>JAQOSZ010000290.1:0-530309 GCA_030347455.1 Kentomonas sorsogonicus | reverse complement strand
ACTCTGTTTTTCATCCATTCTTTTTTCCATTTTCATGTTTTCTCTAAGCACTTCTCGATGCCCCGTCACAAGGAAAAGGGCGGGCAGCGGCTCAGAGGTCGACCGTGTAGAAGTAAAACGGTATCATCTCGCTCTCGTCTTCTTCTTCAATGAAAACCTCTCCCACCTGATACCAACGAGGGGTGAAGAAGAAGTCTGATATGTTACCGCACTATCTGTGGCAAAGGTGCTCTGCACCCTCATTAGAAACATCCCATTATTTTTTTTTTTGTAGGAAGGACAAGCAAACTAACTAGCGAGCACATTAAATTCTGGAATGTCACCGCACGCACTTGGTTGGTGGGGCGTCCCCCTGCGGCCGTGTTGGTGTGTCGATGGGCTTATTTTTTCGCATATTTATTTATGAGGCGATCAAAGATTCTTGCATTTCAGTCAGACATGACGCCGCTGTATCCTCCTGTCTTCTGAGGATGTTTGATTCTCGGTTGGTATGTATGGCACTCGGTGTGCCGATCCCCCTCACCGACTGCTAACGCAATCCCCTCACTGTGGCGTCATATCCGTAGCAAAGCCGGTTTTTATGAGTTTTTTATTATTTTTGAAAATTGTATTGATAATAGGATTTCAATCCTTGCATGTGAATGAGATGACGCTCCCAACTCGATCTCCTCCTAACTCCTAGATACAGCGATCCGCTAGTTAAGTTAATAAATTAGTAGTATAGTTTTAATTTTTTTTTTTATTTTTTTACCGGAAGTAACGCAAGTCCCGCTCCATGTCTACAATCGGAAGCCGGTATCTGGCCCTGCTGGGCCTCTCTTTGGTGACGTCCAAAGATCCGCTGGTCGTCCAGCTCAATGCAGGGCGGTCCGCCGTCCGAGTCTTCCTGCGCCACACAGGCGATGCGCTGTGGGCGATGAACCTCTCGGAGCCTTCTCCTCGGATGGAGAAGGTCAAGGGGACGCCACCTTTTTCCCGACGCAGGATGTGCTGATTGAGGTGGTTCCTCCCACCGAGGCGGAGGCGGCCTTGGTAGAGTCGTTGACGACTCCCAGCAACCGCAAGCTCATGGCCGACGTAAAGGCGTGCGGTGAGCTCAACGGCCTCCTCAACGATTTTGTGACCGACGCCACTCATTTCACCAACACCCTAGGGAGGGAGCCTTCATGGACAGAAGCCCAGCAGATCTGGCATGCCGCGCGCGAGAAGCGCCGCTTCGAACTCCTCTCGCTGCTAGAACGCGATGATGAGTGTTCAACCAGTTTGCGGAAGCAGCAACGAAATACTTCGACGAACTGGCCAAGAAGGAGCAGGATCTCGAGTCCGCCCAGGCCTCTACCCGCCAGGCCTGCCAAGACCTCACCACGCAGTGCGAAGGGCTGCGTCGAGCCATCCTGAACATTCAAGACAGGATGGGGGACACGGCTCAGCAGCGCGGCGCGACCGACGCCGTGGTCTCTGACCTCGCTGCCAAGATGGAGCAGCTGGAGACCATTGTCCCGAACCTGATCCGGCAGGTTGAGGCGTCGCAGGCCATGTCTCCGGCAGCCCTGGCCGAGTGCCAGCGGCAGGTGGCTGCCCTCCAGAAGTCCCTACAGGACACTAACCACAGCGTGAGCACGCTTTCGGCCAACACGAGACAGACCAAGGTGACCGAGGTCATCAACCAGCTCCGCGCCTGGGTGGACGAGGCCACGAAGAGCCTGAGCAGCATGACGGCCACGAATGAAAACGCCGTCCAGCTAGCGAAGAGAGCGCTGGAGGCGGAGGAACAGCTCGCGCGCACCCAGGGCAGTCTGCAGACGGAGATTCGGGAGCTCCGGCAACTCCTCACCGATACGATAACCGAATCGTCCAACAATGCCAAGCAGTTCGAGCGCCGCCTCAAGGACGCTCGGGCCGGAACTCGAGGAGGCTCTGAAGGCGCGCGACCAATGGCAGTACGCTCCGTCCGACGGCGCGGACGGCGACGACATCCAGGACGCCGACCCGGTGACCGACCCGTTGGCGGACGCGGCCGACCGGGCGGTTCGCTTTCCTCCCACCAACGCGGGCACCAAGGTGGGCCGAAGCGGCATCCTCCAGGACCCCGCCACCTGGACGGCTACGCTCGCGGAGTGCGGGTACGACGTCGAACGTTTCAAGGCGCAAGTTTATGCGCACATGCAGTTCGACCCGACGGCCCATCACGAGGGGCCGATCGTCATCGCCCACCTGGGCTTTGACACAGCGCTGGAGCTGGCCGTCAACGTTGTGCGGCCGTTCTCCCGCATCACAGCTCCGGAGTTCGAGTTCGTCAGGCGCCGTCTCCGCTCACTCTTCACCGTCCTCTTCCTGGAGGCGCAAAAGAAGGTGGGCCTCGTCACGGGCCACCGCATCGACTACAACGACATTGCGAACCCGGAGACTGTGGCGCTGCGGGACGCCGTGGGACAGGAGTTCCGCACGTCCCTGGAGAAGGCACAGCGGGCGGGAAACGGCAGGGCCGACGCGCGCCACGGCGGCGGGCGCGCCGGCGGAAGCGCCAATACCGGCGCCGGCCGCCGGTCCGAGTCCGCCAAGAAGCGCACGGGGAAAAAACGAAGCGGCGGCAACCACCCCCTCCTCCGCCTCCTCGCGAAAAACCCCCCAGCCAATCCCCGAAGCCTTCCTCCATTCGACCGGGATCGAGTGGAGAGGGAAGTGGAGACATTCCTCGAGGGGATGTGGTCTCAAACCACGTGGAAGCAGTACCGCAGCCTGTGGCGCCGCCTCGCCGAGTTCGCCGAAGGCGCAAACCTGCCCCTGGAGGATCACACCATGGTGCTGTTCATCCACCACCTCCACGTGTCGACTTCGAGCAGGCACACCTACGCGAGGAGCCTCGTGACGATCCTCAACAAGCTCGAGTGGACGCACACGGAGCTGACCCTGTACGACAGGGCGCTGCGGGCGTCCGGCGCGGAGGTGCCGAGGCACCAGGCTCCACCGCTGACCCTCACCGACCCTGTAACTATTCCGCAGCAGGCATCACCCCTTCTCGCGCACGCTCTGATGCTGGCCTGGAAGACGGCCAGCAGATGGGACGAGATCTCGCGTCTGCAGAAGAGGAGCTTTCTGCAGATCAACAACTCCGAGATCGTGGTTTACTTCGGCTCAGAGACGAAGACGAGCAGAAAGACCCCCTTCCGGCCCGAGCTCTTCTGCGTCGTGAGGGGGCGGTGGACCGAGGCCCTGGCCACCTTTCTGAGGGCACGTTTCAGGGCGGTGAAGGCCGATGCCCCGATCTTCCCCATCACCACCACGACAGTGACGACGTTCCTGCGCCCCTTCGGCTACTCCGCCCACAGCATCAAGCGGGGAGCCATTACCCACGTCTTGGAGACGATGCCCGAGGGCAGCAGCCTGTTCACGCTGATCCCTCTCCTGGCCAAGCACGCGCGCGCGGCTCCAGCGGTGTCGTCGCTGACTCTGCGGTACGGAGCGGAGCAGATAGTTTCCGCTCGCCACCTCGGCACAGGGCTCCTGACCTCGCTGCTTTGATCGCGGACGATTGGGCAGCTACTCTCGCGGAGCATAAGACTAATAAGTGGCATCATAGCATTGTCACGCGCAATGCAAGGGCGCGCCTCCCGCAGACCCAGGAAGAACGCGACGCCCCGCTCCATGTCACCCGCGTCGGCGTCATGGACGTCGCCGCCCTCCGCTCCGCCATGGTGGCCGAGCAGCAAGAGCGCTACGACACCCCGATGTCCCTCATCAGCGCCGAGCCGGCACGCGCACTCCGCGCCGCGGCGGACCCGCCGCCCCCATACATTTCAGCCGATGATGCCGAAGCTCCCACCGTCGCCGACGTGGTCGAGCCCTCCTCCGCCCCGGCGGACGCCCTCCTGGGCTCCGCCTTCTCGGTCGTCGAGGAGAAGAACCGCCGCCTGCGTAGGCGCTTCATCCTTTGGCCGAAGGCCATCAATGAGTGGTTGGAGACGATGGGCTACAAATCCATCGTCGACCTGGACACGACCCCCTTCCACACCGTCCTGGCGGAATGCGGGGGCGTCACGGACCTCACAACGTCCTTCTTCCAGGTCCCTCTTCCGGAGCCGCTGCGGCCGCTCTTCAGCTTCCAGTCGTGCACTGGGCAGATCTTCCAGATGAAGGTTCTCCCTATGGGATTGAGCCTCAGTCCGGAGATTATGCAAAAGCTGACCTCCACTCTGGCGGGGCACCCGGCCTACGCCGCCATTCCTGTCTCCGGCGTTCACGTGAACGTCTGGGTTGACAATATTCAGTACTCCGGCCCCCGTCAGGCCGTCCAGTCCGCGCTGCGGCGCGTCAAAGAGTTCGCGGCCACCTGCCACGTGGCCCTCAATAAGGATGAAACCCTCGTCTCTCGCCGGTACACCTTCGCAGGCATCCGCTTCGACCACGAGGCCAAGACTGTCTGCATCGGCGAGAGGACCGCGCGCAAGCTGGCGGCTGACGACATCAGCAACATGTGCCTCGAGGGCCTTGAGCGTATCCTCGGCCGGTTGTGGTTCGCCGCTCGAGTCCTCGACATCGAGCTGCACCGCTGCTGGTGGTTCTTAAAGTCGGTCCGCCGCCTCTTTTCCAAGTGGTCCAAGGGCCTTGTCGATGGCCGGACGCCCGTGAAACTTGGTGGCGCCGCTCAACGGGGGCTCCAATACTGGTACGGCGCAGCGGTGGCCAACGCTCCTCGCCTCATCCAGCCGAGTCTACCTCCCACCAACACCGTCGATCTGTACACCGACGCGACCCTGCAGGGATGGGGCGCCGTCTGTATCGATCGCGAGTCCAAGAAGACGTCGGTCGTGGGGAGCTCGTGGGCCATCGCGGCCACCAACATCAACGCCGCCGAGACGCGCTCTGTCGCCTGTGCGCTCGCCGCCTTGAGGGACACCATCGACAAGCGGACCAAGGTGTTCCTCCACATTGACAACACGTCAGCCCTTTCCGGTGTTGTCCATCGCAGGGCCCGCAGCCACGCCATCAACAGCGAGCTGCAGGCGGTACTGGACCAGTACCCCTGCGATGTCACGGCGGCGTACGTCCAGTCGGCGTGCAACCCGGCGGACTTCCCTAGTCGGTCCGCCGAGTACCAGGCGAGATGCGTGACTAGGCGAGATGGGTCAGGGGCTGTTTTGCAGCGGTGAGGATGTTTAGAGCGCGGGCGTTAACACTAATGTCCGTTCTAGCTATGTGTCCGCGCTAGTCTTACCTCGGGGCGCACTCCCGCTTGGAGGGTGTGGGGGCGGTGTTGTTCCTGTCTCCGCGTTGTTTCGCATAGCTCGCGTTTTTTCTTTAATTGTTTGGCTTTTTCGGGGGTTTTGGTGGGCGGGGGGGGGGGGGGGGGGGGGCCGCGCGCTCCGTCCAGGGTCGGGCCCCGCCCCAGAGGCCCGCCGCCCCCCCCCCCGAAACGGCCGGCCCCCGACCCCCTCGCAGCGCCGGGGGAAAAGCGCAGGCACGGCGCGCGCGCCCTCAAAAAGGAGGACGGCTGCCTCACCGGCACGGGAAATTATCACAGCTCTTTTATTTTATTTTTTAACGGGCTCTTATTATTGTTGTTCCCCTCTTTTGATTCTCTTTGTTTAGTTGCCTTATGGTGCAACTGAGTTCCTCTTGTTTACTTCTTACCTTTTAGTGTATTGTGTTTTGTTTTCGATTAGTAATTCAAGAAACATTTGCGAGTACCGCTCCCTACGGAAATGACTTGCGGTGTGTTAAATTGCATAACGCACCACTTCCGTTCTCTGAGGACATTTACGAACAACAAAGAATTATCATTATTGTGTCTCCCTTTTTTCCTTTATGTGCCCACTGCTTAAAGTGTTGTGCTGCTTCTTGGATAAATACGGTTTGCAGTATTGTTCTTATACGTGCAATATGAAATTAAGTGATTGCATTGTGTTTTTCTTTTTCTTTGATTATTGTTTCATTCACTGTATTTATTATTATCCTTCAACGGTTTCCTTCCCGTACATATTAAATAAGAAAAAAAGAGTAACTCAGTGGAAAACCACAGGACTTTCACAATCACTACCTTTTTGTTTTTCCTTTCCTTTTTTCTTTTCCCTATTGCTTCTTCTTCTTCTTCTTCTTCTTCTTTCTATTACTCCACTCCCTTCATTTTTATAGTTTTCTTTCACAAATTTCTGCTTTTAAAACTCTGTTTTTTTTTTTTTTGCCTTAGATCTGACTTTTTTTTTCATTAGAAATACCATTTAGAAGATACTCCTTCTTTATTATTACTGTTAAACTCTAGCTCATTAAGCAACCTAATATAACTCTCATTACAATGGACCTTTCAAGTCGTGTTATTCTGGGGGATAGTACGAACATTATGGCCCCACCACAACGTGCGAAAATTGAGCCGCGACCTGTGTCAAATGTTCATGTGTACGATTCTGACGTTATACGTTTCTTCTTAGATTCTGAACGTATGCTCTATAGCAATCGTCTTTACATTGAGAACCAGCCAGAGGTCACTGAACGGATGCGCAAAATTCTCGTGGACTGGCTTGCCGATGTTGTGATTGAATTTAAATTACACAGCGAAACGTTTTTTCTCGCTGTAGACATTATAGACCGCTTCCTTAGTCTGCGAATTATTTCGCGCTCGAACCTTCAATTGGTTGGCATCGCCGCCATTTTGATCGCTGCTAAACACGAAGAAATATGGCCGCCTGCTGTGCGCGACTGTGTTGTGGTAACGGCAAATACTTACACTAGTCACGACATTATTGTGATGGAGCGCGAAATTGCGTGTGTTCTTCACTTCAAGTTCACCGTTCCCACTTCGTACTCACTGATGACGAGACAGCTAGAGGTTCTTCGGGTCGATCGCGTCGTTCACGATGCATCTTTTCTTTTTCTTGAAAGCGCATCACATTGCTATCCCCTTTTGCAATTTCTTCCGTCGAGAATTGCCGCCGCGTCCATTGTTGCGGCGTCCGTGATGGTGTACAACAAGCGGGTTCCGAACGCGGTGTCCATCAGTGTTCCTGGATTTTTCAACCCAGCGGTGTTTGCTTCGTTTGGAGTTGCAATTAACGATGTTCGCCCGATTGTTGAGGAATTGATTCCGTTTACACAGCGCCTGTGCTCTTCAACGTCACGTCTTATCGCAGTCAAGAGAAAATACAGTACGGAACAGTACAGCTTTGTTTCCACTATGGATTTCCCTAGCCTTGCCAGTCTTGCATGGGAACCTTTGGTGGTGCATTAGTTAAATTTTACATCTGAAAATATGTATCCACACGCGTCTGCACTGTAATTAACTATCATAATTGTGGATCGAGTAGCGAGTATCTTGGACAGACTCACCCCTTCCCTCGAATTGGCAGTCTTGTCTCACTCTTCTTCGTTTGAGTGGAGGAAGTCCGAAATTTATGCAACTCCAGTATATATACAAAGTGCTTCCTTGAACTTGAAAGAACAACACAAAAAACACACACCTCTCTCACATATAAGTGACTTCCCCTGCGTTTTAGATTCCACTTTTAGATCATTCCCCCTTCTATTGTTTTTTTTTTGTTTTTGCTCTACCTTTTTCCTCTGCTCTCTCCCTATTTACCTTTTTGTTTTGAATTATTTTGTGCCTGGTTTTATTGCCATCTCCGTTTTTTTTTTTTTCACTGTTATATTTACTGTTTTTCACTACTCCGTCTTTATTCACGTTTCTTTGATTTTTTCCCCCAAGACGCTCAGTTTTCTTTCCATAGTTATTGTGCGTGCAAGTGTAATTTATTTTTTTTTTTCTTGCAAAGAATGCTGTTAGTTGAAGGCGCAATCATCTCCTTGATCCCATCTATGTTTCTCACCTTTTTTTTTTTCGAAACGTGGAGAGGAAGAAAATAAATTAAAGTCGAAGCGATTGTGAACCAGGCAAAAATGTGTGATCAGTGTCTCTTTTCTTTTTTCATCACAGAGAGGAAACAATATGACGTTCAATTGCAAAAATGGAAAGTTCCACCTCAATACACATGTAGAAAAAAAAAAGACAAACTTAACTTTAACCTCTACTGACTATTGTGTCATATATGAGTAAAATTCATCACACTACTATAACTATGTTAGATCAATTCCAGCGATTAATAAAAGAAAGGAGCAAACAAATCACCATTCTTGAATTTCTCTTCGTACTTCTCAAATAGGTAATTTGAGAATGTCAGAGAAAGAAAAATGAAGTAAAAGTGTGAAGCAATAAGTAAATAATATAAATTAAAGCAGATCAAAAAGCTAAGACTACTACTACTACTACTACTACTACTACTACTACTGTACATACATTGATGAATTGATTGCCTCTGAAGAACAGAAAAGAAAAAAAAAGGAAAAAGACTTCTCTAATAACAGTGATGAAAAAATATGAGCGAAGAGGATTGCCTGACAACACCAATGAATCTCTTATCAGGAAAAACGAAAGTCTGAGAACAAAGAGGAAAAAAAAAAGGTTGAAGATACCCCTGAACTCGGATGGAGCTAAAGGAAAAAGAAGAAATACAGGAAATGAAACAAAGTCGGTGTGCCAAAACGACCTACGAAGCTCATCTATTGCGCGTGCAAAAATATTAACATATTTCTTTTTTTTTTTTAAAGTAAATGTAACGAATTAAGCTTTTTCAGAGATCAGAAGCATCTTGAGTATTGTTACATATCTTGATATCAAGAAAAGTGAGGAGCTTCAATTCTACAAATAGATTCCTGAATATGAAAAATGAAAATCGCAAAATACAACACTTTAAACACAAAGGAACTGGAAGGCCCCACACGTTTTGAGCACTACTGATTTCAAGATTTTGTTCGCCATGCTCTTTTCTTACGGTAGGTGAATGACTGTAGATTTCTATATATATATATATTTATATATATATTGACCTTTGTTTTCTCTCTCCTTTTCATATGTCTCTCTTTCTGCTTCGTGGCACTCCTTTTTTTTTCCCGTTTTGAACTACACATTTTCTAAAGTCTGAAATGGAAATGAAAAGGGATAGGAGACAATTACGTGTCTCATGCGCGGTCACCCGCACCCACATATAAAATGACAGGAGAATCCGTGAAGTAACAATTGAATATGTTACACACAAAGCAAATTCAGTTCCTCATTTATATACGTTACTGTTCTAATTATCATTATTCACCTGCCATCGTTTTCGCAATACTCATGTCCACCACGCTTATATATATTACTCTCCTCTTCTTTGTCTAACTTTTTTTTTTTTGCTTTTCGAAGTCTTATTTCTTTCTATTACTATTATTATTATTATTATTATTATCATTATTATTATTTTTGATAGATGCACCACATCCTCCCTCTCTCAATTATTCCTTGCCTTTTTGCTCTAGATAACAAAAACAGAGACATACGACAAAAACAAAATCGAAACATTTTAAGGGTCTAGGAGTTCTCGCTTTTTTTTTTTTTTTGCAGCAGTGGTATTGGTATACATCAATGAATGAAACTGGAAAGTTGCAAATTATATAATATTGTCCTCGTGAGGTAATATTGTAAGTGATCCAATTGACGTAGGCAGCCTTTTCTCTCTGATTCCGTTCAATCTTTGTCTATTACACCTTTGCTTGACTTCTTCAGTTGCCACCTAGAGTCTCTCCGTACGAAACAAATATTCACAATAAGCGTGTTCGGGTGATTGAATTATATGGCGCGTAAATGCGTCATCACTGGGCCACCCGATAAGAAAAAAAAAGTCTTGTTGTGCTATATTGTAAAGCGGCTCACTATAATTACTGGCAATTGCATATGAGACGCCTTTTGCTTCTGCCGAAGTAAATGTGCCTGTAAGAAAACGAATCGATAGTACACTTCTGTTTGAAGTGTGCTTTTCATTGTTTTTAGTTTACTGCGTGTAACCACTAATCTTCTTCATTCGAATAAGTTGAATACTCAGCCGTTTCGTTGTCTTATACCAATAATAAGACCTTTATTTTTATACATGCATACATATCTCTACATTTACGACTTCCCAACCTGTCAACGTCTTTGATTGCCTACTTTTTTTTTTCTTAAAACCGCGGATAGATACACGGTGTGGGCACAAGAAAAAACAAAACAAAACACAACAACAAACAAGGGTCAAAACAATTCAAGAACGGATCTTCCTCTCCACGCCATATTACATCTTCAAAGTAAGAAGCTTGACGATGCAACATAACAATAGTGTGTCGCGCCTCCAGCCGGAGAAGCGGATGCAACATATGCCCAAGGACGACAATCTTCCACTAGCTGTGGGAGCTAACTTTCACGACGACCCAATCATGCGCAACACACTCCGTAAAAGCCATACTTTGCAGCTAAACCGAAAAGTCGACTGTGCCCCCCACACAGAATACTTTTACAATGGCGGCACTGTCCCGGGAGGCACAGTAAAAGGGAAGAGCCGTAGTGGCCACGGATGCATAACGCTGCCAGCCGCCGGTGAAGAGGACGATGACGACGAGAAGCTGTGGGATGGCTGGGGCACTGAGGAAATTACGGACGAGGAGAAGAAGTACTTTGTTGTCAAGTTTTTAGCTTTTACCAAGGAGGAGGTCCCCGAGAGCGCCGCGGAGCAGGAGCGTGTGCGTCAGGTCAGCATTGCTTATCACGTGTTTGATGACAGTATTGCCATTCAGGAAATAAAGCAGGAGAACAGCGGTATGGTGCAGGGCAAAATACTGGCTCGCCAGCGCGTGCCGCGGCGCCTCAATGACGCCAGTGACATTTTGACACTGAAAGATTTCCGCGTGGGCGAAGATGTTACTATCTACGGCAAGACATACACGATCGTTGATGTCAACCAACGTGGCCGTCGTTACCTATCGGAGGTGCTTGGCGAAGAGGTGCCATCGGGTCAGAGCTGCCCGGAAGACGCCTTCGCAACCACGTCCAAGCAGCGGGCACTGCAAAACACCACTCGCGTCGTGACAGCCGAGGATATGGACCGCAAACGCGCAGCAGAGCAGCAGATCAAAGGTATTTACACCAAGCACTCCAACGAGGATCTCGCGATCGCGCAGCAGTTTCTTAAAAATCGCATTAACGAGCACCTCTCGTACATGGCTCTGTGGGACGACCGTGGGAGTATCAGTGGTGATCTACACTATTGCCTCATTCGACTCTACTTGGAGAACTTTTCCATTGAGGTGATTGAGTCGCGCCCCGACAACTGTGGTAAATCGGGCAGTCCCACTCTCATCAGCCGCCAGCGCATCCCGAAGCCCGGTGTTGACGTGACACAGACTCGGCACCAGGAGCACACCTACGGCAAGCTCCTCAAGACCGGCTACATCTGCCCCGAGGACCTGCAGATTGGCGAAACCTACGATCTGTACGGCAAACCTTTCTTCATCTACGACTGCGACCAGTTCACGCGAAAGTACGTGAAGGAGAACTTTGGCATCGAGCTGGCTCCTGCCGTCGACATCACACCGTTCGTCTCAATTGACAAGCGGCGCACGATGTTCTACCCACCGCCACCTAATGGCTTCGGCAGCGAGAAGGAAAAACGAGACAATTGGCTGGCGTTGGTTGCCAAGACGGCACGCGTTGACCAGGAAAAGATCCAACGGGAGACTGGACGCATCATGAACTTCTCTGCGCGTCTTGCCAAACCTCTCGTCAAGGGTGACGAGACCCGTCAATTCATTATCACTTTTTACCGCGAGACTGACGAGGTGGAGATCAACGAGAAACCACAGCGCAACTCTGGTTTTCAGGCTGGCCGCTTCCTCGCCAAGGGTCAGCACCGCAAAACGCTCCCCGACGGCACCACGCGCCTCTTTCGTCCCGAAGATTTCGTGGTGGGCCAGGAGGTAGTCATCTTTGAGCGCCCATTTTTGCTCCTTGAGATGGATGAGGGCACCAAGCGAATCCTCGAGGGCACCGACAATCCGACGACCGAGGACAAGGTCAAGTACCTGGTACTTTTATTCAAGCAACAGATTAACCTCAAGTTCCGGCACATGAAGGAGGCGTTCCTCGCCATCGCTCCCAAGGGGACGCTGGGATACCGCCAGGTGCGGGAGTTCCTGCGCTCCTGCAGCTGCGACATCAGCGATGAGGAGGCGGTACTCATTGTGCAGAATGTGTCACCTGGCAACGACGGAGTCATCACGTACGACCGCTTCCAGAAACTTGTCAACGTGTCGGAGGAGAGCATGGACGCTGCGTCGCTCACGACGCGGTCTGTCAAGAACGTCGACATGTCCGCCAACGAGTCGATGAAAGAGGTGGCCTTGAATGCCGAAGAGAAGCGGCGACAGAAGGAGCTCAAGAAGATCCTTCAAGAGAAGTTGATTCAGCGCAAGGGAACCACGCAGGAGCAGTTCCGTCTACTAAGTGAGCACAGCGCCAACTCGCGCATGAGCGAGGAGGCCTTCCGGCGTTCCATCAACGAGGTCATGCACTTCAACATGGGACAAAAGGATGAGGACTTGCTCGTCTCGATGCTCTTCGACGGCAATGCTGATGCTAACGGTGAAATCACATACAAACAGTTTCAACTTTTCGTCGACAGCCTGTAACCGCTGTTTCCGTTTCTTGCATATTTCGCCCCTCCGCGCAGTCTTCTTGAAGGGAAGATAAGCCTTTATGTATAATTATCGCCCCTGTTTTTCCCTTCCTCAGGCGCCTGCCCACGTCGTATTGATGAGTGCTGGTTAGTGTCCGCTATGGCTGACGTGAGAGATCTCGTTTTCAGTTTTCAGTTTTCAGTTTTTTTTTTTTTTTTGTTTGTCCCCTTCTCTTTTCCCCTCCCCCTCGTCAAATTAGATAACCGATCCATGTACTGTCCCATATGTAAAGCTACCAAGTATTATTTGTTTCTCTCCACTGTAATGAGTCTCCACCTATCACCATTGTTGTTCTGCCATGCTGCTGCCCGTACGCGTAATCTGTGGTGTGCCTTACCCTATGTCCCCCGCCTCTCCTTTCGCTGGGTGAGCCTCTCTGGCTACTTCTCTCTCTCTCTCTCTTTTTTTTTTTTTAACCACGCCTGATACCTGGAAGTTCAGTGGTTTGAGCTCGCTCATGAGTAGAACAGGGTTGTTTTCATCTGTTTGTTCTTACCAGCCATTTCTCGTTGTCTCCCTCCCCTGTGTTTTTTTTTTTGTGTTGGAATCCTAGCGCTACATGAAATCTTTTCCGTGTGCTCCACTCCTTCTCGTCTTTCAACAACTGACCGGCTACGTTCTAGAAGGTGACAAGAATATACTTTTTTAATAGACGGAGCGGTAGTACGCGGCATTCCTGTGCGGAAAGGGCGCTGTCAGCAATTGCAACCGGTACACGAACGCAGACGCGATAGAATGTTGTTGGTGGGCTTCCTGCGCCGAACCCCTTTGCGGTTCTTTGGCGCTGGGGGGACCCTCGGCGGGGTCAAAAAAACTGTGGCTGAGGCCATCGACTACGACCAGTGGTGCCTGAAACCCGCCACTCGAGATTTACTCGCTGGAATGCACCACCCGCTCGTGCTCGAGTACATGATGCGGCTGGCTCTGAAGGATGGGCATCTGCAGAAGCTCATGGAGGACGATTCAGGGGATGCCCTAAAGCAGTTGACCAACAAGGACGGGTCGCCCTTTGACATGGTCCGGTGGAACACCGAGTACCGCGACGAGCTGGAGTGCGCAGGGAGGATGTCTGGGCTGCTCACGCAGCTGGAGGAGAACCTAACACTGCAGAGTGAGTACTCTGCGGGGAAAGCCAAGAAAGGGGATATGTCTGACGCGGACAAGGAACTTCGCGAGATGGTTGAAGAGGACATTGCCTCTCTGACGGATCAGTTGAAAGACCTTGATGACGAGGTGAACAGGATCATGGCACGTCGCCTACGCGCCGATAACGTGATTGCCTCCGCCAGTCGGGTGTGGACTCTGCAGGTCGCCGGTAAGGCAGGGGGCGAGGAGGCGGGACTTTTCGCCGGCGAGCTCGCCGAGGTTTTCCGAGCCTACGCCGTTGAAGTGCGCGGCCTCCGCATTCTCAGTCAAGACGGTGGAGGCGGAGACGCTTCGTCGGCCTCGTTGCCCGACGTGACTGCAGCCAGCGCCCACATTCTCAAGCTGGAGGGCGACGACGTGTACCGCTACTTTCACCACGAGATCGGCGTGCACAAAGTGCAGCGCGTGCCCGTGACGGACGCGGCAGGAAAGATGCAGACGTCAACGGCGGTCGTTACGATGATGCCGGAGCTGGATCCCGTAAGCGTCGACGTGCACGAGAGCGACTGCACCATTGATTACGTTCGCGGCTCGGGCCCTGGAGGCCAGGGAATGCAGAGTAGCTCCAACTGCGTTGTCCTCACACACCGTCCCTCGGGAATCTCGGTGAAGTGCCATCAGTCGCGGTCGGCGCTGGGCAACAAGGAGCTGGCACTGCAGATGGTAGCGCAGCAAATCCTGGCGCGCAAGGTGCAGCAGCAGCGCTCCTCGCTGCATCAGGCGTGGGAGAGCCAGTGGAGCAGCGGAGAGCGGTCCGATAAGATGCGAACGTACAACTACCCTCAGAACCGAGTCACCGACCACCGCCTGGGAAAGGACTACCCCTTGACCACCTTCATGGACTCTGGAAAGGGACTTGAGGGTCTGCATGACGAACTCAACGCATTCGAGGATTCGCAGCAGCTTGTTACGGTGCTGCTGAAGCACGTTAAAGGGGATTTTGGCAACTCAGTCTGACGCCGCTGCCTCGTGCGGAACGGTCTCACACCAATGCGAAGCACCATTACTTTTTTTTTTGTCACTCTTCACAATTCTTGGCCAAGGCACCTGCCAGTATATCCAAGGACAGTAATCAAAACAACAATGTACGTGAGGTCTTTATTTTTCATTTTTTCATTTGTTTGCCGCAGTACCATGCGTAAAGAATCACTGCCATCCTTTTGAACAGACTTGTCGACGCGCAACCGCGTCTTTGGTCCCACTCGCACTGCTGTTCCCTCCCGCCTTGCAATTTTCCCCTCCCGATGCATACCACAGTCTGCTATACAGCACTGTTCTCTTGAAGAGGAATCTATTCAGTTCAAGGCACAGCATCTGGCCAACTAATCTTCACCAAATTCAATCAGGCAATCAACTCTCTCATGCCCTCTGAGCAAAAGGAGGTCTCTGACAGCGTCGATGTCGAACAGCAGCCACGCACCGAGGAAGAAGGCAGCAAGACGCAGGAACAATCCGATGACAAGCTACCCTGGCTTGTGCGGCAGTGGCTGAAGGTGGTCGATTGCCTCTCGTCGAACTTTCTGGGAGGCCCCAAGTGGCTCAAGTTGGCTCACGTGGTCAACTTCCAAAAGAGCGCGTCCCTCCTCGTGTGCCTTGGGATGATGAGGCACTCTGGAAACACGACACCGACCGCTGCCGCGTACACCGCTCTGCACGGCGGCTATGGACTGTGCTGGTTGCTCAAGGAGATGGTGTTTCCAGACCCCAAGTGGCAACCAAGAATCACCTTCGGCGCCGCCTTCGCTTCCTTCGCGTCGGTGCTAGCACCGTACTGGTTCATTGCGTATAACGCAATCGAGGGGCGTTCGCAGCGCAGCAACCTTGCCCTGTGCGGCGCTGGCGTGGTGTACGGTCTGGGCTTGTGCCTCATGATCGGCTCTGACGCCCAAAAGTACTTTGTGCTGCGACTGCGACGCGGCTTAATCACTGACGGCTTCTTTGCGCGGGTGCGGCATCCCAACTATCTGGGGGAGATGATGATCTACGGCTCCTTTGCCTTTGTTTCGGGATCGTGGTCGTCGTGGCTCGTGTTGGCCTGGGTGTGGCCGGGGCTGTTTCTGCCGTACATGCTGCGCAAGGAGGCCAGCATGAGCCGCTATCCCGAGTGGAAGGACTACAAGCAACGCAGCGGCTTTTTGCTTCCCGCCCTCTTCCCTCGTCAGTAATTTAGACCCAGGGATCTGCTTCCGTAGAAACTATTCGTGTCATATGTTTACTGCATTTTTATTATTATCCCTTCTTCCTCGCGTGTCATTGCGCACAGCTTCATGTGATCGTGACCGTCTCTTCGAGGCGTTGTTAAAGATTTCTCCCTCAAAAAAAAAAGAAAAAAAAGAAAAAAAAACACGAAAACAACAACAGCAACAACAACAGAAAGGACGAGCGACTCATGTGAATGACAGAGGTGCGGCGTCTCTAAGAGAAGGGAAATATTTTACGTCTATACGTGATGTGTGTCGTTCTCATCCTATTCAGAATTACCATCTGACGCTTCTTCACTCACATTCTGCACTTTTCTCCATGACATCATCGAAACCATCTCACCTTCTCTCTTTTGTTCTCTTCCTTTTAACGTCGTTCCATACCTCTTTCTCTTTTTGTTTTTCACAAGTACTTTATTGCCCCCTCTTCCCTTCTCCTCCACATGTCTGGCACTTCTGCTACAACCACTACGAAACCGAAGCGGCCCTATCCGCCGCCGGACAATTCCAAGCACTATGAGGACGTGCCTCCCATCACCATGAAGGAGCGCACCGGCATCGCTCGCTACTGGCATATGTTCTGTGTGGAGTACGGTCTCTTCACGTACTTTGCGCACGAAATCGTTCTCACTCTTCTGATTCTGGTGTTCCTGCTGTGGCTCATTTATGTCGCGCTTCGCAAAACTCTTTCCGCTATCGGGCTACCTGGGCTGGTGTAAGTAGTACCTGTGCGCTCCCCCTGTGTCTCTCGAAGCACGCACGCTTTAGTGCTGCGTGTCAGACTAGAAGACCTACACACTGCCTCTTTGTTTAGTTTTGCCGTGCCACAAGTTCGCCATTTGGTCACATCACGTCGTAGTAATCACACACACACACACAGGCACACATAGCGAGGCACTTGACGTACTCTCAGCATATCTTTTCGCTTCCGCTCCTCCCGTTCTCTCGTCTGTCCCCCTTTTCTTCTTCGATGTGCTTGTACTTTGCTTCTCCTCTTATCGGGTCACCTTAAATCACGTAGTGCAACACAGTTGCAATAATTCTTGACTTTGCGCCGGTGGACGTGATGAGGATGCCTCTTTTCCTTTTCTTGCCATTGTCGCGTGTGAATGCCCTTTTCGGAGCTGTCTTGACGTTTACGAACATGATGAATTTGTCACTAACAATGCCACAGCACCATCGATGATGTTAGTGTTATTATTGATATTACTGTGTTCCTCCCTGCTTCCTCCCTTGCACAACTGAAAATCCAATTCTCTCTGCACCCCCCCCCTCCCTTCCCTACTCCTACTCCTTACTCCCCGCCCCGCACCCCTAGCTACAGGGTCACTTTTGTGCGCACATATGCGCTCTCATGAATTTGCCGGGACTGCCGCGGCTCAGTGAGACCGCGCTCCGCCGCTATCTCCCGAATTTCAACGCCAGCCAAGACCCACAGGTGGGTGAATGGGTCTTGGTGTATCCGGAGCGGCGGGGTGCGCTGCTATCACCCTTGGTGGACCTTTGGGAGAGACTGCGTCCGTCCGCTCCCCGGCGACGCTCGCGGCGGCGCCCGCGCCCGCCCTCGCCAGATCCCGCGGAGGACGATCACACCAGCGCCGTCTCGTCCTTTGGGCCTTTCCGCCACTCTCTGCCAGACCTACTCGCCCGGAACGCGGGGCACTCACTGGAAACGGCAGCACTCGTGGATACTTCAACGGAGAACCACGTGTCGTCGGCGCCAGTGCCCGGCGCAACGAGTCTTGCCGCTCCTCTTGCGCTCGCGCCACTCTCGGCGGCGTGGACCTTCTTCACGCGCCGCGTCGACGGTGGACAGGACGGCGGTGAGACTATTAGCGTACTGGCAACAGCAACAACGCCGCCACCATCACCAAGCGAGAGACGAATGCTGTTTCTGTGTGTTAGAATTGGCTTGCTGACTCCAACCCCTCCAGCCGTGTTCGGCGGGCGCGTTGAGGACTGGTATGAGGTGGTCGCCCGAGACAGCAGTGGGCGTTTGTGCATTGCCGCGATGCAGCTGTCTTCGCATTCGTTCGCTCACGTGAGAAGAATTGCCCAGTCCCGCACCATCTCAGACGTGCTGCTCAGGCCCCGGGGCGGCTCAGGCGACGAAGGCGATGACCTCGACTGGTACGAGTCTCTTGAGCAGGCGGCCCGCGAGGAGTGGGTCGCACACACGGGGAATACCGTCGAGTCCTTTCCTTATACGCAATTGGCACTGCAATGACACGCGTCTGTCCTTGCGTCGTTATGCATGTGTGACGTAGCACTGCAAATCGCTGTTGCTGTCTTACTTTTCCCCCTCTCTCTATATACATTTGTTTTTCTTCCTCTTGCATTCCATGCGTTCCTCTTGCTCCGCTGGTACTCTTCGCTTGTCTTTCTTATTTACATGAGTAAAAAAAAAGCTCTAGTACGCATACTCACACATCCTCGCACGAAAAACAGACCAAACGGAAGAAGAAGCACGTGCACGGCGCCCGACACCAACGCTTAGCTGCCTTACACACTCAGCAACTGCTTCCTTTGAGTGATCTCCAGACATAATGCGTACCTGTGCCATTTCCCGTTTCACGTCCCTCACCTTTCATCGCGTCAACCATTTTTCATTTGTTGTGTGCACTCTTTGAAGGGCAAGAAAGAAAGCGGGTATCGTTCTCCTCTCCCCTTTCCCTCCTCTACGCCCTCCAAATACCATTAAAGAATAAAAATCTCGATCTTGGCGTTTCTCCGATGCTGCGTGCGGCGTGCCCGCTCTTTGCCCTGGCAGTGGCCAAGGCGGCTACACTGAGCCCTCTCGAGGCGTTCACGCAGATCCAACTCGGCATCACGCCGCCCGCGAGCCAGCAGCGCAATTTCTTGCTGGAGTACTGCCAGCCGCAACTGGAGCGTCGCGGCATCACGGAGGCGAAGCTGTACGCGATGGACCCGCACCTGACGGGAACGTTGTTGCGGCAGATGGTGTACGAGAAGTACCTCGCGGTGCCTTTCCGCGTCTTCAGTTTCGACCTTGAGTTCACCGGCCCCCCGGTGTTCACCGCCGACGGCCCTTCGCATGACATCACCGAGATCGGTGTGTACTCCCCGTCGCGCGACGAGACGGCGTCGTACCTCGTGAAGCCGGTGCGCGGCAAGAAGCTCGCACCAGGGGTAGAGGAGCTGACCCACATCACTGATGCGATGCTGGCGTCCGAGGGCCTTCCTTTTGACGAGGTGTGGCAGCGCTTCATGGAGTTTGTCTCGACCCCCGAGGCGGGCGAGATGCCAGGGGCGGGGGATCGAATACTGCTGCTCTCGCACGGCGGCAAGCTTGCAGACGTGTCGATGCTAAAGTGGACGTTAGAGCAGTTCAACCTGCAGCTCCCATCGTCGTTCGTGTTCGGCGATACGATCCACTTTATCCGCGAGGCCCACCGGCGGCGCCCCGTGACCCCCGACAAGCACCCGCCGTCGTGGAAGCTGGGAGACCTTGTGCAGTGGCTTGGCGCGCCCATGACGCTGCCTGCCCATCGCGCCGGCAACGACGCCAAAATGACGTGGGACGCCCTGTACCACACGCTGCTGCGCTACGGCGAGGACGAGATGACGCCGCGCGAGCAGCTTATTCCTCGGTTCTTCGACGCGGAGGCGAAGCAGCTGCTGCGTGACGCCGCCGAGCAGGGCCTCTCCAGTAGCGGCAGCGGCGGTGGCTTCCTCAACGACGGCTCCGCGTCGGACTCGCTCTTTGCGGCCGCCGACCTCAACCCCGGCGTCACGACCCACCACGGAACGGGGGACGCTCTTGACCTGGATTTTGACGACATCTTTAGCAAGCTGCACTCCGACAAGGAGGCGGCGGCAACGGCGACCTCAACGGCAATAGACGCGAAATCTGACGCCCTTTCCGACAATGGCATGGACGAGGAGGCGGTAGCCACAGGCGACGGGGAAGATGACGACGTCGCCAGCTCTGACCCACAGAATGGGGTATCTGCGGGTGTGGCAGCCACACTCACTGATCTTTCCCCAACCAAAACACGAATCCGTGCCAAAGGAAGCTCGAAAGCTACTGCCAAGCCCAAAAAGACAAGAAAGAAAAAGAACGACTCGACAGCTCCTTGAGATCAACACCCTCGTGTTCGCCTCACTGGTTTATTATTTCTCCCTTCCCCCTTCCGGACGTTTCATCTACCACTCTCTTCTCGCTTTCTCACAGACACTCACATTTCTTGCGACTAACAAAAAGTGATGTACCTTTTGTCTTTTCCGAGCTCATTCCTTGGCACTATTCAGCGGCTACATGAAGTGATCGCAGATGTTCCTGGACAAGGCCGTACTGAGTCTTTTCCTTCTGTCACCCAGAAACAAGTGATACTATGTGAGAGAGAAAAAATCTGTCTTCAAAACATCATTGGAACTTCCTGTTTTCACACACACACACACACACTCACATCTCTCTCTTTCTCTCCTTTCTTTTCTCGTACGCTCGCACGCAAAAATACACATATATAGAGAAAGTCGAACCTATCTGTTAGAATAGTTTTAGACGTAGTGAGTGATAGATTCTCAGCATTACGTATTTTTCTTTTTTTTTCTTGTTGACGCGAAGTTCTTTCACCAAAGTGGAAAAAAAAAGAAAAAGAAAGCAGTATAAAAAGCGAATCACTTGCCCATACTGCGCCAACTAGAACATACCATTGTGAACCGTAGGAGCACGACTCAAACATGTCGTACCGCGAGCTGCGCTCTTTCACGGAGACGATGCGTCTCCTCGGGTATCCAAATCTGATCAGCATGGAGTCCTTCCGCACACCCAACGTCGAGATGGTTGCCGACTGCCTCTACTGGCTGATCAAGCGCTACGAGCCCTCCGCGGACGTGGTGTACTCGATCGAGCACGAGGCGGACCGCGTATCCTTCTTCAAGCAGGTCTGCGAGGTGGCGTTGACCAAGGGCCATCTGAAGCTCAACATCAAGAAGCTGTACCAGTCTGACGGCCACGCCGTACAGGAGATGCTGAAGCTCGCGACGCTTCTCAAGCGCGCCATGAAGGCGACGGAGGAGGAGGAGATCGACTTCACCGCTCTCCAGCAGATGGCCGCTCAGAGGAACGTCAATGACGCCAAGAACGTGCAGAAACTCTGCACGGAGCTCACCGCGGACGGCAGCACGCTGTTCTTCCTCATTGAGGAGGAGGCCGCCAACCGTGGGACGCGCCAGCGGGTTCTTTCGCGCGCCACCGAGGTCGGTGAGTTCGAGCGGCGACTGCGGGAGCTTCTCACGAGCGTGTCGCAGCAGGTGGAGCAGCTTCAGCAGTCCATCTCGAATCTCAGCGCGGATGAAACGAACCTCGAGCAGAAGATCGAGAACAAGAAGGTGCAGCTGGAACGCGCGCAGAAGCGGTACAAGTCGCTGATGGCGGTGCGGCCCGCCTTTGTCGAGGAGTACGACAAGCACGAAGCGGAGCTGCACGAGCAGTTTGTCAAGTACCTCGAGCAGTACCGCAATCTCGAGTACCTCGAGTACCAGCTCACCAAGTTCAACCAGAAGGAGGACGCGATGCTGGAGGAGCAGGAGACGAAGCTGCGCGTGATGCGGGAGCGGCTGCGCAAGGAGGAACTCAAGACTCTCCGCAGCAGCGCCCAGCCGGACGACGACGACGACGACGACGACGACGACAACCTCGTCCCGCAGGCCCGCAGCGCCGGCCGCGCCGTCACGCGCGACGCGGAGGCGGAGGGCAGCAGCGAGGACGACAGCGACGACGACGGCGTCCCGCCGCGCCCGCAGAACGCGCAGGGTCGGCAGCGCCAGTACGGCTCGGGCGGCGGCGGCGGCGCGGGCGGCGACGACGACGACAGCGACGACAGCGACGACAGCGAGGGGCCGCTCAACGTCATGGCGGGGATGCGCAAGGCGCGTGTTGGCAGCAACGGCAACGCCACCGCCGCCGCCGCCGCTGCCGTCGGCCGCCCCCCCGCCGCGAACCCCATGCACCGCACCTCAACCACCCAGGACGACGACGACGACAGCAGCGAGCTGACGTCCGACGTGAGCAGCGACATCAGCTCCGACGACGACGACGACGACATGTCCTCCGACAGTGATATTTAGATTATGGGCAGTGAGGCCGCCGAGGCCCACTTCCCTTTTCACTCCTCGCTCTTGTTTTCGTTTTTCCTCCCCACCTCGACATAGTTCACTCTTCTCCCCCTCCCTTCATCTTACGTTCTCTCGTTTTTTTTTTTGCTTTTTTTTTTTTTGACCTGACGGGATTCCACTGCCTACCGCCTAGATGCTCAGTTTTGTCGTCTCCACCTTTGTCCCCCCCCCCCTTCCATTCAAGCGCCATCCTGTCACGTGGCGCCAACGTTGATTCCGGGGGGCAGGAGCGGAAAGGGCTTCAAGTTTCATCCTATTCTCTTTCTCCTCTTTCTCTGTGCTTGCACATTCAGGAGCTTTCTTGAGATGGAGTCCCTCATTTCAATATTATCATGTACTTTATCTCCTTAAGCCTAGAGGTTTATTGACTGTCATTCCGCTCAAACAAACAAACAAAAATAGAAACTAATATCAAAAAAAAAAAAAAAAAGAAAACAACAGCAACAACAACAAACGACTGTGCCAGCAGTGACTTTGCCTATTCTGGGATTTGCACTCCTCTGAAAACACAGGTTTCAAAAAATAAAATAAAAGGAATAATATCCAGATGCATCATGCGGCCGATCGTAGTGTGATGCGGAAAAAAAAAGGATCCCTTGTTTTTTTTTTCCCTATGCACCGTCCTCTTAGTGCACTGTAATCCTGTTGTCCGTTTTCCCCGTATTTCTCTGCTCTGTGGAAAAACGAGGGAAAAATGAAAAATTTTATGCGCACCATTGCCACCTATCACCCATTTCTTTTTGCTTCGTCCCTTCACACTGTCTTTGCTACCCCCCCCCACCATCCAAAACTGTAGAATTTTCTATTACTGTATCATCCGCTTCACCTCATCGTCACTATGAGCTCCAACGACGTTGTTGCCACCTTCAAGCTGCTGCTCGTCGGCGACGGCGGCACCGGCAAGACGACGTTTGTGAAGCGCCACATCACCGGCGAGTTCGAGCGCCGCTACATCGCCACCGTCGGCGTCGACGTGCACCCGCTGGAGTTCCACACTAACGTGGGCAAGATCTGCTTCAACTGCTGGGACACCGCCGGCCAGGAGAAGTTCGGTGGCCTGCGTGACGGCTACTACATCGAGGGCCAGTGCGCCATCATCATGTTCGACGTGACCAGCCGCAACACGTACAAGAACGTCCCCAACTGGCACCGCGATATCTCGCGCGTGTGCGACAACATCCCGATTGTGCTCGTCGGCAACAAGGTAGACTGCCCCAACCGCGAGGTCAAGGCCAAGATGATTCTGTACCACCGCAAGAAGGGCCTCCAGTACTACGACATCTCCGCCAAGTCCAACTACAACTTCGAGAAGCCCTTCCTCTGGCTCGCCAAACGCCTCGCCAACGACCCCACGCTCCACTTCATCGAGATGGCCCCGACCGACACCGCCGCCATCCCCATGGCCCCCGAGATGATCGCCCAGCTCGAGGCGGAGCGCGCCGCCCTCGAAACTGCGGAGCTCCCCATGGACGAGGACGAGTAAGTTATAGAGAGAGAAAAAAAGAAGAAAAAAAGAGAAAGCGCTGATAAGAAGAAGGAAAACAGCAACAAAAAGGAACGACAATTAAAAGTACACGTAGGGAATACCGTATTTTTTTTCTTTTGTTTCTTGGAAGGAAAACCAGAGAAGAGTGGGTGAAGGGATGGAATTTTTCGCTGAGTTTCCTGCCTTCATTTACTCGTTCTTCTTGCGCTTTCTTATCTTCACTTGTTCATTTTCTTTCCGCTACAGGCACTAAATACATGACTGAAAAACCATGACAGAATAGCGACCGCACATAATGAAAGAAACAGTCATTGGAATAATACAGAAATAATAAGCATTCTACTAATCTCTTCCTTTCTCTTTTTGATTCTCTCTTTCTCCGTTTTCACTTCTCTTTCTGTTTCCTCTCTCATTGTTTTCGTTTCTGTTCCTAAATATAAACACCGCAGAGTAGATACTTTGTTTCTTTTTCTTTCTCTTTCTTTGTTAATTCAAAGTGTGACAGATACATATTTAAAAAACACTTTTGCTAACTTTCCTGTTTTCTTCTCAATGAGTGTAACAAAAAGAAAATGAAATAAGAAAACAAAAAAATGTTGTAAAACAGGAGAACAACAATATCGATGATATGAAGCAAGACTAACCCAGAATTGGGTGCCATTTTTCACCAAGCGCTGGACGTGGCCGTTTGCTTTCAGCGTTCTGACTGTGCATCATTCTCCTTTTGGCCAACTGTGCCATATTATTCTTCTTGTTGGTACTGTGTCGCTTGCTCCCGTCTGTCGTCACATGGAGTAGCCATATGACTATTAAGCACACCGAATTTTACAATTCGAATACTGCTATTACTCTTGCTCCTCCCCTTTTTCATTGCTACTGCCCTTTTCTTGTAATAATGGAGTGCTGAAACGCGCTTATACACTGTCATACGCTTCTCATTTTTCTTTCTTTCATTCAAACGTTACCACTCTAAAAAGCGATCTGCCCGGTGAGAGACACGCCGCTGGTTTCACAAACTGCACCTTTTTTCCCCCTTTCTTTCTCCCTTTCCCCTCCCCCTCCTCTTCCCTTCTTTGGACAATGACAGACGCGGTGGAGGGTCGCGCCGAGTGCCCTATTCTGCGCACGCACCAGCGCTTCATCCTGAAGCACCTGCACTTCACCCAGCAGTACGCGTCCATGTACCGCTGCCGCATCGAGCAGCAGTACGACGATGTGCTGGCGGCGGTGCAGCGCATGGTGCCCCACAGCAGCGGCGGCAACGACGGCCAGCCTCCAAAGCCGGTGCGCGTGCTGGAGCTGCAGCCTGGCGTGCCCGGTGTCTGCGTCGGGGTGCTGTACAAGCAGATGAAGCTGCTGCCGCGCTTCCTGGACGAGTACCAGAAAGAGCTCGTGCGCATCGACGCGGGCGGCGAGGAGGGCGACGACGACGACGGCGACGCCATGGCCGTTGAGGAGGAGGAGGCGGTAGCTCCGACGGTACCTGGCGCGGCTGGCGGGTCAGACAAGATGGACGAGAACAGCACCCAGGCGGCAGTGGCTGCGGTGGACGAGCACTTCAACGTCTGCGGCGACGGCGACGAGCTGCTGCTGGAGGACAGCAGTGGGCGGGTGGTGCTGCGGGGCCTGCAGGAGCGCTTCTTCTTCACCGGCCTCGTGCTCGGCATTTATGGAACGCTGCAGCCATGTGGCGAGGTGCTGGTGCATCGCTACGCCCTCACCGACGTCGCCGCGTACATGCCGCTGCTGCGCCCCGTCACCGCGCCCCCGTGCTACATCGCTTTTGTCTGCGACCTGCGGCTGTCGGCGGCCGACGCGGAGTCGCTGGACGGCACCACCGCCGACCCCGACCGCGCGCTGCTGGAGCTGCTGATGCGCTTCATCGAGGGCGAGGTGGAGGGCGAGGCGCTGGTGAAGGCGTCACGCATCTCGCGTCTCGTCATCGGCGGCAACAGCATCGCCGCCACGGACGAGCAGCGGCTCAAGCACAAGGTCAAGCTGGACCCCTCCGACCACGCGCGGCTCAACAGCGGCATCCGCAGGAACACGGGAGGCGGCAGCAACACCGCCAGCCCCGGAAGCCCCGGCGGCGGCGCGGGCGTCCCGTCGGCGAAGCTGATGCGCGAGCTGGACGCGGTGCTGGCGAGGCTGGCAGCGAGCGTCGAGGTGGAGCTGATGCCCGGTGACACCGACATGTCCGACGCCTTCTTCCCGCAGCAGCCTATCCACCCCGTGCTGCTGCCCCGCGCCGCCCGCCTCTCCAGCCTGCGGCTCGTCACGAACCCCTTCGAGTTCGCCGCGCAGCCGGGCACCGGCGCCGGCGCTGGTGCGGGGGCCGCGCCATCGCCGGACGCGTCGGCCGCGCCGACAGGCCCGCGCTTCTTTGTGACGTCAGGGCAGAACGTCAACGACGTGGCGCGGCAGTCGCACTATGAGCGGCGCGTCGACGCGATGGGAACGATGCTGCAGAGCGGCTGCTCGTGCCCGACGGCGCCCAACACGCTCTTCAGCTATCCGTTCCGCGACACGGACCCTTTTCTGTTTGGCACGACGCCGCACTGCTTCATCGCCTGCGACCAGCCGCGCTACGAGACGCGCTACACCCCGCTGAGTGTGCTCCGCACCGAAACGCACCACTTCCTGCGGACCGAGAACGAGGAGGCGGGCACGGTGCAGACCGTCGCGAGCGACGGCGGAAGCGGGCGTGCGGAGGACGCGAACAAGGCCGTCCGCCTGGTGACGGTCCCGTCGTTTCACCGGTCAGGACAGGTGGTGCTTGTGGACATCAACTCGCCCACGCTTGAGACCACGACGGTCGACTTCCAGCTGAGGCTGTAGACGGGAAATGAGGAAGAAAATCTGTCGCATCGGAGGTGGATTAATTAATGGGTTTCTGCTATTGCGATACTTTCGGACTTCCGATCACCGTGAGTGACTCACCTCATTCTTACCTTTTCCCTTTCCCTTTCCCTTTCGCTTTCCTGTTGTTTTTTTTTTTCTGCGGGCGAAGGGGGGTGGGGGGCAAGGTGGGAATGGGGTGTCATAGAATCAAGTACGTGCATAGATGACTAACTCACCATTGTAAAATCTTCTCTCTTCCCCCTCGCTGGTGCTCATACGGATATCTGTTACACCGAAGCATCGCTTGCACGTCTTCTTTTTTTTTTCATGCGTAGTTCTGTTCGCTGCCAGACTCCTCCGCGTTATTCTTTTCTGTTTTTGTGAAATGACAGATCAGACGGGCTGTGCGCTGTCTTGCTCACGCCCTCATTCCTTCCTTCCGCCGGTAATGGAAAAGCTTTCCCATCACCTCTCTCTCTCTCCTCTCTCTCTCTCTCTCTCTCTGTCCCCGTCTCACCTGCTCCAACGCCAGCATCTTCGAGGTCAACAAGACAAGGTACACCGATAGAGTCGGAAAAGCAGCACACTATTGGGCTTGCTTTAAAGAAAAAAAAATAAACTCTTTTATTACCATTTCCTTAAAAAAACCAAAACCAAAACGGACAAACAAACAAACAAACAACCACAACAACATCAAGTAGTGCGCCTCCAACCCCCCCCCCCCTCTCCTCCGTTTCCCCCCGTGTGATGTCTGATGAGGTAGAGGCGGAGCTGCCGGCTCTCGTGGTGCCGGGCCCGGAGGTGCGCGACCGCATCAACAAGTTCGCGGCGAAGCTGAGCGAGCGCCCCAAAACGGAGGCCGACGCGCTGTTGGCGAAGATCTTGACGTCCGCGAAGCGGGACGAGTACCTGTACGTCGACTCCTCCCACATCTTCTACCCCTACTTCTTGAACCAGCTCTCCGAGTACCGCAACCACCCCGAGCTGCGGCCGCAGAAGGGCGCGGGCAAGAAGGCGGCGGCCGCGGCGACGGCTGGCGCGAGCGGCTCCTCCTCCACCACGGCGGCGGCTGCGGGCGGCGGCGCCAGTGGCGCCAACGCGGCGGAGGCTACTGCGGAGGCGGAGGAGGAGGCGGCGGAGCGGGAGCGTCGGCGGGAGCTGCTGCGGCGCGTGGAGGAGGAGGCGCGGCGGTATCTGGCGGATCCGCACCCCAACGTCTACTCGCTGCGGCTGCCTAAAGGCACCGCGTCGCTGCCCGCCTTCGACATGGACGTGATGAGCTGCGCCGCGCAGTACGTGGCCAAGTACGGCGAGACTTTCCTGGCGACGATGCAGAACACGATGCGGCGCAACCAGCACTTCCGCTTCCTCTCCCCCGACGACGTGCGGCACGTCACCTTCCGCGGCCTCGTCGAGTCGTACAAGCGGGTGCTGGCCTTCCGCGAGGAGGAGGTGGAGTCGCGGCTGGAGGCGCTGCAGTCGCCGCGGCACGTGCTCGAGGACATCTGCGCGACCAAGGCGCGCTACACGACCGCCGAGATGGCGCGGCGCAAGGCGGCGCTGCTCACCGATGAGGACCTGCGTCGGCAGCTCTGCTGGGACCACTTTGCCGTCATCAAGACCGTCACGCTCGCCGACGCGGGGCTCGACGGCGTCCCGCCCGCTCGCGGCACCGACGGCACCACGCGCGCGTCCACGTCCGCGTTTGCCGCCGCGGCGCCACCGCCGCGCACCAACGAGGCGGACGGCAGCGACGTCTCCACCGCGGCTACCCCTGCGAGCCTTCTGCCGCCGCCGTCGCTGCGGCCCCAGTACCAGCCGGTGCTCATGACCTCCAGCCTCGTCTCTACCTCTGCCGCTCCGGGCAGCAAGGCGGGCAAGGCGTCGTTCCCCGGCGGCGCCACCGCGGTGAGCTACATCAAGCCGCCGTCGTACATTCAGCCCCCGTCGGCTCCTGCGGGCACCAGCGCGACCGCGCCGGCGGGGGAGGAGGAGGCTGTGCTGGTGGAGGCGCCGGCAGCTCCCACCGCGGCCGGCACGGTGGGCGACGAGCCCGCGCGCGTCGCACCCGCCGCCGGACCTCGACTTCCGGCGCAGAAACCTCTCGCGGCTCCCGGCAGTAGCAGCAGCAGCACCGCGGCACAGGTGGGGCAGAAGCGGCCACGCTCGGACGACGACGACGACGATGACGGCAAGAAGAACATCGGAGCAGCGGACGGAGGCGACGGAGAAACGGGCAACTCCGAAGAAGCAGAAGCGTGATGTTCTCTTTTGTTCTATTTGTGTTTTTTTCGTTCTCCTCACACTTTTCAGTTGTGCGTCAAGCAGGCAAAGACTTAAGAACAGATCAATAGGATAACAACATGTACGACGAGGTTGAATGAGCGTTGAGCAAGAATGTGTCTAGGGGCGGCTTGTGAAAGTCACCTGTAATACAATTGACCTTTACAGACTCCCTATGAACTGCCGCACCAAAAGAGTTCTTGTTTGCTCAAATGCATGACAAACTCTACCTCATTTCCATTGACTTCCCCGGCCCATTTGCATAATCACACGCGAAAAAAATAATAATATAGTTTACAGATTCACTCCACCCACTTTTTTAAATTCTTTTTTTTTTTTTTGTTGTTGTGTGTGCGCGTTACGACTCAATTAACATCACAAAAGAAAGAGAGAGCGAGAGGGACAGATAGAGAGGCTTCAGAAAAACAATAGCGTCGACGCACACCTGCAACAAGACATAATGGGCAAGTACGCGATTGTGGTGATCGGCCCGCCGGCTCCGGGAAGAGCACGCTGTGCACGGTGTTGCGGGACTTCTACGCCGACAGCAACGGGCGGACGACGCACGTGGCCAACATGGACCCCGCCGCAGAAGAGCTGCCGTACGAGCCGTCGGTGGACATCCGCGACCTGATCAGTCTCGAGGACGCGATGGAGGGCAAAGGGTTGGGCCCCAACGGCGGCCTCGTCTTCTGCATGGAGTACCTCGTGAGCGCCGGGCAGCCGTGGCTCATCGACCAGATCGGCGACTACGCCGAGGACTTCATGATCGTGGACATGCCCGGGCAGGTGGAGGTGCTCTTCAGCCAGCCGGCCGTCCCCAGCTTCGTCAGCATGCTGCGCCGCGAGGGGTACTACACCACGGTGCTGTACGTCATCGACGCGCTGGCGGGGACCGCCGACACGGCCAAGTTCATCTCGGGCTGCATGTTCTCGCTCTCGACGATGGTGCACTTTGACTGCCCCTTCATCAACGTGCTGTCCAAGTGCGACCTGCTCACGGAGGCCTTCAAGGAGGACCGACTCGAGCGCTTCTGCGCCTGCGACTTTGCGTTCATGGACTTTGCCCGCATGCCCCCGCGGCAGCGCGCCATGTCACACCAACTGTGCGAGCTCATCTCGGACTTCAACCTCGTCACGTTCCGCCCGGTGGACGTGAGCGACCCGGACAGCATCGCGCTGCTCTGCAGCATCATCGACGAGACGCTGCAGGTCGCCGACGAGGACGAGGTGCGCGACCGCGATTTCGAGGAGGAGGAGGGCGCCGCGGTCGGCGGCGGTGGTGCGGCTGCCGACTTTGGCGGCGGCATGGGCATGAGCGAGTACGGAGGCGGCATGAGCCTTTGATTCTCTTCCTTCCTTTCTTTGTTTTTTTTTTTCCTCCCCTAAATATTTTCGCAACGACTAACTCTTTCTGTATGTACTCTGTTTTTTCTACCTCCCTTGTTATCTGCTGCAATTTCTTACAGAAACTTATTTATTAGTTCATAAGCAAACTGTAATGTATGCCTAGACTTCATGAGATGCATTGTGTGAAAACGTTGCACACTCTTGCACTGTTCGAAACGGTAATAAGCAAATGAGCACACTCTCGCTGCCTCTGTATTTCGCTTCTCTCTTGCTTGTAGTGACAGATCCCGTTTTCACGACGCAGTCACTCGTCCTTCCCCTTCTTCTGGCCTCCTTGAGCTCAGCTTTTCGTACTTGTATCAATTTAATTGTAACAAGAAAAAAAAAGTAAACAGGTTTGCAAATCACACAGGGCTTCTTCATCTCTCCGATGATGCGGTGCGGTTCTCGTCTTCGTGACTGCCGCTGTGCTTTGCGGTTCGAGTGGGCGCTCGTTTTCTAGTGCATCGCACCTGTCGTCTGCTGCTTTCCTCTGCTGCACATCCCCTGCATCTTCTTCTCCCGGACTGCTGTGCTGCACGCGTACGCTGCTCTTCGCCAACAACCGTCGCGAGGCGGGAGCGAGCCTGGGCGGGGGCTACCTGAGGGGCTCGGACGACGGCGGCAGCGGCACGGCAGCAGCAACAGCAGCTCCTCGGCGGCGGTGCGGCGGGAGCTGAAGGCGCTCATGGCAAACCCTGCGGCGTCGCCGGTGGCGCTGCTGGAGACGGAGGTGCGCCTCGCGGTGACGCTGGCGCGCAGCCGCTCGCTGGACGACCGGGTGGAGGCGCTGGAGCGGGGCGAGAGCCTCTGGGAGGCCCTCGACTCCCCGCAGGCCGTCGTTGGCCCCGTGTCGCGCACGACGATGAAGGTGACGCTCTGCGGGGCGATGCGACGCTGCGCCCTCGAGTGCCGGCAGCGCGAGCTCAGCGACCGCTGGACGCAGCGCTTCGCCGAGCGCGCGCGCTCGCTCTCGCCCTTCGACTTTGACGGGCGCGGCTCCAACCCCGCCGACGCCGGCAGCCCGCAGCAGCGGGGCAGCGTGCGTGGCCGCGCGCGGCCTGGCACTGGCATTACGGAGGAGGACCTGGCGATGGATGCAGCGGAGGAGGAGCGCAACAACAAAAACGACAACAACGAGCAGCAGCAGCAGCAGCAGCAGCAAGGGAGCCGCAAGCGGCCGGCGACGCCCATGGAGACGCTCCGGCAGGAGATGCTTGTGGAGCATCCGCAGGTTCAATACGCCTTCCGCGCCAAGAGTGGCCCCGGCCCCCGCTATACAGGGTGATTCTCTTCCGCGTCACCCGTTTCTTTTATTGCAACGTTTTTTTTTTCTTTTCCTCTCTCTTAGCGTCTTCTGCTTTTCGCCACTACTGCAAGTTCCATCAAAAATGAAACCTTGTTTCATCCACTTCATTTCGTTGTAGCGCCATCCGTTCATATGGTTGCCATTATTATTGCTATTTTCGCACGGCTCATCGAGCTGGACTCCCCACTTCCCTCTTTCTTTCTCCTTCCCTCGTGCATTCCCCCCCCCCTTAACCCTGAGAAAAACATCAGCAATTACAGCCAAGACGGAAAGCAGCCGCCAAAACACACAGCATAACGAAGGAGAAACGCGGCAAGCTAAAACGTAGCTGCACGTACAAAAACCACTGCCCCCTCCTCCCCCCTCCTCCCTCCACACTCCACTCTTTTCTGTCGTGAAATGGAGGGCCTTGATGCAGAGAAGGCCAACGTGACGGTCAAGGGGCACTTTGACAATTTGGTGAGCCAGTACATGACCGTCGTGGTGAACAACGAGGCAGGCCTCTCGAGCGCGGACCCACGCTTACTCGCCAGCATCCACCGCCTTGTGGTGGAGTTCGAGGAGTTCTGGAGGCGCGCGCAGTCCACAGGGGCCTTCTCGCTCAACGAGTCGCTGGACGACTACAGCACGACGGCGCTGGAGATGCTGTGGGTACCGTACGTCATCGCCGACCTCTACCAGCGCTTCCAGGACGCCCCGCCGCCGCCCCTGGACGCCTCCGCCGCCATCACCACCGCCTCGCGTCAGCAGCAGCAGCAGCAGCAGGGCGAGCAGCAACGGATGCGCGGCGAGCAGGAGGTGGTGGAGCGGGAGCGGCGAGACGGGGAGGAGTATGTGTCGGCGTACCGCACCTTCATGCGCACGCGGCAGGCGGAGCTCGGCGCCGTCCCTCGGCAGGAGGCGCTGGCGCGCTCGCACGAGTGGTTCAAGCTATTCTTCGAGTGGATGCAGAACGTGGAGTTGCTGGAGGAGGCGACGGTCGAGCGCTACGCCGTGTACCGCGCCGACCAGCGCACCGCCCGCATTGAGCTCTCGCGCCAGTGCACGCAGCTGCGTGCCGCGTGGTCAGAGTGCGAGGCGCGTGTGGGCTACATGCGCGCCAAGCGCCGGCGGATGCGGGAGCTGCTGGACGCCGACGACGGTGGCGACGGCGAGGAGGCGGGCGGGGAGGAGGAGGAGGTGCTGCGCGAGCGCGCGCTGGCGCGGCTGCGCTGGTCCTGCTACGACGCGTGCCACCAGCTTCAGCTCTCGTCGCGCGAGGCGGAGATGCTCGAGGCGGTGGCGCCCGCGCAGCGCGCCGCCATCTCGGCCGAGTACCAGGCGACCATGGACGCGGTGCGGCGCGGCGAGCTGAGCCTGGGGCGCCAGACCTACACCATCCTCCCCGGCGGCAACATGGCCGTCGGCACGCCGCAGCACCCCGTCGCCGTTCCCGCGCAGGCGCTGCGCGACTCGGGCGGCGTGACGGTGCGCGCGCCGGGACAGGCCCAGGGCGTGGGCGTGGGCGCCGGGGCCGACGCCGCGGCGGAGCGGCAGCGTATGGCGGCGGTGGTGGCGGAGGGGCAGTACGCCTTCCGGCAGCGGGTGCGGGACGAGCTGCAGGTCGACCGCAACGGCCCCACCATGACGCTGCAGGAGTTCGCGGAGCTCGAGATGGCCGACGTGCAGCGCCAGATGGAGGACGCGGCCGCCCTGCAGATGGCGCGCGCCGAGGAAGACGCGAGGCTCGGCCCGGAGGGCATTGAGGAGCGCCAGCGCATCAAGGACAGCAAGTGGGCCGACTGGAAGGACGCGCATCCGGCCAACGGCATCACGGCCAAGGGCAACTACTCGTAGCGGCTGCTCCCGAGCACCACGCCGTATCTTGCCTTTCGCAACACTTTGTCATGACTGTTTTTTTTTTTTTTTTTGTTACTGTTTTTTTTCTCCCCTGATCGCTCCTGACCGTCTGCTTTCATTGTTGCGTCTTCTTATCTTACATGCAAAGAGGAAATCAAAACAAAGCTGTATCGTGAGGGAGCACTTGTCAAGAGACCCAGAAATTCTTCTCTCATTTCCGCTACTTTTGATGCTACATGCTATGAGCGCGGGGTTCTGTCCCCTCCCCCTTTTTTCGCCCCCCCCCCCCTGTTTTGGTACCATACCGCTTCCCATGACACAGCTACACAAGCTAGTACACACCCATAAACAAAACATATATCATCACAGCTACATACATACACACACACACACAATAGATAGAGTGTAATTATAAATATAAAGTAAGGAGTGCCTGTGAATAAAGCAAAAACGAAAGAGAAGGGAGGTGCTGAGACCGTTGCGGAAACGCATATTATTTCCCTTTTTTCATTTAATATACATACACAAGCACATCTCCTGTTAGATTGTATCTGCCGTTCGATACATACACCGCTTTCTTTTCCCTACATAGACATATAGGTTCACAAACTTCGTTTCCCTTTATTCGCGCAGTGGACGGCGAGATAGAGAGATAGATAGAGAGAAAGAGAGAGAAACAAAAAAAAAAAGAAAAAATGAAGCTGTCGCTGTTGGCACCGACGCAGGTGCTACGGGCGTCGGGCAGCAAGCGCGGCCATGCCTCAACCTTCCGCCGCACGTGGCGCACGCCCGGGCTGACGTCGCACCAGATGCTGGACGCGGGCGTCGCCGCCCGGCAGCACGCGGCGCGCAAGGACCTCAAAAAGTCGCGCCGCCCCTTCGCCAATTACTTCCGGACGGCCTTCCCCCTGGCCAGCCGCTCGCCGTCGGCCTCCGTCGACCCGCGCTCCGGCCGCATGTCCGCCTACGCGCGCGCACGCCTGATGACGGACCCCCGCGCCACGTGGGGCGCCCCGTGGGAGGTTGGCGCGCGCCGCGGCGGGGACGGCGCCGGGCGGCGGCGGCGAGACGTGCGCGGCGCGGCGAGCGGCGGCCCCGACTTTGGCGCCGACGACCTCGACGCCGTCATCGAGCGTCTGGTTGACCTGCGCTTCCGCTGGGACAAGGAGGACGGCGTCGTCGCCACCGGGCTCGTGCCGGAGAGCCTCTACGGCGGCTGCGCCCACTGCGCCGCCTTCGCGCCGGAGGAGGAGCAGCGCCGCCGCGAGGAGCGCCTGCAGCAGACGGAGACGGTGATGGTCGGGGGCACGCCGGTGCCGCTGCGGGTGTCGCGCCGCCGCTCCGGGCACCCCAAGACGGACTCTGGGCCGCGCCGGTGGGGCTTCACCGGGGTCGACGCGGTGCCGGCGGTGGTGCTGGACGCGACGCGCGGCCCGCTCGTCTCGGCCGTCGGCGAGCCGGAGGTGACGCTGCGGTGGAAGGCGCCGAACCGCCGCGCGGAGAGCGTGGAGGCGGTGCTGGCGGCGCGGCGGGCGGTGAGCCCCGCCTCCGTCGTCGGCCTCTCGCCGCGCTCGGCGGTGCTGCTGCTCAAGTGCGCCGCGACCGCCGAGATGGCCGACCCCGCGCTGGACGTGGCGCTCGCCGTCGCCGCCGGGGAGGCGTACCGCGGCCTCGGCGCCGTCGAGTGTCTCGAGGTGCTGCGCTCGCTGCGCCGCGTCGCCGTCGCGCGCGCGCTCGGCACCGCCGCCACGACCACCGCCGCTGCGCTCTACTCCCCCGCTCACCCGATGGCCACCGCGGACGCCTTTAGGCAGTACGTCGACGACGCCGCGCCATTCCTAGCAGAGCGCGTGTGGTCGCAGCTGCCGGAGCAGTGCCGCGCGCTCGCCGCCGCTGGCCACGTGCTGGACTGGCTCGACCTTCTCGGACTTGCCGTCGAGCTCGCCGGCGCGGAGCAGCTGCCGGCGCACCTGCCCAATCCCGTCACCGAGGAGGCCTACGCCAGCAAGTTCTTTTTCCTGCGCTACACCCTCGAGCTGGAGGCGGCGCTGCTGGAGAAGCTACCGTCCGGTGCCGGTGGTGCCGCGGGCGCGCGTGATGCACAGAGTGAGTTTGGCGGCAGCGGCGGCGAGAGGCAGTACGTGGACAGCGACGGGGAGCTGATGGACCGCCCGCTGATCGAGTGGTCGTGCGTCGCGCTGCTGGTGCGGCTGGTGGCGGAGGCACTCGGCGACGTGCTGGTGTTCGTCAGCCGCAGTCTGCAGCAGCACGCCGAGCTAGCCGCCGAGGAGGAGGAACACCAGCTTTTTTTGGCGTACCAGAGGCAACAGCACCAGCAGCAAGGCGCCCGGGGCACTGGCGGCGGCGACGGTCCTAGTTTTGCCAAGTACCTGGAGGAGCTGGCACAGCCGCACGCGCGGCCGCCGCTGCCACCGACGAACGCGACCATCGCGGAGCGCCGCTGGAGCCGACGGCGCGGCGGGCGGGGCATGCGGCTGCGTTTACTGCCGTTCGAGGACTTTCCCACCATCTGCCGCTGCCTCCCGCACTCTGTCGCCGCCGACGCCGCACGCCGCGCACTGCGCAAGGAGCAGGAGCGGCAGTTTAGGGAGTTTCGGGAGGGGAGGCGCCAGCACCTGCAGCGCACCTCTCCAGCCGGCGGCCGGGACGATCTGGTGAAGGCAGAGGGCGACGACGGTGACGGCAGCGGGCGCCAGGTGATGCAGTCGCCGTTCGCGTCGATACTGGAGCGCTACCCCGCGGCGGTGAAGCACCTCGAGCGCGCGGCGGCAGCGCTGGAGTGGGCGACGGCCATTTTACGCGCCTGCCACACCCGCGTCTCGGCCCTCCCGCCCCGCATCGCCCCAGAGGTCACCGCGGCCCCCTCTGACACCGCTGCTGCTGCTGGTGGTGGTGGTGGTGTGGCGACAGCGGCGGCGACGGGAGTAGAAAAGAGCCCAGAAGAAGAGGGGGTCGGTACGGAGTCCAACGCGACCGCAACATCCACCACGTCAACCACAGCGTCAACAGAGACAGGAGCAGCGGGCGGCGCCGCCGACCGTGCGAATACCTTCCGCCCCTTCGAGAACGCGGTGGCGATCCAGCGGCGGCGTGTGGCCTGCGACCGTCTTGCGCGCGCGAAGATACAGCATCAGCTTGACACCCTCTTTGCCACCATCCCGTGGGGCGACGTGGAGACACGCCTCATCGAACCACCGCCGCCACCACCACCCGCCGCGCCTGAGCCAGAGCCAGTGCCGGAGGCGGCCGCCCCCGCGGAGGGGGAGGAGGGGAAAAAAGAAGAAGCAGAAGAAGTGCCGGGGGAGGACACGTTCGACCTCAACGCGGCGATGCTGGCCGATCTGGCGCCCCCTCCCCCTCCCCCGCCGGCCACAGAGCCCGAGCGTGCACCCGCTGTTGATGCTACTGCAGGGGATGACGGCAGCCAGCGGGACGGCGCGGCGGCGGCGGCGGAACTGTCGGAGGCGGAGGACGCGTCGCGGCAGCTGCTCAAGACACTCAGCGCGCGCGCGGAGGAGTTTGAGGCGGCCGTCGCCGACCTGCTGGACGCCCACGAGGCCTACTTCGGCCTCGACCCCAGCGCCGCGGAGCTGCTCGGCAGTGAGGACGACGACGTCCAGGACGTTGCTGATGCTACGACAGGAAACGCGGCGGCAGCTGCTGCTGCTGCTTCTGCAGCTTGTGCCACTCGTGACTAGGCGACAACAGCGCCCTGAGACTGACGCCACCATTGCACTTCTCGATGGAAGCTGCACGTTCTCTCCCCCTCCTCCTCTTCTTCCCCTCATTCACTGTGTTGCATAGACATAGATTGGTGTAGATTATCATAAAACTGTAAACACTATCTGTTCTTTTCTCTCGTTTCCCTTTTTTTCTCCCTCATGTCGTCAAATTACCCCTCTCCCTCCGTGTTATATGATTCTTCCCCCCTCTTATTTACGTTCCCTCCGTCTTCTCAGCCCCGAGTGCGTGCCTTCTTCTGGAGGTGTGTTCTCCATCTACACAGTACCCGCATCACTCCAATGAGCATGTGCCTCTGTACTCCCTCGCGTCTCCAGACAACTCAGCCCCTCCCCTCCCCCATCTCACCCTCCTTTCCTCTCTTCCTCTGGATTTCATGGCAAAGCTAACAAATACAGAAAGAACCCTTCCACACAAGTTTCTAAAAACATTTTTATATATATAGTGAAGAAGAGCGGCGAAGCTCTTCCATTCTATTTCCTTTTCTCGGGCGTTGCGTTGTTCTCAGGAAGCTGGACTCGTTTCTTTCTCGCAACTGCTTTTCTATTAGATTTTTGCCCTTCCCGCCCTCCCCCTCCTCCCTCTTTTCCTTCGCTTCGATTACTTGTTCTCTTTAGTATGGACGGACGCACCGGGCAAAGCCCACAGATGTCGTCATCCGCGGCGGCGCCATCCCCCGGACAGCAGCCGCCGCAGCCGCCGCAGCAACAACAGACGGTGGTGGCGGGGGAGCCGCTGATGAAGGCGTGGGCGACGTCGGCGCTGCAGCTCTTCAGCCGCGAGTTTGCGGAGCTGGACGAGCTGGTGGCGAGCAGCGACAGCGCCTTCGCGGCGGAGGTGGACCAGGTGCGCGAGCTGGCCAACGCCGAGGTCGACGCCATGATGAACCGGTCGGGCTCTGCCGGCGGCGGCGGCGGCGCTGGCGGCGGCGGCGGGCGCGCCAAGACGGGCAAGGGGTCGCGCGAGAACGCGGACCAGGCGGCGATCGTCGCGTCGGAGCGGGAGCGGCATGTGGCGGAACGCGTCGACAACGCGCAGCGCACGCGCGACCAGCAGACGTGGCACCGCATGCTCGTGGAGCTCGACCGCAAACAGCGCGAGGCGGACGCGATTGTGCGCCCGGTGCAGCTGCGGGAGCAGGCCGAGTACAGCTACTTCAGCGCCCACCCGCCCGAATTCTACAGCATGGAGGACATCCTGACCAAGGAGCACCAGGCCGCGCCGCTCCCAGGGACCGCCGGCGCTTCCGCCGCGCAGCAGCAGCGGCAACAGCAACAGCAGCAGCAGGGAGCCTCCTCGGCCGACGCCACCGCGGGCGGCTCGGCTGCGGGGGCAGCGACGGCGGCGGAAAGAAAAAGGGCAGTGCGGCGGAGGCGCCGGCGAAGCGCAAAAAGGGCCGCGGAACGAGCGGCATTGCGTCTTCGTCTTCTACGACCGCCGCCCCCATCGCCGCCGCGGCCTCCTCCTCCACTGCGGCTGGCGCCCTTGGGTCTCCGCCGGCGTCGCGCATGGCGTCGTACGCGGACGCGGTGCCGAACTTCATTGTCGACGCCGTCGCCTTCTCGGAGCGGTACAACAAGGAGCTGGAGCGGGAGTACGGGTACCGCCCGATGATGCGCAACGCCCTCAAGGACACCTCCTCCGGGCACACCGCCACCGGCGAGGACCCGGAGCAGCTGCGCTCCCTGCTCGGCACACACCGCCCCGGCGACGGCACCGCGCCGCCCGCCTTTTGCGTCCCCAACGCGGCCAGCTCCACCGCCGGCGGCGCCGCGACCGGCACGCGCGCCGTCCCCAGCAGCGCCGACGGCACCACCGCCCGCCTGCCGCCTCTCGGCACCTCCCCCGCCACCGCCGCCGCTGACGTCCCCACCGGTGCCGACGCGGCCGATCGCCTCACCATGTCCGTCGACCGCGCCACGCAGTCACGCAAGGCGGCGTACACCGCGCGCTCCTCCCTTCCCCCGGCCGCCGGCCTCGGCGGCTCCTCTTCCACCAGCGCCGCCGCCACTGCCGCCGCCCCTGGGCAGAAGCAAAAGGCGCCTGGGAAGAAGAGATCCGCCGCCGCCGCTGCCGCCGCTTCCACTGCGGCTGCCAACGTCAAGCCGCCGCCGCCGGCAACGACGACGCGGCAGCGGCTGGCACAGGCGGCGCCGATCGACTGCACCGCCAAGGGCCGGACGCTGGCGCTGTCTGCCTACAGCGGCCGCGAGGCGACGGCGTCGGTGCGCTTCACCAACCGCCAGCCGCACCGCACGCGCCTGCGCGTGGAGCCGTCGACGCACCCGTGGCTCACCTACACCTGCGTGCACATCGCACCCGTGCCCGGCAGCACCGCCGGCGGCGGCGGCAGCGGCAGCGGCAAGGACCGCGACGGCAGGGCGGCGCCGGCGCCCGAGTCACCGCTGACGTGCGGGGGCTACATTGAGGTGGAGGTGCGCTTCCGGCCCGCCGACACCTCCGCCCCGACCTTCACCGACACGCTGCGCATCGGCTACACGCGCGAACTCAACTCGCGCAACGCGGAGGGCTCTCAGTGGGAGTTCTTCGACGTGGCCGTACAGTGCGAGACCATCCTCCCCTCCTTTCAGCTCTACCCGTCAAGCAACGGCGGGGGAGACGGCGCCGCGGCCCAGAGGGAGAACGACTATGTTGTGACCAAGAGCTGCGACAAGAGGCGCCCCCCCAGCATTACGGCGTGCCGCTTTCCCTACACCTTCGCCATGTCCAGCGCGACGCTGCGGTACACACTCGTTAACACCGGCTCCGCGTGTCTCGTCAACGTCTTCAGCGAGAGCCCCGTCTTTGACGTTCAGACGGTGCGCTCCGGCAGCGGCGGCAGCGGCACCAGCGGCGCGGCGGCGGCAGCGACGACGGCAGCGACGACGGTGAGCATGGCCCAAGGCGCGAGCGTCGAGCTGGCCATCACCTTCACCCCCACCGACGAGGGCGACATCGAGGCGGATCTGATCATCGCCATTCTGGAGGGCCAGCCCGGCGACGGCGACGCGCTCAGTGACGAGAACAACAACACCAACAACAAGGACGAGGGCGATAGCGCCGGCCGCAGAGGCAAGAAGCGCGGGGCGGCGGTGCTGGCGGAGCACACGTTCGGGCTCGAGGGCGTCGGCGTCGTGCCCACGGTGCGCATTGTGCAGATCGGCGACATGACCATTGCGCCGGGAGAACGCCCGCAGTGGTGTCTGACCGACACCGAGGAGGGCCCGCCGTGCTACCTGGCCGAGAACACCACCCCCGACCTCCCTACCGCCTTCCAGGTGCTCGTGCTCAACGACAGCCCCATCCCGCTCGAGTGCTACTGGCTGCACGAGGTCACGCGCGCAAGTCTCTCCGGCGAGGAGGCCGACATGGTTGACGCGGCCGTCTTCTCCATGACCCCCAGCGAGGGCGTGCTGATGCCCAACGCGACGACGGCCTTCACGCTCGCCATGACGCCCCGCATCGCGCGCGCGGTGGCGGCCGCGTGGAACCTCTTCGTCAAGGGCCTGCCCGACCCGCTGACCGTCGCCCCCGACACGCTGCAGTACGCCCCGAGCGATGTCGTCGAGTTCTTCACGCGCGAGCGGCAGATCCCGGCGGTCGCCGACAGCGCCGCGCGCGCCGACCACTACACCGACCCCCTCGCCGCCTTCCAGCGCCGCGCCGCGATGCAGGACGCGACGGCGGTGCCCGACACCTTCGTCACGGGCTTCTACGTGCACTCGCTGCCGGTGCCGCCGTCGGCCGTGCTGATCCCGCCGTGCCTCGAGGAGACCGTCGACTGCCTCGTCGGCTACGAGAACGTGCGGCGCGTGACGCTGCAGAACGAGAGCCCGCGGCCGCTACGCTTCTACTTTGACCCGACGGAGCGCGAGACCAAGGGGCTCTGCGCGCGCGCGCCGCCGTCGCCCGACGTCGACATCACGTGCCACCCCCGCACCGGCGTCGTCGCGCCGTACGACAGCGTCACGATCACGGTGCGCTTCACCGTGCTGCACGTCGGCAGCCACTACGCCAGCGTCGACTGCTTCATCCCGGAGATCATGGAGGGCGCGGCGCCCGGCGGCGGCGGCGCGTGCTCGCACCAGCTCGGCGTGGAGGTGTCCGGCGTCGGCGCGGTGGTGCACACCAGCACCAACTTCCTCGACTTTGGCCTCATCGAGCTGGGGCAGGAGGCGGAGGCGTCCTTCACCGTCACCAACGACAATCCCATCCCGGTCGTCTTCGACCTGCAGGACCCGATGCTGCGCGACCCGCCGCGCTTCGTCTTCATCCCGCCCAACTTCCGCCTCGGCTCTGGCGACTCGGTCGAGATTACCGTGTACCGCAAAGCGGTCTCGCCCGAGGACGCGCAGACCTTCTTCGAGCTGGTGGTGCGCGACGGCGGCGCGACCATCGCCATCGAGACCCGCGCCACCATCCAGGCGCCGACGATGATGCTCGACGACGCGACGGTCGACTTTGGCGTCGTCCCGGAAGGGGTGTGGCAGGAGCGCATGTTCTACGTCTCCAACGCCTCCGCGCTCGACGTGCCCTTCACCGTCGAGCTCGCCTCGCCGTCGGTGAAGCACGTCGACCTGGACTATCCCACGTCGTCGCTGCTGCGCGCCGGGCAGCACCACGTCGGCGTCCCGGTGCGCGCGCGCTTCACCTACCACCCCGCGCAGTACCACGACCCCCACTGCTACCGCGCGCTGCTCGGCCTGCGCTCGACCCGCACCTCGCAGATCCTCCTCGTGCGCGTCGCCTGCGCGGGGGTCGAGCAGCTCAAGGTCGCTGTGGACGCGGCGCCGCTGCGGCTCGGCCTCACCCCCGACGGCGCGCGCCAGGTGTACCTCCCGCAGCCGGTCGCCTTTGGCATCGCCGACTACCTGCACAACCTCCTGTGGAACCTCGTGGACGAGAAGGTGATGCGCGAGAGCAACCGCGCGGTGCAGGAGGGCGGCCGCGGCGACGACGAGGTGATCGAGCTGCCGGTGCGCCCGCCGGCGGCGTCGCTGCGCCCCCTGTGCGGCCCCGTCATGCTCGACGTGCTGCTGCCGGACGAGTCGCCGGTGTTCATGGAGCAGGTGCTCGTCACTGTCGCGAACCTCACCGGCTGCGAGAGCTACTACGACGTCCAGGCGCTGCACTACGCGCCGCTCGACACCATCTCCGACATGCACGCCGTCGACCAGGACCCCGGCGCCCGGCGCGCCAACCAGCAGACGGCCACGGCGGCGGCGGCGGCCGGCCCCGGCACCGCGCTGGCGCGGCGCCCCGGGCACCAGGTCGCGTCGGACACCCGCGGCAGCGCGGCGGCGGCGATCGCGAACCGCGCCTCCGTGTCGGCCGCGGCAGGCGACGACGGTGGTGACGACGAGTACGCAGAAGCGCATCGCGTTCAACAGCGGGGCGGAGAGCGCGGTGGACTGGATCGACGGCGAGCGCCCCGTCTTCTGGGCGACGGCGGACCGGGAGCGGCAGGAGCGGCTGCGGCGCGCGGCGCTCGCCGGCGCGCAGAGCCTGCTTCTGGACGGCCGCGGCTGCTGCACCTCGCTCGAGTTCGACGCCACCGGGGCGCTGGACCCGAACCAGACGCTCGAGCTGCCGCTGACGACGCTGGTGAACCTGCCGGGGCTGTACAAGGAGGTGGTGCGGGTGCAGTGCGGCGCTCTCCCCTACGTCGACATCCCCCTGTGCTGCCGGGTGCGGGGCAAGCCGGTGCTGCTGGACCCGACCACCTCCGGCCTCACGACGGCCAACGGCAAGGACGTGCTCGTGATGCCGCCGGTGATCGCGTCGGTGGGCACCTCGCGCCGCGGCCTCATCGTCATGAACCGCGTGCCCCGCGACGTGGACGTGCGCGTCGACATCTTCCCGTGCGCCTCGACCTTCTGCGTCATGGCCGTCGACGACCGGGTCGCCGCGAACCAGGTCGTGCTCACCCTCGGCCCGCTGCCCGAGTCGCACAAGCGGCGCTGGCAGGAGACCAACGGCGTCGCGGCCGTCGCCCCGTCGACGTTCCTGCTGCCCGCGATGAGCTCCAAGGAGATCGTCATCGAGTACACGCCGGAGCTGCACGTGGTGCGGCGGGTGCTGGCCGGGATGGACGCGGCGGCCGCCAAGGGCTACGCGCACCTCACCGACCAGCACACCGGCATCGGCGGCGGCGGCGCGCTGCCGGACGAGGACGAGCACGAGGACGACCACGTGCGGCTCAAGGCGAGCCAGGAGGTGGACTGGCTGGGCAGCCTCGTCATCCACGCCGAGGTCACCGCGAGCCCCTTCAACGACGCCTTTCTCATCGACGAGTTCTACGCGGCCAACGCCGAGCGCTACCCCAGCACCCGCGTCGTCCGCCAGCACCTCGGCAAGGACGACCTCGCCGGCACCGTCGCGGCCATGGGCAGCCTCACGCGCTCCATCCCCATGCTGCTCGTCTCCCGCCCGCTGCGCACGCGCGTCGGGACCAACATCATCCGCAACAACAAGATCCTTCCCCCGACCGAGGCCGAGCAGTTCCTCGTGCAGCGCGAGCGCGCGCGGCAGCAGGCTCTCGACGAGGCCTCGGCCGCCGCCAGCGCCACGTCTCCCAAGGCCGACGGCGGGCCGCGCTCGGCGGACGACGACGACGCCGGCCGGCGCGTGAGCCTCGCCGACAGCGACATCGCGGACGCGGCGGACGACAACAACAACCCCCTCCTCGACGCGGCCGCCGGGGCGCTGCGGCCGCTGCCCGTGCTGCTGGCGGAGGAGGCGGAGCGGCAGGAGCTGGAGGCGTTCCTCGCGCGGCGCCGCGAGGAGGAGCGTCTCGAGAGCGCCAAGTACTTTATGCCCATTGAGCTGCTGCTGCGGGCGCGCTGCGGGGTGCCGCGACTGGCGGTGCAGCCGTCCGCGAGCGGCGTGCTCTTCCCGCTCTTCCACCACGACCAGCTCTGCACGCGCACCGTGCGGCTGACGAACCACAACAGCGCGACGCTGTACTTCACGCTGACCATCGACAAGCCCGAGTACTTTTCTCTCGCGCAGGTGGTGCTGCTGCCGGCGCAGGTCGACGGCGACCCGCTGCCCGAGAGCGACGACGAGACGCGCCGCGCGCTGCGGGAGCTGTCGAAGCTCAAGTGGGGCAACATCACGGACCGCAACCGCGCGCGCGACCTCATCGCGAGCGGCATCGAGGCGCGCGGGCAGCCGCCCTCCTCCGCCGTCGCCGCCGTCGTGCCGCCCGAGGAGCTTGCCGCGATGCAGGTGGCGGTGCCGATGAACGCCGCGACCGGCGCCGCGCAGACGGTCTACCGTCTCCGCGGCTCCGACGCCCTCGACGTCGTCATCGACGTGCTAGACCCGACCACCTTCCTCGCGACGGCCATGGTGGGGCGCCCGGCGGCGGTGCTGGAGGGCGCGCTGGCCATCGGCATCATCGACACCAGCGTCCGGCAGCAACAGCAGCAGCAGCAGCAGCAGTCCTCCGCCGCCGCCTCCGCCCACCACTCGCGGCAGCAGTCAAACGTGTCGCTGCCGCCGACAACGACGCCCGCCTCGCGCGCGCAGAGCGCCGCCGGGGGGAAGCGCGCCGCGCGGCTGCCGCAGTTCCGGGCGCCCAAGCAGGAGCAGCTGGTGCCGCTGCTGGTGCCCTTCCGCCGCCCCGTGGTGCGCGTCAGCCCCGCGCTGCTCTGGTTCCGCCCCGGGCAGACGATCCACGACGGCCGCGAGCAGCCCTCCTACGCGCGCCGCCTCACCCTCCACAACCACAGCGCCGAGTCGGTCGAGTTCGAGCTGGTGGAGGCGGGCCGGCAGGCCGACGCCGGCCTCATGCGCCGCACCGCCGCCACCGTCGTCCCCGGCGGCAGCCAGAAGCTCACCGCGGAGCGCAAGATCGCGCACGTGGTGCGGATGCCGGAGCGGTGGGCCACCGACGCGGGCGACGGCCTCGACCTTGTCGAGGACTCGGACCACTTTGTCTTCAGCGCGCGCCGCGGGGTGCTGCCGGCGGCGACGGCGGGCGGCGAGCCCGGCAGCGTCACCGTCGACGTCACCTTCCGCGAGCACTCCGACGTGCGCTGCGAGTGCGTCTTCTGCGTGTGGGTCAACGGCGCCCCGTCCGACCAGCGCTTCATTCTCCGCGGCGACAGTCGCGAGACGGAGGTGTGAGAAGGAGAGAGAGAGAGAGAGAGACGCCCGTCCGCCCGTCACGCAACGCGAATGGTGGCGCTACGGGGGTTTTATGCAATGACTGCCCTGTGCTCTCTGCCTGTGTCTTCCTCTATTATTACTATTATTACTATTTTTCGTTTTTGAAACTTTCTGTCATGTAATTTACACATGCCTCGCTATGAAGGCTCTCTGTTTCGCTATTATTATTTTTTTTTCTTCTCTTTCTCTTTCAGCTACCTCAGTGTATCATTTGTGCTGGTGTGAGATAGTCGCATCCAAAGTGTAAAACAGTAAATAAATAATAATAAAAATGAACGGGCCGCGGTTTGTTACCATTTTTTGATTCCTCATATTCACTTGTTTTATAGCGTAACAAAACATCGGTCTGTCCCTCTCTCGCTCGCCTTCTCTTTCTCCGCCGCCGCCTTGGCCACGGGTTTCATGAGCTCCAATGTTAATTTCTCTGTGCTAGCCACCATTGTTGATTACCCCTCATTTTCTTTACTCTCCTCCGTTCTATCTTCCCCTCCCGTGAAAAGGAAGAACACCACATTGGTCTGTATATATATATATTTAAAGGCCTTTTCATACGCATATACAAGAGACCCCGACAGAAGCGTCACATAGCACCATCTGATAAACGAGTAAAGCGAGTCCCTATATCGTCATGTCGACAAATAACAATTATTACAGCTACTACGGCGCTCAAGCCGGCGGCCAACAGCAACAATCGGCAGCCCAGAGCCAGGCCCCCGCCACCGCAGCGGGCACTGCCACCAGCGCGTCCGCCTCGCCCTTACGCGGGCTATGGCAGCTACTACGGAGCCGCCGCCGCCGCTGCAGCCTCCACCCAGCAGAGCCGCGCGCCGAGCGCTCCTGCCGGGGCCGCCGCCGCCGCCGCCCCTGCCACCACGACAGGCTATTACGGTCAGTACGGGGGCGCTGCTGCCCCTGCTGCCCCTGCTGCTGCGCCTGCTGCCACATCAGCTGCCCCACAGGGGTATCCGGCCTATCCGACAGCGGCGCCGTCGGCTGCCCCCCGCTCCGCTGGTCCCTCCGCTGCTTCGGGCGGCTACTACGATCCCAACGCCACCGCCGCGGCCCCGTACAAGCCAGCAACAGCAGCAGCAGCAGCAACCGCAGCGACAGCGCCGCCGCCAGTGCCGCCTTCGCCGTCGCCGCCCTCTGCAGCGCCGACGACACATGCTGCGTCTCCGTACGGTGGCGCCCCCGCTCCCTCAAACCAGGCGACGCGTCCTGCCCCTCCTCCCCCCGCTCCCGCCCAGCCGCAACCGCAGCATCAGCAGCAGCAGCAGCCACCTTATCAGCAGCCCAGTGCAGTTCCTCCATCCCCCTACGGCCAGCAGTACTCCCAGCAGCCTCCAGCACTGCAGCAACCGCCAGCACCGCAGCAGTCGACGTGGCCCAGCGGCGCGCACGGCGCGAGCAACGACCATCAGCCGCCGCCGCAGCAGCAGCAGCAACCGAGCCGGGAGCCTGCGCGGTACGTGGAGCGGCCGCCGGCGGACAAGGGTCCATCGATCGACACCTTCCGCCTGGACGAGCTGGTGCGGCAGCCGCCCAAGCGGCAGATCTCGCTGGGCGTCGTGCCGAACCCCGCGCGCGACGTGCGCTACACCGACATCCCGCAGGAGTACGAGACGCGCGACAACGACCCTCCGGCGGCTGTCGTGGACTTCGTTGGGCTCGACAACGGCAACGCGAACCCCAAGTTCTTCCGCCCGACGACCGGCAGCATCCCGGCCGACGCCAACATCGCTCGCGACTCCAACGTGGTCTTCGGGGCGGTCCTCTCGCCGCTGCACCAGCCTCTGTACAGCGAGGAGGCGGTGCCGCTGGTGCGCGGCGGGGCGCGCGGGGAGCCGGTGCGCTGCCAGCGCTGCCGCGCCTACCTCTCCTGCCACGCCGCCTTCACCGAGATGGGCCACCGGTGGACGTGCCCGCTGTGCGCGATGAGCAACGAGGTCGCCGCGGAATTCTTTGTCAACCTCGACGCCGGCGGCACGCGTCTGGACGCGCCGCAGCGGCCGGAGCTGCGCGTGGGCACCGTCGAGTACGACGTGGACGACCTGCCCGACTACGCGCTCAAGCTGGAGGACGACACGGCCATCCCGACGCGCCCGCTGCACCACCTCTTCCTCCTCTGCGTGTCGCAGGCCGCCGCGCAGACCTTCCTTGCGGACTACGTGGAGGGGGTGCGGGCGGCGGTGGCGGCGCTGGCCGAGTCCTCCCCGCAGTGCCGCGTCTCTTTCATCACCTACGCGTCGCAGCTGCACTTCTACAACTTCCGCCACCCGGGTATGCCGCAGAAGTGCGTCCCCGACGTGGACAACCCCTTCGTCCCGCTCCCCTTCACCCGCCTCTGCTGGCTCGAGGCGGCCGCCGACGCGGCCCTCATCGACGCCTTCCTGCAGCGCGTCCCCTCCATCGCCGCCGACCTCGGCGAGCGGGAGTGCGCGACGGGGGCGGCGGTCAAGGCGGCGACGCTGGTGCTCGCGGGGCAGCACGGCGGGCGCGTGATTGTGTGCGCGAGCGGGCCCCCCAGCCGCGGCCTCGGCGCCTACAAGCTCCGCGACGTGATGACGACCTACGGCACCGACAAGGAGAAGGACCTCCTGCGCCCCGCCGCCAGCGGGCCCGCCGAGACCTTCTGGAGCGCGACCGCCACCAGCGCCGCCAAGCAGCAGATCAGCTTCGACCTCTTTCTCTTCTCGCGCGACTACTGCGACCTCCCCACGCTGTCGCAGCTGTGCCACGTCAGCAACGGCAAGGTGTTCCTCTTCCCGCACTACGACCCCCTGATCGACAACACCAAGGTGCACGCGTCGCTGCGCACGCTGCTAACCGAGGAGGCGGGGTACGCCGGCATCCTGCGCGTGCGCTGCAGCCCCGGCATCCGCGTGCATCGCTACCACGGGCACTACCTCGCGCAGAACCCGCAGGACATGGACCTCGCGTCGGTCTCCGGCAGCTCCACCTTCTTCGTCGAGTTCTCCCACGAGGGCAAGCTCGCGACCGACTCGTACGCCTACTTTCCAAACGGCGCTGCTGTACACCACGCGCGGGGGCCACCGGCGGGTGCGGGTGCACTCGGCGCGCGTCACCGTGGCGGCGTCGCTGACCGGCGTCTTCGGCCTCGCGGACCTCGAGGCGGCGCTGGTGGGCGCAATCCACTACATGGCGTCGGACGCGGTGAACAAAGGCCTCAAGGCGGCGCGCGACGCGGCGGTGAACCGTCTGCTGGCGCAGCTCACCAACTACCGCCGCTACTGCGTCAGCAACAAGCAGCCCAAGACGCTGCTGCTGCCCGGGCGCCTCAAGCTCTTCGCGGTCTTCCTGCTGTGCCTGCTCAAGTCGGACGCCTTCATCGCGGGCACCACGGTCACCGTCGACCGCCGCGCGCACTGCATCTCGGAGCTGATGCGCCTCCCCCTCCACAAGCTGGTGCCCTTTCTGTACCCCTCGCTCTTCGCGCTGCGCCACATGCTCACCGACCAGCAGTGCGGCGAGGCGCACGCGGCGACCGGGCAGTGCATCTTGCCGCGCCGCCGGCAGCTGGTGCTCGACAACATCGCGCGCACCGGGGTCTACCTCGCGTGCGACGAGCAGGCCCGCATGGTGTATCTGTGGATCGGCGACAGCGTGCCGGTGGAGGTGGCGCAGTGCCTCTTCGGCTGCGACGACGCGCGCGTGGTGTGCCGCGCGGAGGGCTACGGCGAGGAGTGCTTCAGCGCGCGCCTGACCCGTCTGCTGCAGTCGCAGATGTTCCGCGAGGACGGCATGCGGCAGCTCGTCGTGCTGCACATGGGCGACCCGGGCGAGAACGCCTTCTTCAACCTTCTCATGGAGGAGAAGCGCAGCGTCAACGAGAGCAGCCACGACGAGTTCCTCGTTATGCTGCACGTCACCGTCAACCGCAACCTCAGCATCTCGGAGGCCGACACCGCCGCCACCTCCCACGCGGCCTACTCGTCATACCAGTTTTGAGCTCCCTCGCTTTCCATGTCGCGGGCGCGTATGCATTTGTGTGTGTGCGTGCGGGGTGTGGATTTGTATGGATTTCATGTAGTTGTCCTTCTCTCTCTCTCTCTGTTTTTTTTTTTTTTTTGCGATATCGTGTGCTTCTTTGGGGTTTTTCCACCCATATTAATAGTAATTCTATTTATATTTGCGCTGTTTCACGTGTTTTTGTGTGGGTATGCGTGTGTAGGAGTCGTTCGAATGTGTGCAGGCTTCACTCTGTAGGTTCCCCTTGTCCCACCTTCCTACGGACTAGGCGCGTGTCATCCAGCGTAGGGACACATCAGAAAAAAAAATAATAATGTTTAGTCTCCTCTTTCTGCTTTCCGTGCGCTCTGCGCTTTCTGAAGCTGTATGACCGTCCTGCGTCGCTCGATCATATATTCTCTCTCTCTCTCTTGCGTTTTTCTCCTTCCTTCCGTTTTCTTCATCCTCCTTACCTTCCACATGCTTTATCCAGGTGTTACTCCCCTTTTTTTTTCTTCAGCAATATATAAAGCACTCTTGTACTTTCGATTGCCTCTTTTTTTTTCCCGTCTCGATCCAGCCGCCTACATGCGCACACACTCACACACCTCACTTAACACACAGAGCTTTAACCAGACAAAGAAACGAACTATTTCACCCTTACACTCTTACACCCCTACACCCACCCACGCACATACTACGAGAAACGTTCATAGATTCTAATCTTTTACTTTCACCTTCACTCTCCCCCTCCCCCTTTTTTTTCTTCCCTCCGCTCTACTTTCCGACGATGGACACGCGGTTTCACTGCGTGTACCTCCTGACGAGCCTAGACCCCGCGTGCGACGGTGACTACTACATTGGCTATACGGTGAACCCCCTGCGCCGGCTGCGGCAGCACAACGGCGATCTCGTCAACGGCGCCCAGCGCACGAGCCGCCGCGGCCGCCCGTGGACGATTGTGTGCTGCGTCTCCGGCTTCACCGAGGACCGCGCGGCGCTCAAGTTCGAGTGGTGCTGGCAGCACCCCACCGCCTCCGCGCGTCTCAAACACACGCTAGCCGCCGCCGGCGCCGCGCTGCGGGGCCTGCGCAAGCTGCCGTACGCCGTCGCGATGCTCCACCTGCTGCTGCACGCGAACCTCTTCAGCCGCCTCGACCTCACCCTCCACGTCTTCGAGCAGGAGATCTTTAGCGCCGCCGTCTCCGCCGCCACCGCGCGCCGGCCCCGCGTGCCAGCGACCGCAACCGCCGCCACCGCCGCCGCCGCCGCTGCGCCCTCCGCTGTTCCTGTTCACCGCGCAGACAGCGGGCGCGACGGCGGGATTGCCGGCGCCTTGCCGCCGCTGGTGGAGACGGCGCTGTTTCACGTCGAGTACACGAGCCGGGAGGAGTTCCAGCGGCGCCACCTGGACCCCACCGCGGCGGCGGCGGCGGCGGCGGACACCCGGGAAGGCGGCGGCGGCGCTGGCCGCCCCTCGTTCGCTGACAGTGTCGACGTCTCGAGCATCGTCCCGTGCGAGGCAAGCGTGCTGAGCCAGGCGGCGGGGGACGGAGGCGGCGGTCGCGGCGGCGACAGCAGCGGTTTGTACGGCGCCCCTGAGGACGGCGAGACCACCGTGATGCTACGGCTCGCGGACACTGGGGCTGACACTGCCACGGGCGCCCCCGAGGCGGCGGCGGCGGTGACGGCGCGGGTGGCGCTGCGAGCGGCGCTGCTTCCCCGCGGCGCACTCCCATGCGCGCTGTGCGGGCTGCCGCTGCGCGCGCCGCAGCTGCTGTGCTGCCCCCGCGCCCCCCGCTGCGAGATGCGTGCCCACGTGGTGTGCCTCGGGCTGTGGGCGCAGTACCGCCACCACACCGCCCACGACGCCGCCGGGGCTGCCGACGCGGCGGCGCCGGACCCCTCTCATCCCGTGTCTCCTCCGCCGCCGCGCCGCCGCCGTTGCTGGTGCCGTCACTGCCCGTGCCGTGCCCGCTGTGCGCGGCGCCGCTGCGGTGGGCGGCACTCGTGAAGGACCTCAAGCGGCGCGCGGCGGTGGTGGCCCGCGCACGCACGCAGCGCCGCCACGCCCAGGTGGACCGGCGCATCCGCTGCAGGCTGGAGGAGGTGCAGCACGAGCAGCGGCAACGGCAGCGGCGGCGGCTGAGGGGACGCCCGCAGCGGACACGCACGCAGGCGACGGATGACAAGGCAGAGGAGTCGCCGCCACCGTCGCAGCAACAAGCGGCGGCGCCGGCGCGCGCGCTTGGAGAGCCCCGACGCGGTCCACGGCGGAGGCGGGGGCGGTGGTGGCGCCGCGGCGTCCGGCGGCTGGGCCGGTGGCCTTGCCGAAGAGACGTCCTCTCCCGTCGTGGCGACGCGTGCAGCCGCCGTCAGCTACCGCGCACCGTCGCCGCCCGCCGCTCCCACTCCGCCGTCGCCGCCAACACAGCCGCCCGCGGCCCCGCCGCCGCCGCCGCGGCCTCCGCCGCCGCCCCGCACCGCGTGCAGCTCTTGGGCACCGAGCCCAGCAGCCTGTCGGTGCTGTCCGCCCCGGCCACCTCCGCCGCCGCCGCTGCCGCTGCCGGTGGGACTGCGCTACTTCTCGCTACCCCTGCCGCCGCCGCGGGTGGCACTACCCCGCCTCCTCCGCCTCCTCCGCGTGAGGACAGTCCCTTATCGCCGAACGAGTCTTCCGCGGTGCTCGCGCTGACGCAGTTCAACGAGGACGATTGGCTTTGAGCCTGATGGTGATGTGTTTTTTCCCTTCTCTTTCTTCTTTCTTTTTTTTTTTTTTGCCTGTCCTGCCCCCGCTTCGTGTACCTTTTGCTTTGATGTCGTGATGTGACATGGAACAGGGGATACAGCAAAGAGAGGCTCTTGACTTGTACATCTCTGCACGTTTTTATTACTATTCTTTTTATTATTGTTTTATAATTCCTACGGTGTTCATAGGCCCTGCAGACTTTTGACCACCACCTTCTCTCTTCCCTTTCCACTCCCCTTCAAAGTATCCCACTAAAGTTAACCTTACGTTTCAAAAAAAAAAAAGAAAAAGAAAAATAACCACCACAACAGTAACATATTAAAAAATTAAAAAACAATAACAACAACAACACCAAGGAAACAACCCTTCTTCGTCATTTCTCTTTCCCGTCTAAGTATTTCCTCTTCTTTCTCTCTCTCTCTCTCTCTCTCTCTCTCTCTCTCCTCCCTCTCCTTGCGGCTCCCGCGTTGCGATGCAGGACGCCACCGCCCGCCGCTTTCTCAAGTGCTATCCCAGCAGTGACGTGCGGGATCCTGCATGCATGGTGCGTACAGCCGCCCGCCGCCGGGGGCGCGAGATACTGAAGCTGGCCGCGTGCCTCGAACTCGCCTGTCGCAGCGCTGTCGTTCCTCTCAACACAGCCACTGATGCTGTTGCTGCTGCTGCGCTCTCGTCCTTTGGGCGCTCGGGGGGAAGCAGAGGCGACGGCGGCGGCGGCGACGGTGGACGAGGAGGAGGAAGGGGGATTCTCTTGCGCACTGCTGGAGCTGCAGGCTGCGGCGCGAGGGGTAGAGGATCTGGACCAGCTGCTGAGCGCAGCGTACTGCGGCGACGACGTCTGCGCCGGCGACCCGCGTACGGACGCGGCGGCAGGGGCCGCAGGGAGCCCCAACGGGGCAAGAGAAGCGGCAGCGCCGCCAACGGCGCCGGCGGCGACTATCACAAGTGCAGCCGGCGCGCATTCCTTGTGCGCTGCCATCATCGAGTGCGCGCTGCGGGAGGCGGGCCGCACCACCGGCGCCGCGCTGGTGTACACGACGCCGAGTCTGATGTCGCAGGCGATGGAGCGCATGTGGGGCATCCACCCGCTGGGCGACTTTTTCCTGGCGCGCTCCCAGACCTCTCCCCGCGGGCCCCCCGATGCTGCGGCTGCGGCGCCGGACGCGGCGGTGAACAAGGCGCAGAGCGTGTGGAAGGAGAAGCTGGGGTGGTGGGTGCTCGAGGATCCCTTCTTCCGCTACCGCCTCTACGACAGCTGCGCCGACTATTTTAACGACCGTCTTGGCGAATCTGCCGCCGCCGCTGGCACTGCTGCAAACACCCCGGCGCAGACGCCGCCGCCGCGGCCCCCTCGCGGGGTTGAGCGCTGCCTCGAGGATCTCCGGGAGTTTCACGACGAGATGCTGCGGGAGCTCGCGCGGGAGCGCTCCCACCACACGTCCCCGCCGTCCCCGCCCTCCTTGCCTCCGGAGGGCGGTGTCGTCGCCTCCCCCCACCGTCCCGCCGCTGCTGCCCACTCACTGGCGCCACTGCGTGCTGGGCGTTCTGTGCCGTGTGTACACCGTCTCCCTCGTTCTGGCGCACAAGCGCAGCCCCCGCCGCGCGGAGGGCGACTGCCGCGAGCTGCTGTCTCGGCAGCTCCTGCCGTCGGACGACTCAGCGGCGGCGTCGCTGACGGAGGCGGTCGTGAGTGACGCGAGGGCCGGGTGGGTGCCGCTGGACGTGGTGGAGCGCGGCGTGCAGGCCTTCTGCGCCGGCGAGCCCGCGCTGGCGGCGGTCCTGCGCTGGCTGCGGGACCTGTGCGACCCGGCGCCGGCGGCGGAGGGCGCCGACAGTTGGCACCTGTTTCTCGTCAACGCGGTCCTGCGGCTGGACGCGCTTGGGCGGCTGCAGGTGCGTCGGCGCGCCCCCGCTGGGAGTGACCACCCCGTCTTTGGGTCCGCGTGGGCCCTCCGGGCGGCGTGGAACTGCGAGGAGGCGAGCGTGGCCGCCGCCGTCAGCGCCTCGCACAAACGGGTCTCCCTGTGCGTGCAGCGCGCGCGGCTCCCGCCCCTGCCGCCGCGCCGCGCCCCCGCTGCTGCAGCGGCAGCGGCCTGGGAGCCTCAGGCGCTCTTCTACCGCTATACCCGCCGCGGCGACGACTCCGCCGGCGGCGGCACGCCGGCCGAGACGGACGCCCTCCCCGCCTCCCAGGCCCTGCTGCTCCCGCACACGCGCCTGCAGTGGTTGCGGCGGCTGGGCGACGCCGCGTCCGTCGATGGTGACGGCCCCGGCGGCCGCCACGCAACGGCGGTCGGGCGGTGTCTTCTGCGGCTGCGCGACGCGGGCAGCGCGGGCGGCGGGGACAGCATCAGCAGCGGGGCCGCGGCACGGGCGGACGCGCTGGCGCTGCGTGCGCTGGAGGCGATCCCGCTGCCCGTCTGGTGCGACGGTGTCTGCGGGGCGAACCACCTCGGCTCGGTGCGCTTCACGCCGCTGCCGGACGCGCTGTCGGCTGTGGGCACCATCGCGCGACCCCCTTCCTACGCCGGCGTCACGGCCGAGCTGCTGCTGTGGCCTGGGCAGTCGGGGGCCGGCGACGCCGACGCCCCCCTCATGGCGCGCAGCGCTGACATCGACGCTTCTGCTGTCGCTGTGGCGGCGTCCCCAGACGACTTCGGAAATTTTTGCACCGTGTGCTTTGATGCGCACAGCCGCCGCTTCGTTCCGGCGCCGCCGTCCTCGCCAAGTGGGGCCGACTCGGCCGCGAGCACCGCCGCCCTCTTCGCCGCGGCCGCGAGCCCACCCGTGCAGGGGGCGCCGTTTCCTGCCACCGACGTCCTCGCGCGTCTGACAGCTGTGCAGCGGGAGGCGGCGGCAGCGGTCCGTTCTGCCGCCGCCACCGCCTCCTCCGCCGCCGCCGCCGCAGGCGCTGCAGCCGCCGAGGTGGCGCCGCCGCTGCCTCCGCTGCAGTACACGCTGGAGGTGCCGCCGCACCAGGGGACGGTGGGCGGCAAGCGCGTTCTCGCGGCTCTGCGCAGCTGTCTCGACGGCGGCGTCTTCGAGCCGCTCTTTCTCGCGGGCGAGGAGGCGGCGCCGGAGGCCGACGGCGCGAGCGGCAGCGGCGGGGCCGCGGCGCCCCCGCGGGGCCTTCGCCTGACGCTGGCGGCGGCGTACCCCCCCGCCGTGCTCGTGGATCTGCTGCTGCTTCCGCCCGTCGCGCGTGCGCTGCGGGACACCAACGTTGGGGCACACGGCGATGGCGACGGCGGCGGCGGCGGCGACGCGACACGGGCCGCGCTGGCGGCGGTGCGGCGGCAGCTGCTGCTCGTGCTGCACTCGCGCCCGTACGCGGAGGTGGCGGAGTTTGTCGGAGACGGCGTCGTCGACTTCATCGTCGCGATGCGCCACCTCACGGCGGTCGCGCCGTTCCCCGCCGTCCCACCGCAGCCGAAGCCGCGGCCCTTCTCCTTCGCCTCCGCGCGCTACACCACGGCTGCCGCGGCGTCATCGGCGTCCGCCATCGCCGGCGCTCGTCAGACCAGCGTCGCGAGCCGTGGGCCGCCGCCGCCGCTGCTGTGGGACGGCAGCACCTTCCTGGGCAGCGCGAGCAACCGCGTGCTGCACGCGCGCCTGCCGCCGGTGCTGCGGGCCTACGTCCGCGGCGTGTGGGGCGTCAGCAGCGACAAGTCCCACGCGGACCTCACGGAGGCCCTCGTCGGCGCCGTTGCCATCGCCCTGTGGGTGCTACCGACCGCGGCGCGCGCTGCCTCGCCTGCCACCTCCGCCTCGCAGGACTCACGCCACACGCGGCTTCCGTTCTGCGTTGTGTGGCGATGCGCGGCGGCGCTGCTGGAGTGTCTTGCCTCTGATGATGCAGTGTTATGACATGCCTTTATTCCACTGCTTTTATTTTTGTTTTGCAAAGGACAAACACCCATGCAGTATCCCGATTTTTTTTTACTCCTTATCTCCTCTCTTTCCTCTCTTCGCTGTGTTTGTATTTCTCTCTCCTTCTTTCTTCTTTCTCCTTTCCTCTCCTTTCCCCCCCCTCTCTCTCTCTCTGTCTTCCGCTTATATCAGTGCAAAGCTATTGCTGCCATGTGCTGTACGAGGCGTATCCTATGGGAAACTCTTGCCTTGGAGGCAATATACACTTTTTTTTTTGTGTGTGTGTTTTGCGTTTCTGCTACCTCAGACTGTCTCTTTTTCTATTTCATTTTCCCGTTTCTGTATGTCACCAACTGAATGACGTCTACCTTGTGTGAAAATGAACTCGATAAAGGCAGTGGTGGCCGCCGCGAATACAACTAAAAAGAAGTAAAACAATAATCAGCAACAGAACGGTACCTTTTGTATTACCCTGAACGGAGGCGGAAAGCGACCGTCGCAGCGTCATTTCCTCACCTCTCCCTCCCCGCCGCCCTCTCCCTCTCCACTGAGAGACACGAGAGATGGTGCTGATGACGATGGGGATGGAAACCACCTGAGGAAACGAGTTGGCGCACGTTAACACAACGCCAACAACACCGTCAACAACCTTTCTTTCGTCGTATACTGGGTCAAATTGAACAACAACAACAACAATAACAAACTATCTTCTGTTGGAACAAGAGCGTCATTATTCGTGACTCCTACACCCCCACCCATTCCTTTCCAAAACGCCACCACTCACTACACAACAGAAACAAAAAAATCAAACTCCCAGACTCTACTCAACTACATACGACGCATTCTGTGTTACTCTTAGCGACTCCTCAGATCCGCGTTACCCAGGAACAAGCAAACAACAGAAGGAGAAGAAGAAGAAGAAGAATAAGAAGAAAAAATTACTTCGTCAGCGCCGATCTTCCGCAACCCCTTCTACCCTCTCCCTCCCTCCAACTCACTCCATCTCACTCCGCCCTCGTAACCCGCGATGCCCGTGACGGTCGATAGCGACAAGGTGTCGTACAGCGCGGAGAGCATCGACACGACGTACGTGTACCGCAGCTGCGCGGTGGCCGGCGGCGGCGCTGGCGGCGCGTACACGGTGCGCAGCGTGGAGCGCGAGCTGAAGCTGCGGACGGGCCGGCGCGTGCCGCGCACCGGGCTGATGCTGGTGGGGTGGGGCGGCAACAACGGCAGCACGCTGACGGCCGGGATCCTGGCGAACAAGCAGGGCCTGAGCTGGCGCACCAAGAAGGGGATGAAGAGCGCCAACTACTTTGGGTCGATCACGCAGTCGAGCACGATCAACATCGGGATGACGGCGGACATGCAGGAGGTGTGCGTGCCGCTGAACGAGCTGGTGCCGATGGTGTCGCCCAACGACCTGGTGGTGGGCGGGTGGGACTGCAGCTCGGTGAACCTGGGCGACGCGATGCGGCGCGCGGGCGTGCTTGACGTGCAGATCCAGGACGCGCTGTACGAGCAGATGCGCGGGCTGACGCCGCTGCCGGCGCTCTTCGACCTGGAGTTCGTGGCGGGGAACCAGGACGCGCGCGCGGACAACGTGATCGCGGCGGGGAGCAAGTGGGCGGCGGTGGAGAAGGTGCGCGCGGACATCCGCGACTTCAAGGCGGCCAACGACCTGGACAAGGTGATCGTGCTGTGGACGGCCAACACGGAGCGCTTCAGCGAGCACAAGCCCGGTGTGCACGACACGGCGGACAACCTGCTGGCGGCCATCAAGCGCGACGAGGCGGAGCTGGCGCCGTCGGCGCTGTACGCGGTGGCGGCGATCCTGGAGGGCAGCAGCTACATCAACGGGGCGCCGCAGAACACGGTGTGCGCGGCGCTGGTGGAGCTGGCGCATCGGCAGCGCGTGTTCATCTCGGGCTCCGACTTCAAGTCCGGGCAGACCAAGATGAAGAGCGCGCTGGTGGAGTTCTTCGTGGGCGCCGGCATCAAGCCCGAATGTATTGCGAGCTACAATCACCTCGGAAACAACGATGGGTACAACCTGTCGGCGCCGCGGCAGTTCCGGTCCAAGGAGATCACCAAGAGCAACGTGGTGGACGACATGGTGGCGTCGAACCGCATCCTGTTCCCCGAGGGCAGCGCCAAGCCGGACCACTGCGTGGTGATCAAGTACCTGCCGTACGTCGGCGACAGCAAGCGCGCGCTGGACGAGTACACCTTCTCGATCTTCATGGGCGGGGAGCAGACGGTGGTGATGCACAACACGTGCGAGGACTCGCTGCTGGCGACGCCGCTGATCATCGACCTTGTGGTGCTGACGGAGCTGATGGAGCGCGTGCAGATCTCGGCGGACGGGGAGGCCGGGTACGAGCACATGGACACGGTGCTGTCGATCCTGTCGTACCTGCTGAAGGCGCCGGAGGTGCCGGAGGGGACGCCGGTGGTGAACGCGCTGAACCGGCAGAAGCAGGCGATCGAGAATGTGCTGCGCGCGCTGGTGGGCCTGCCGCCGGAGAACAACATGCTGCTGGAGTGCCGCGTGCCTGCGCTGCGCGCCGCGCACGCCAAGGGGCTGTGAGAGCGGCTGCGTGCGAGAGACCGCGTCCCGCTCCGCCGCCCATCTACCTCTCGCCCCCCCCCCCCCACTCTCTCTTGATGGTGGCCCACTTTGACCTCTCTCTCTCCCCTTTTCTTTTTCTCTCTTTGATGCTGGGGTGCTCCTCCGGACAGCTGCTTGTGCGCGTGCTTTGCGTGTCTGTCCCTTTTCGCTGCTGCTAGTGCCGCGTGCCCCGCCGCCCTCCGCCGCCACCTGTCGCGGCTCCGGGTGAGCGCTGGCGACGCGCGTGTCGCACTTCAGACGCCTCACCCTCGCACCTCGCATCTATTGTTTATGCTTCTCTTTATCCACTCTTTATTTTTGTTTTCTTTGTTTCTGCGACCCTTTTCTTTTAATCCATCCACCCCTTCTTTTCTCTTTTTTTTTTAAAATTCACTCTTCTTCTCCTTCCCATTCCTCTTTTTTCTTTTGTTTTTACTGCGACCTTTTTTTTTCTTTTTTCTTATCTCTTTTATTTTTGTTCTTGTTTCTGTTTTCCATTTTTTTTTTGCCCCCTTTGGTTTCACTACCTTTCGTCCCTTCGCTTGCTTCTCCGGGCCAGACTCTTTCCCCGCCTCTTTCTCTCTCTCTATCTCTCTTTGTCAATTCAGCCACAAACCGTTGTCAAGATAGTAGTGCGCCTGTGTGTCTGTCCCGCCGCGCCCCGCCTCGTCTTGCCTTGCCTTCCTCCTTCCTCCTTCCTCCTGCAACTCTGCTGTTCGCCCGACTGCGTGAATGTCTTTGTTTCCTTTTCTCTTGTTCCTCCCTCTCTCTCTGTTCTTCTCTCTGTCTTTTGTACCTCAGCTGTTGCTGTCGCTGTTTTCACTCTTCTTTATTATTATTATTGTTACTCTTCTCAGCTGTTTTTTTCTCCCACTCGTCTCCTCTCGCCTCCCTGTACGTCCTTGATTTCATCCCACTGCGCATAAAATGCGTTTGCAACAGTAGCCTCCATAATAAGATATATTCTTTTTTTTCTTTTATTCAAGTGCCGCTCTGTAACAGCTAAACTCTGTCTTTTATTTCGTAGATCTCACAGAACTCCTTTTTTTTTGTTTGTTTCTTTCGTATTCCTTCATTATATTTATTCGATCTCTCACAGCTAATTGCGCCAGTACTGCGTACACTTTTCAAGCTGTATCCCTTTCGAAGAAGAAGAAAAAAAGAACAACATAAACACGAATAATCCATAAGTGCTCATTCTATAGAGTATAGGAGAAAACAAGAGCAACATAGTCAGCAACAACGCTCACGCACGCACTGACCTAGCCATTCAGTCTTAGCTTCTCCACTTCCAACGGCGCTAGTGCATATATTCATATAACTAGAAGCATCTCATAACAAAGATAGGACAGCATCACATCAGTATTGTTTATCTTCTCCTTATTCTTTCTTCGCGCTCCCGCTCGCTCGCCTTTGTACAGTTATCTCATTTTTTTTCCCCTCTCTCTGTTTTGCCGTTATTGTTGCGTCTTCTTCTTCTTCTGCTTTTTGTTATTATCTTTTTTTTTGTCCTGACTATTTCATCATCCATCTCATATTTTTCGAGAAACAACAACAACAACAACCATCAAAAATTTACCGTACCTGAGTATTAATAATAACAACAATAAATAAGAAAGAGAGAGAGTGCTACTCCTCTCCTCTCTCTCCCCCCCCCAATCATTCCCCGCGTAATCTCGCTCTCTCTCTCCCTCTTCCCTCTCTCTCACTCTCTGTCTAGACATAGATGTCGGCCGGCGCTGCTACGTCGAAGGACGCACCGTCCAAATTCGATCTCAATGAGATGATCGACTACGTGATTCAGTGCAAGCCGCTGAGCGAGGCGCAGGTGGCACTGATATGCGACAAGGGAAAGGAGGTGCTGCAGAAGGAGGGCAACGTGCACAACGTGCGCGCCCCGGTGACGGTCTGCGGCGACATCCACGGGCAGTTCCACGACATGCTGGAGCTCTTCAAGATCGGCGGACTGCCCCCGGACAGCAACTACCTCTTTATGGGCGACTACGTCGACCGCGGGTACTACAGCGTGGAGACCGTGACGCTGCTGCTGCTCTACAAGATCCGCTACCCCGAGCGGCTGCACATTCTGCGCGGCAACCACGAGAGCCGGCAGATCACGCAGGTGTACGGCTTCTACGACGAGTGCGTGCGCAAGTACGGCAGCGCCAACGTGTGGAAACTCTTCACGGACCTCTTCGACTACCTCCCGCTGACGGCGGTGGTGGAGAACGAGATCTTCTGCCTGCACGGCGGCCTCTCGCCGACGCTCGACAGTCTCGCCCACGTGCGTAGCCTCGAGCGTGTCCAGGAGATCCCCCACGAGGGGCCCATGTGCGACCTGATGTGGTCCGACCCCGAGGACCGCGACGGGTGGGGCATCAGCCCGCGCGGCGCCGGCTTCATCTTCGGCGCCGACATCACCGACCAGTTCTGCCACAACAACGGCCTCAAGACGATCGCGCGGGCGCACCAGCTGGTGATGGACGGGTACAGCTGGACGCACCAGGATAAGCTCGTCACCATCTTCAGCGCCCCCAATTACTGCTACCGCTGCGGGAACCTCGCGGGGTTGCTCGAGCTGGACGAGCATATGAACAAGTGCTTCTTCCAGTTCGATCCGGCTCCGCGGCGCGGCGAGGCGCAGGTCTCTAAGAAAACTCCAGATTACTTTTTGTAGCGCGAACGCCGACAAGCCAGCAACTACAAGGAGGAGAGAGGGGAAGAGAAAACGAAGCATGTGAAAATCTGCGACGGAGGGGATAAAGAGTGAGCCAAAGAGTGAAGAAGGGCAAAACGCGGAGTTTTTCCCTTCCGCCTTCGCAACGGCCACAACAGGGCCTCAGCTGATATTATCCCTCTTCGATACTATTCTTCCGCCTCGTTTCTCTCTTCCCCCCCCTCTCTCTCTCATTCTCTCTCATGTGTGTCCCCCCCTCCTTTTCTGAAGCCACACATTTTTTTCTTCTCGCTTGACCTCTTATCATCGTCGCTTTCATGATCTGTTTTGAGTGACCTGTCTCCTTCTCCATCTTTCAATATGTTTTTTTTTCATGAGTGTTAAAACACCACCACCACCAACAACAACAACACACAAAACGAGTCAAGCCACATGCGACAAGGGAAGGGGTACACGCACACACACGCACACATTCACATATACAATAAATAGTATATATAATAACAAAACATGAGTGCTTTCCGATATGTCTATGCCTGTGTTGTGCCCGTGTCTCCGCTGCCTACCGTCCCCGAGCTTTTGCTGCTGAGTTTCCTAGTCGCACACACATACACCCCCCACCCACACCCACACCCACATACACATTCAAGTGCGTGATGGGTGCAATAGGGGTGTGAGTGCGCTAATCGGTGAAAAGATTCAGATGAAATGGGCGCCCAAGCAGCTGCGAGGGCTTACTAAAACAGTTCATAATAATACAGAAATGAGTCAGCTATACGCATTTCCAAATGGTGTCGCTGCTGTTGGCGCTCCTTTATAGTCTATTACTCGCCTCTTTTTTTCTCTCTCTCTTTCTTTCTCTCTCTTGTCAACACACATCCCCAACCTCAGTCCGTCCTCGTACCCCGCTATCAGTGAGCTGTCTCTCCTTTTTTTGTGCTCCTGTTAAACTTAATAGTCTTACTTTTAAGGCATCATTCATTTCTTCCTCCTCTTCTTCGCCGGCGAGCAACATCACTTTGCAGGGAGTATTACCAACACTACTCCGCCACGAAAAGCTTTTTTTTCCCTTTTCTTTTCTTTTTTTCTCTCCGCCAGTGCGCCACTCACTCTTCTGTGCTTGTAATCACACACACACACACACACACACACACACACACACACACCCCCAAAATGATCATCCCTGTGCGGTGCTATTCCTGCGGCAAAGTGATCGGGAACCTGTACGAGCCGTACCAGGCGCTGCTGGAAGAGGACTACACGGAGGCGGAGGCGCTGGACGCGCTGTGCCTCGAGCGCTACTGCTGCCGCCGCATGATTCTCGCGCACCTCGACCTCGCCGACGATCTCATCCCGTACGGCGCGCCCGTTGTGGGAACGATGCCGTCCGTCGTGCAGCCCGCCGCCCCGCCGCGCCGGTGAAAGGGGGAAAAAAACACAAAAGGAAAAGCTCTAAAGCCGTACGGCAGCCACTACCCAAACGGGCGTCGGCGGTGCAGTGCCGTCTGTGCAGAAGGGCGTCCGCTCAGCGAGTCTCTTCCGTATACTGTGATGGCCACCAGCTCCATTTCCTTATTGCTGGGGGCACACCTGCGTTGCTGTTGGCGCATGTGGCTTTTACAAATCCAGATTGACGTGCTGCGTGTGCTCATTTGGCGGTCAAAAAAGGCGGACGCGCTTGATGACACTCACTCCATTGGCTCTCGAGGACTCGCTCTGCCCCACTCTTTGCAAAGGTGTTGAACTGTTCCGTTGTTACCTGAAATGCTGCTTGCGAAACCTCGCTCTGCATGTAACATAATCTGTCTTCTAGTTAACTGCGAGGTAAAGGGATTAAACCCGTCCCTGACAGCGAATGATGTGACTCCATGTATATGGAACTACTGTTTTGTTATGTTGCTGTTCCCCACTCTGTAGTTGTTTTCATCCCCTGCGTCAAATCACATTGCCCATCACTCGCTCTATTTCTTATATTCATCTGCAACAACAACAAAAAAGAATAACCGTTTCTAGTTTTTATATCAATTTGTCCAAGCTTCATTTTGCAGCACTCATTCATCTAGTATCCCGCTTATTCTCTCTCTTGTTTTTCAGAAAAGGACATACTTTCTATCCCCACACAAGTCTATCAGCAATGCCCCCCAAGCGTGCGACGCGCTCCCAGTCTGCCACTCTTGGTGCCCCGCACGGAAGAGATCGTGGCGCGGGCGGTGAGGGAGCCCAAACCCTGTTGAAGCGTGGGAATCGCGAGGGTGGCAGTCAGAGCGGCACCCCCGCCGCCGCGGCCGGCCAGGTCGGCCGCGATAGGTCCAGCGTTGCGCTCCCCGCTGTGGCGTCGCCTTCCAGCACCAGCACGATGGGCAGCGTCCCCTCCAAGCCCGGCGCCGCCGGCGGGCAGGGTAGTGGGGAGGAGGCGCACTACCAGGCGCTCTATCGGCAATTGGAGGATTTTTTCAACGTTGAAAAGGTCACAGCACGGGGGCTGAGTCCCGAGGAGAAGGAAGAACTGAAGGATCTGGCCCGCAAGATCAACACGGAGCTCTCCACAAAGGAGGTGGAGCGCATGGTGAACACATGGACAACCGTCGACCAGTGGGGGCAAGCCCTCGATGCGGCCGAGCGTGAAGGCAATTTCACCGTCGCCAAGGCGTTGGAGGCACTTGCTATGTTCCGGTTCGGCATCCGGAGCCTCCCACCCGCAGGTGACAAGCGCGCTGAAGTGGAAAACCTCCTCGTGGACTTTCTCCTTAAGTCGCTGCTTCCCGGCACGCTGGCGGGGCACATCGATTTCCTTCTAACAAAGTTAGCGAATAAAAAAATCACAACGAATTACCCGTTTCACATCGTCTGCAAAGAGAAACACATTGAAAGCTTCGCTGTACCAAATGATGTCCCGGTGGACGAGACCCAGGCTGGCAATGATGTCCGGGAGGTGTTACGTGCACCCGATAAGACCGAGAGTGACACCCCGCAACAGCAGGGCGTGAACGTCACAGTGACGGCTGCGGCACGCGCGGCTGGGCGCATGACGGAGTTTCCGCTTGTCATTGGGGGCGAGAGCGGAAGCGGGAAAACCATATTCTCCGTCCTGGCGCTGAAGTATATTATGCGGGGCCTGGGTGCGGCGCGCGATAAAGCAACAACAAAGGCGCTCACCATCTACACGCAAGCGGGCGACGGCAAGGACAAGCATCTCAAGGACATCGTGACATACGATAGCGCGATGCAGCGGGCGTCCGACGATGCCGCGAGGGAGAAAGCGCGCAGTCAGCGCCAAGAGGCTGCGGCGCGCTGTTTGGAGCAGATGGTCCGCGACGCCCTGGACTGGCCGGGAGAGCTCGTGCTTGCCCCTGCGCCCAAGTACGAAATGCTCGTCATAGTCGTCGACGAGCTGTCTTCGCACCCTGAGTTCTTCCGCTCCCTGCTCGTCGCGGACGCGGAGCAAGCAGCTTTGCTCAATTTCGCGAAGGGGCTTGCTGAGCACGTGCAGCTCATCTGCTGCGCCACCGGCAGCAACTCCTACATCATGGAGCGCGGCAGCCAGCCCAGCGAGTACGCCGCCATCATGATGCGCCCGTCGCCAGTTCTCTTCGGTGCAATAATGGATAAGGGCAATGTGACCAAGACGATGCTCGAGGCCCTCTTGGGGTTCCAGCTCCTTGCGCACGTCGTGCAGAACCGCCGCATCGGTGCGTTCGCAGCCAGCGAGTTCGTCAAGGACCTGCAGAGGTTGAACGCTGACTCGCCGGTAGAGTACAACGATGAGTACTCAAATGTGCGGTATGGCAGCATCATCGGCATGCGCGGGTACGCTGGCTTTGTTGTGTACAAGGCGGTGAGGTACTACTGCGGGAAGAATGGACTATCGGGGTACTCGGGGGTGGCAGCGATGGCCGTCACGCTGGAGGGGCTGCGGCAGCTCCTGATGTGGGAGCCGCAAAGACAGCCTGACATTGAAGGTATTTTAAAAAAGATGGGTGAATGCGACCCTCTCCGCCTGGGTACATTTTCGGTGGACCGGAGCGAGAGTCTCGGATCCAACAGCTTCACGGACAAGAATACCAGCGAGGAAATACGGTGCAAATTTGAAGATGTCACGCTATCGGTCAGCGCTGCGCAGATCCTGATGGCGAGGATACGCTACGGCGCCGAGCCGTCCTCCATGATGCACACGCCGGACTCCTTCGAGGAGCTGAGCGCGTATGTCCTGTGTACTTTCCTTGACGCCGTCCGGAAGGTGCCGCAGGATTGTGTGGACGGAAAGACCGATAATAAATCCCCAGCGGACTATATCAAGAAACACAAAAAAACATTGAAATCTGCTGACCTTGATAAGTTCGTGCGTGCGCTGCGCGGCTCAACTGCCGCCGAAACCATAGAGCTGAAGAACTTCCTCCAGTCCCTCGACAAACACTGGAACTTTACCACAGATCATGCCCCGGCAGCGAAGGAGCTGACACACTGCAGCAGCTCGCATGTGTTTTTTGCAAAGAAAAAAATTGAGAAGGTGGAAAACGTTTCCGCTTTAGTGAATGAGATAGCGAATGACGTCGATAAATTGTTGGAGGAGCTGAACTCCTCAACAGAAAAGGGGAAAAGAGTTTTCGCGCTGATGAACGGCCCTCAGGCGGCATACGCCGACTTTTTTGTTGTCGCCGGCGATATTCTATTTCTGGGGCAGTGCAAGATGTACGAAAATGACTGGGGAAACAGCGCCAAAGATGTCAAGGGTGAACTCACGAAAATGGGTTTCAATGTCCCTGATCCTGTGAAGCCCTCCAAAAAGGGAGGGACACAACAAAACGCCTCAGAACGTCAAAGCGAGCTCGAGGAGGCCTCTGAGAAAAGCTCGGAAGTAACTAGAGCTCTAATGGAGAAGTTCGGCTGCAGTGTTGCCGTCCCTCTCTTTTTCGTCTCGAAGCACACAGGGGCCCAGGCTAAAGGCAGGGACGTTGTTGCGGAGGGGCACGACTGGAATGGACCGGCGCCGTTTATCCACGTTCTGTCCTCCGTGGAAAAGACGTGCGCACGGCCAAGTGACCCGGCGCTGTGGCCCCAGTACGTGGTCTCTTTTGATGCCGCTGCCGCCGCCGCCGCTCCCAATTCTAACGCGACGGGGCAGCGCACACAACAAAGAAGGGCCAGTAAAAGAGAGAGGGGCACCTCCGCACCGCCTGCGGACCCAGCGCAAACGGTAAAGCGGCCTCGTAGTCACACCTGAACCATCTGTTGTGCTTTTCTGCTGAATAGCGTTGAGTTGTTTTTTTTTCCCTCCCGTTTTCCCGTCTTGCTGGTCGCCGGTGCCCCTCCGATTCTCCCCCCCCCCGTTCTTTGCTCCCCCTGCCCTTCCCCCCGTCAAAGCGTGTCGCCAAGTCTGTTGCGCCTTAGCACGCTCTTGTTTCCCTCTTGTGATTATTCAGCCCTTCAGACTTTTCTTCCACTTTCCCCCTGTTTCTTCCATTTCGACTCTGTTTTTGTCCCACGCCACCCCTGCAGCTGCGGAGTGCGTTAATTATGATTGCTCTATCTTCGCTCTGCTCCTATGTTATCGCCCTCCCCCACTATGTTGACGCGTCTCTCCCCCTCCTCCTCCCCTCCCACACAGTGTGTAGCCTACTCATCACCCGACGCACGGGAGAACCAAATCCAGCAGAGTACCCCGCGCGCGAAAGAAAATATATATAGCAAGGCAACATCTTCTCTCCTCCACGTCCCCTCCCCCCGACTTGTTTTTTCCTCCTCTGGGCGACGTACGCTGCAGAACTCATTTACTCTCATACAAGTGCGCAGTCTTCTCAAGGATTAAGCACAGGGAGAAGGGCCACATCTACGCACGCACATAGAGAGAGAGAGAGAGAGAGAGAGAGAGAGGTAGAAAGAGAGTTCCACCTCCAGGCCCAAGATAACCAACACACCACGGCAAGTGCACATGCCTCCTCGCAAGAGTGTTCCCGGCGCCGACAAGGACGACGCAGCGGCGGCCGCCAACGCTGTAGGCGGAGGAAGCACCACCACCGGCGGCGCTACGGGCGGCAAGCGCGGGCGGTCACAGCAGCAGCAGCAGCCGCAGCAGCAGCAGAGCGCCGCGGGGGACGCGGGCGGCGCGCTGGTGTACACGGCGGAGGAGGTGGCCTTCCTGCAGGCGCAGGCGAACCTGTGCGGAGGCGACTACAAGGAGCTGCTGGCGCGCGGCAGCGGGGAGGCGTGGAGGACGCGGACGCTGCCGACGCTCGCCGCCATCACGCGCAAGGCCCTCCGGCTCGCGCAGGACAACTACTCCGCGAAGCCCCACACTGTGGCGGGCGCCACCGGCGGCGGCGGCGGCGGCGGCGGCAGCAGCGGTGGGAAGGCCGGCGCGGCTGCGGGCACCTCCAAGTCCGGCAAGCACAACGGTGGCGGTGGCTCTCCGCAACCATCGCAGTCTGTGCTGAGCGCCAGCGGGGATCAAGGGGCGGCGGGCGGCGGCGGCGGGTCGCCAACCGCGGAGGCGCAGGGCCCCGCCGCCGGCACCACCGCGGAGTTCGCGGAAGAGAACCAGTATCTGCTTGAGCAGCTGCAGGCCATGCCGTGGATGCCATTCACCTACCAACGCCTTGTGGAGGTTCTCCTTGGCGCTGCGGACGCGGCCCCGGCGGGGAGGATCAAGGGGGAGGCGCTGCAGGCCGCCATTCGCCGCTGCGTGCTCGTCAGCTATGGACCCGTCGGCAGCAACACGGATCTCTAGAAAGCCTCAATTCTTTTTCTTTTTTCTTTTTCCTATGCGCACCCTCACGGATCCGCCGGCGGAGGCGCAGACCTGCGTCTTTTATATATATATATATATATATATGTATTTGCTTTTGTTGCCGTTACGCTTATCTCGTTTGGCATCTGCACCGGTACAACTCAGAAACTCACAAAAGGGATATATATGGTCAAGACAGAACAGCTATCGTTGGCACGGGTTTATTAAGCGCGCTGCGGGGACCCCCTTCACCGCGCACACACACACACACATGGATAAGCGTGATAAATAGACTTATATGAGTGCACCCCCACTACTCGGGAAGGATATACTTTTGAACACTTCCCCGCTTCGTCACTCTCCGCTCTCTCTCTCTCTCTCTCGCGCGCGCGCGCTCTCTCTCTCTCTTGTTCTCTATGTCACCTTGCTCTCCTTCATCCTTTCCTTACCGCTCCTGCACTTGAGGAACACCCCCCCCCCCCCCATCCCCCCACACACAACCCGAATTTAGCAATAGACCAAACAACAACGTTTTAGCTACGACAACAACCGTGCGGCGAGAGACAGAGCGAAAGAGTATGGAACTGCACTACTTTGGGAACATCGATTTTGTGCTGGAAGTCCCCGCGGCGCTGGCCGCCACCGACGCGTTCGCGCCCGCCGCTTCCCCCCGTTGCGACACCTGCGCGAGAGAGGGAGACGGCGGAGACGGCGGAGAGGCCGGCGGCGCGGACCGGCCGCAGGAGCTGAGCCCTGCGATGCTGCTGGAGGTACAGACGAGCATGTACGAGCTGTGCTCGCCGTCTGTGCGCAGACGCGTGCACTACTTCTACGACGCGCAGGCGGCGTGGGCGGCGCAGCGCGGGGCAACACCTGACCATAGCCGCGCCGCTGCTGCCGCTGCCGCTGCCGACGGTGGCGGCGGCGGGGGTGAGGGCGGCACTACAGGTGGTAACGGCGGGGAGGGACACGCAGAGGCGGAGGCGGAGGAGGAAAACATGAACCCGATCCTCTTCACCAGCATGGATGTGGTAACGGGCGGGGGCTGGGGGGCGGCGGCGCCCACCTCCACCGGCGGGGGCGGCGATGGTGTCCTCGCCGCCGCCTCCCCTGGGAGCGGCAACGCGCACCACGTCCCGCCGGCGCCCGAGCGCGTCTGCTTTGTGCGCGTGCTCGGCACCTCTGGCGGCCTGACGGAGGAGCAGCGTGCCACCGTCACCTGCAGCCTGCGGAGGCTGCGGGACAGCACCCGCGGCGCGGGCGGCGGCGCGCCGGAGGGCCTGGCGGCGGAGCGGCAGCGGGAGAGTCAGGCCGACTCCGCGGCGGGCGGCGCGTACGTGCTGCTGCGCGTCACCGACTCGCGTGTCGCGGCGGCGCTGCTGGCGCTGGCGTTGCAAAGCGGCGCGCTGGCGGTGGCGCGTGGGTGCCGACTGCTGCCGGTGCAGCGCCCCACCGCCGCCCGCCAGGTGCCGACGTACGCGGAGCAGCACGGGCGCCTCCTCGCCCGCCGCGCGCGCTACAACCTGGACGAGGAGCTGTGGGGGGCGGTGGAGGCGGCGCGGCGGCTGCCGGCGGTGGCGGCGCGCATGGCGGCGGCCAAGGCGTACGCGGCGGCCGCCCGCGAGGGGGAGGAGGCGGCGGCGGCGGCGGGCGGCTGCTGACGGCGGAGGAGCGGCGGGCGCGGCGGGTGCGGGCGCTGCTAGCGTACGGCGAGGCGGAGGTGCACTACGGCGGCGTTCTCGATGCCGACGAGCACGCGAGCCCGTTTCTGCTGGCGCTCGTGCTGCTTTTCGAGCTGGGGCTGACGGCGGCGGAGGTGCGGCTGCACGTGCTGACGCACCCCCGCCGCGTGCTGCGCGTGCTGGGGCTGCTGGCCGTCCGCCTCGCCCTCCCCTGCGAGGAGCTCGGGCCCTTTTTCTACGAGGCCCTGCACGACCAAACCCGCATCGCCACCGCCGCGGAGGAGGGCGTGCGCGGGGCCGGCGACGGCGGCGGCGGCGACGACGACGAGGGGGACGGCGGCACGGCGACCGTCGCGGGCGTGGCGCGGCGACTGCTGCTGCGCGGCGACGCGCTGGAGGCCTTCCTGCCCCTCTACGCCCCGCCGCTGCTCGAGGGGCGCGTGCGGCCGATGGTTGCGCAGATGCAGCGGCACGCCGCCGCCGCCGCCGCCACCTCCACACCGCCGGCACTTTCCCAGCGACCGTGCCCCAGCAGCCGCCGGCGGGCGGCGAGTCCCCGGACAGCCGCGACGACGGCGGCCGCCGGCAGCAGCCGCCGCGGCGCGGGGCGGCGGCGCTCCTAGGAGGCGGCGTCGGCAGTCTGCAGGCGCTGGCGGCGCTGGTGCGGGACGAGCAGCGGGCGCTGCGCCCCAAACGTATGGCGGCCGTCCTCTCCCACCACCGCCGGCCCCGCCACAGCGACGACGGCGGTGACAGCAGCGCCGCTGGCGGACACGCCCGCCGTGACGACGAAGACGACGCTGATGAGGGCCTTGACGACGATTTCCTCATCAACGTCCGCGTCACGGGCGGCGGCGGCGGTGGCGGTGGCGAGGCGGAGGCGGCGGCGGCGGCGCGCCAGCGGGCGCGTGTGGAAGTGGGGTCCCCGAACACTCGCGGCCCGTCTCGGGCGGAGGCGGCGCCCGGCGGCCGTGCGGAGCGGCTGAATGCGACCAAGTGGGTTCTCACGAGCGGCTACCGCGCGGTGCTGTCGCTGCTGGGGCGCACGCAGCCTTTTGACCGCTTCAATGAGCACACGCTCGAATGGTAGGAGCCTCCCTCTTTCTTTCTCTCTCTGTCTTCCTTTTTGTAGTCAAGCACACTATTGCCCTTTTGAGCAAATAAACATATTAAAAAGAATAGTAAAAAGGCAGAAGAAAAGGGGGAAAAAGTTGCAGCTGCGCATCCTTTCTTTACCCCCCCCCCCTCCTGTTTGCGGATATGCCTCTGCCGCGGTACACGCGGGCCCTTCTCTTTTTGACTTGCCGAGCAACCTCCAAAATTCGTGCTTGCGAACCCTTTCCTACTTGAAACCGGAATTCCAGAATTACCAAGTGTTACAAAAAAAAGAGAAGAAAAGGAAAAACAAAACACAAACAAATAAACAGAAACCCTTTCCGACCACTCCCCCTGCCCCCCCCTCCACACACACATACTTTCACACACATACCGTGAGAATAAAAAAGAAGCTCATTTCTTTTCCTCACCACTTTCACTCCTTGAGGGCTGAACTATTTCCACTTACTCCACCGCTACTTTCCACGGCACTCTTTTCCTTTTCCTTTTCGTTTCTTCTGCTTGTCATTTACTTGCTTTATTATTATTACTATTAATTATTTTCCACTTTATTGCTACCACTCGGAACTAACCTATTCGCGCTTTTCTTCACCACCTCGTCTTACCGAACTGGCGCCTATATATTATTCCCTTGTAAGGATCACGGCCACATAAATATATTCACATCTATTGAAAGGAAGACTCGAAGAGCAACACCGGTAATCGCAAAATAAAACCACACAGGGTACTACACTGCAGACATATCCGCGAGGGGAAGTCATCTTTCCATATCGTTGCCCACTCCTCCTCCCCTCCTCCCCCTGCTGCCGCTTCTTCCACCACAGCTACGGACTACGTTACTCCTTCATAAGTCCCTTCCCCCCCCCCTTCCCCCTCTCTTCTCTGCTCTCTGCCAGTCCCTTGTCGTCGCCGTTCCATATTTTTCCTGTTTTTTTTTTTTCGCCACAGCGTCGAAAGTCATGTCCAGCGCCGACACGGCGGCGGCGCGGCTGGCGGAGCTGCGGGCGGCGCAGCACGCCAAGTTCATGCGGGTGCCTGCGGAGGAGCGGCCGCGCGTCGACCCGTGTGCGGAGTGCGGGGAGCTGCCGTTTGTGCGCGAGGTGTGCCCCCGCACCGGCCTCTTTCACGAGCTGGAGAAGAAGAAGAAGCACCTGATCGGCGGCAAGGTGGTCACCTCGAGGGTGGTGGAGTCGTCGGAGCTGATGGAGGCCATCGACCGGACGATCGTGCGCTGGGCGGACAGCCGCACGAAGCTCGTGCGCGTCGACGCGGACGCCATCTCCATCTTTGAGACATTCGTCGCGCAGTTCGACTGGAAGATGCAGCGCTACGGCGTCCTCTACGGCACCTACGACGCGGCGAGCAAGACGGTGGAGGCGCACGCGATATACGAGCCCGAGCAGGTCGGCTACCCGTTCCACACGGAGCCGCGGCCGGACGAGCGGCAGGCGCGCGTCGACGCGATCGCGCGGGGGCTGGGCCTGCGCCGAGTCGGCCTCGCCGTCACGCAGCCGGCGCGCGACCAGCAGCAGGTGGCGCTCAGCGGCCGCGAGCTGCTGTGGTGCGCCCGGGAGCAGTCGGTGTGGGGCGACGAGTGCGTGCTGCTCGCGCTCACCCCCGGCGAGGACGGCGGCGTCGCCTGCCACGCCTGGCAAGCCTCGCCGCAGTGCGTGCAGCTGTACCGCCTGGGGCTGCTGCGCGAGCCGGAGACGACGCCGGACGGCTCCGCGGCGGTCGCCGACCACCCCGCGCTGCGCGCCGACGCGGCCTTCGCCAAGTACGTGTACGCGGAGGTGGCGCTGGAGGTGGCGGAGGACCGCACGGACGAGCGGGGGCGCGTCGTGAGCCACCAAAAGGCCCCCAGCCACTACGTCGACGCCCGCTGGTTCACGGGCTACATCGCCATCGAGCAGTTCGAGTCGCCGGTGGTGCGGAACAAGTTCGCACGCATCTCGCGCCCCGGGCACGCCCCGCCGACCTTCGCCAACCTCCGGCAGGTTATCGAGAGCCCCGCCCGCAAGGACCAGACCTTTGCCCAGAAGATCGCCGACTTCCACATCCTCATTTTCCTCGCCGAGACCTTCTCAATGGAGGACGACATGCCGCAGCTGGTGCAGGTGGCGAAGGAGGGGGCGATGACCGAGACGGCCCGCAACTACGAGGCCATCGTCAACGCGTACATGCAGCAACAACAATAGCGGTGACGGCAGTACTACTACTACTATAGTATACAGTACGAGGGCGCGGGGGGGGGGGAGGGGAGGTACTACACCAGCGTACCCTTCGTTCTACTCCCATCTCTGCTCTACTGTTTCTCTCTCCCCCCCCATTCCCATCCCTCTTTCCTACGAGTATGTGTGTTCACGCGGCAAATCGGGCCAAGACAACAAAATGAAAAGACCATCATCTAGCTACAAGGGCCTCTATAGAATATTGAGAGGGTGAGGGTGATTCTCTCTCTCTTTCTTTCTCCCTTTCCAATTTTTTCCCTCCCTATTGCTGCTGAATCTGCGGTGGCATGTGTGTAGTGTCGCTGAGAAGAAAAAGGCCTAGGGGCGGTTGGATTAGTTGCCCCTCTCTAATGCCTGATTTATGTTTATTCTTTATTATACATATATTCTATTCTATTCTGTTCTGATCTCTCCAATCATTTGCTGTGCACCTCACTTCTAACTCCTGTTTTGCTCCTGCGTTTACACAAGGAAAAGTCCCGAGGTTTTGTCACATAGCACCCCCGCTTTAGGCACACACACACACACACACAGATCCTCACTCAGATCTCGTGGCTACTTCTGCTTTACCCCTCCCTCCCTTTCCTTCATATATTTACCCTTCACAAGAGCTAAATTGATTTCCATTCCACACCGACGGAGAAAAAACAACAACAACAACAGTTACTCTCTAACCAAAAAAAGATCCATTAGCACTATTATCACTTCTAGCTATTGCAAACCAGCCAGAGAAGACGACACCAGTATCACCATCATAGAGAAACAAATCTAGCCTAGCATCTCCTTCCCTTCCTCCCCCCCCCCCCCCCCCCCAGCCCCCTTCCCTTCTCTCCACGCTCGTTTCTTTCACCCACTTGCTCTCTCACACACACACACACACACACACACACACACACACTTGCATCCACCAATACTCGTGATGGCCAGCGAGTGCGTGGCGGTGGAAGAGACGCTGGCGGAGCGGCAGCGCCGCGCGGCGCGGGAGGGGGCGACGGCCGCCCGCTGGCGCTCGGCCGCCTCCGCCGCCCTTGACGTGATGTTTGCCGCGGACGCGGGGTGGGAGGAGATGCTGCGGCGCCTGGCGCCTCAGTGGGCCCCGGGGCCAGCCGACGCGGCGGACGCCGACGACGGAGACATGTACGCCGCGGACTACGCCGCCGGAGCGGGCGGCGGCGGCGGCGGCAGGCGGGAGGCGCTGATGCACGAGAGCTCGCCGCGGCCGCGGCCGGGGGCGGAGGTGCGGGGCGGCGAAGGTGAGCGGACCCTCTACACGGGCTACAACCCGGAGGCGGCGCTGCGGGCGGTGCAGGGCCTCGTGTCCATGGACGACGGCAGCGGCCGGGGAGCCGCGGAGGCGCTGGCGGCGGACCTGGAGACCCGCGCGGACGCGCTGCTGAGCACGCTGCTGAACCGTACAGAGGCGGAGCTCCGCACGCGCCACAGCAGCCGCCGGCAGAGCCTTGTTGGCAGGGGCAATCGCGACGACGATAACGAGGAGGCGGAGAACACAGAGGCCGCGGCGGCCGCCAACGCCGGCGGCGGCGGCGGAGGCAACGCGGTCGCCCAAGACCAGGAGGCGTACCGCCGTGACGCCTTTGTGCTGTGCACCGCCCTCTGGCATGTCTTCACGCGGCTCGCGCGGGAGCTCGCGACGGTCGCCGTGTACCTGGACAAGTACCTGGCGCGCGGCTACGGGGTCGCCGGGCCGCACAGAACGCGGCAGCCGCCCGCCGCAGCAGGGCTACCTCCACCGCCGCCCGTCGTCGCTGCGGCAGCTGCTCGTGCGCCGCCTGCAGGAGGCCTTCTCGCACCACACGCAACTTCTCAGCGACGCCATGTCGGGGTATCAGGCGGCGCTGCAGGAGTGCGTCCGCGCCGACAGCGCCGCCCACGCGCCGCGCCCGGCATAGAGTACAGCGACGACGACGACGCCGAGGACGGCGAGGAGGAGGGGGAGGAGGAGGAAGCGGTGGGGGAGGCGGAGGCCGAGGGCCGGGCGGCGCGGCAGTCGCGAGCGGCGAAGAAGGCCGAGGCGGAGACGGAGATCATCTACGGCGCGGGGCGCGTGAGCCCCGCCCCGCTAACGGCCAGCGTCGCGCGCCTCCGCGCCGTCCGCGACCTGACCGCCGCCCTCGACCTCTACGCCACGCGCGTGCACCCCGTGGCGGCCGCGACGGTACGCGTGCACTACGAGCGGCTCTACGAGACGCTGTGGGGCACCGTCTCGCCGCGCGCCTACTTCGCCTTTGCGATGCGCGCGATGGTGGACGAGCGGCGGCGCGCCGAGGCGTACCTTCTGCCGCACACGCGCTTCGCGCTGGAGCAGGCGGTGCACCAGAGCCTGCTGCGCCTCTCCACCATCACCGAGGCGATGCCGCCGCTGATGGACCAGAGCGAGACGGTGGCGCTGCGGCGGCTGTGGCACTTCTTCTCGCGCAGCCCCCACGTGCCGCACGCCGACAAGGTCAAGAGCACCTTCCGCAAGTACGTGCTGGACAAGGGCGGGCACTACATGAGCTGGCTCGGCAGCCCCACCACCAACGTCGTCTCCGCCGCCAGCGCGCACGGCGTCACCACCGCGGCTCCCAAAGGCCTCGCAACGGCCAACACCGCCAACACCACCGCGGGGGCCGCCGCCGCCGCCGGGGGCGGGGGTGGGGGTGGCGCAATGGCAGCCGCCGTCGCGGCGGACTATGAGCTCTCGCGGCAGCCCTTCGCGACGGTGCGCTGCATGATCGACCTGTCGCTGCGCTGCGAGGCGATCATCGCGGCGAGCTTCAGCGACGCGGCCCACGAGTTCGGCGTGCAGCTGCACGAGAGCCTGCGCACGGTGCTCGGCCAGCGGCACTCACGCGAGTTTGCCCAACAGCTCGCGGCGCTGCTGGACGCGACGATGCGGCGCGTCGCCTCGGGGGACCTGCCGCTGTCGGCGTCCCCCGCGACGGCGCAGGACGGCGGCGGCGCACCCTCGCGCGCGGTGGGACTGAAGCGGCCGCGCTCTACCGCCAGCGGCGAGTCTTCCGCGGCGCCGTCGCCGGCCACCACCAGCGCGCCCCCCAGCCACGCGCCGAGCATGACCAACGTCGCCAGCCTGATGCACCTCGCGGGTCTCAGCGGCGGCGGCGGCGGCAGCGCGGCCAGTCTCGCGGCGCTGGAGCGCGACGTGCTTTCCAGCGCGCGCCGCCCGCGGACCGCGGAGGGCATTCTGCGGAACATTGGCTGCATCTTCTCGGACCACCCCCACAAGGAGTTCTTTGAGCAGCCCTACTGGCGCGCGCTCGCGGCCCGGCTGCTGCGCCCGGTGCGCCCCTCCGCCCCCGCCGCCGAGGCCGTCTTCGTCGCCATACTGCACAAGGCGTGCGGCAGCGCGCTCTCCTCCAAGTTCGACGGCATGCTGCGCGACATCCAGGAGACGGACATCGTCAACGAGGTGTACCGCGACTGGGTCGACAGCAAAGGCGCGACGGGCGGCGGCGTCCTTGCCATCCGCCTGGCCGCCGCCGCCGCCGCCAACGGTGGGGCGGCGGTCCCGGTGAGTGCGAGTGCGGAGGGCGCGGCGCCGTCGCCGCCGACAGTGCCGCCGTCTGCTGCCCCCACTGCCGCCGCACCGGACCCGGGCGAGGCGGACACCAACGTCGAGGACGAGGAGGCGGAGGGGGAGGAGGGGGAGCGGCCGTGGCGCCGCGGGACCGCCGCCGTCCCCTCCGACCGCGCGCGCCTCTCCGCGGGCGAGAAGCCGTTGCCTGCGCTGCCGCCGCCGACGGCCGCGGACTTTGACGGTCTCCCCACCAGCGTGCGCGCGCGGCTGTTCATTCTGGCGCAGCACCACTGGCCCGAGTACACGCCGCTGCCGCTGACGCTGCCGACGCCGGCCTGGCGCCGCCTCGCGGACAGCATGCAGCTCTTCTACCGCCACGCGTACCGCAAGCGCTGCCTGACGTGGCTCCCGCAGCTCTCGCACGCCACCATCGTCGGCAGCGTGCACCCGCCCGGGACGCCCGCCGCGCCGCCGTCGTCGTCGCCGCAGCAGTTCAGCGGCACGCTGGTGCAGTGCGCGGCGCTCATGGCGCTGGACGCGGCGCTGCCGACCAACGCCCCGCACGACCGCATCACCGTCGCGGAGCTGTGCCGCCGCCTGGGGACCGACGCGGCCGCCCCCGAGGTGGTCAGCGGGCTGCGCGGGCTGACGCAGGAGCGCTTCCCCATGCTGCTCTGCACCGCCCCGGACGGCGCCGCCCCGCACCACGGCGCCCCCGCCCCGCAGGACTATCTGCAGTTCAACCCCACCTTCGCCCCGGGAGCCAGCAAGGTGCTCCTGCCCGTCTACTCTGACGCCGCCGAGGCGGGCGGCGGCGGCGCTGCCGGCGGCGGTGGCGGCGAGGAGGTGCCGAGCAGCAGCGAGGACGAGGCGCGCGCGCTGCGGCGGGTGCTGGCCGAGCGCGGCTTCATCGTCGAGGCGGCGATTGTGCGCTTTCTCAAAGGAGTCCGCGCGGCGCCGCTGCAGGCCATCGCGGACAGCATGCCCGCCGCCCTCGCCCCCGGCGTGACGCCCGGCGTCGTCAAGGAGTGTCTGGAGAAGCTGCTCGGCAAGGGGATCGTGCGCCGCGCGCCTGGCGCCGGTGCCGGCGGAGCCGACGAGTACAGCCACGCTTTTTAACCCCCTGCCTCCAGAATCAGGAAAAGAAGAAGAAGGAGAAAAAAAATAAACAAACGTGCAATGAATCACAGTGCTTTTGTTTGCTTCAAAAGTTGGTACCACTCTTTTTTTTTCCCTTCGTCTAATTTGTTGCTTACTTAAAGATATGGATGCGCTATTACGTATTTACTACCACAATATATATGAAAACAGTAAAAGCAAAAACAAGCGAAAAATGAGAATGTTCTGTTCTAGGATTGGGCACTTAGAAGAGGGAGAGGAGGAGGGGGAAAGCAAAGAGTTCGCAGTTCTCTTGCGCCCTGTGGTGATTATCACAGTGTGAGAAGAAAACGAATTAACTATAAAAATCAAAACTCTTTTCTCCGAGGGCAAACTCGTGACTGAACCACACACATACACACAAACAAAATCAATGACAACAACAAAAACACAAACGCCAGCAAAAACAACAACAACAACAACAACAACAACAACAAACAAACATCAGCATCAACAAGCATCACAACAGCTCAACAACAAGAAGAAAGCTAAACAGCAACAAAACAACATCAACAACAACAACACTGACACACACACACACAAAAAAAAAAAAAAGGAACACAAAATGTGGGCGGCCTTTTCGGAGAACTTTGCCCACTTCGCGGAGAATCTCGCGGTGGAGTCGACGGGGTTCATTGAGACGTTCAATCAGATCGCCTCGGAGCTCGCCTACAGCGGCGTCTACGCGGGAGACGAGCACACGCCCGAGGCGCTGGACCTGCCGCTGGACACCGACGCCCTGCTCGCCCTGCAGCGCGACGCGCGCACCTACACGCAGCCCCTCAGCAGCGAGGAGACCGCCGTCTTTGCGCAGTGGGCGCGCGTGAGCCCCCTCAGCTCCCTGCACGCCCGCGAGCGGCTGCGGCGCGCCGGCGCGGCGGACGGCCCAGCCGCGTCCGGGAGCCCCGCGGAGAAGGGGGCGGCCGACGGGTGGCGGTGGCGGCGAAGGGACGCCCGCGCGGCGGCTGTACGCCGACGAGCCCGAGGATGTGGTGCGTCAGCGGCTGCTGGACTACAGCGAGGCGGTGCACGAGCAGTACACGGCGCTGGTGGGGGACGCCGTCAGCCCCCGCAGCCACGGCAGCCCCGCCAGCCCCGCCGCCACGCCCCAGCAGCAGCAGCAGGAGGGGGAGCGGGAGGAGGAGAAGGGCGGCGCGCGGACCCCGGCGGGCGAGTCCCCCTTCCCTGCGGCGCTGGGCGGGGCGGTCTGACGACGCCAGAGGGGCGCCGCCCCGCCGTGAGCGAGAACGACTTCTTTGACCGTTACTTTTTCCGGCTGGCGCAGCTGCGCGTGCGGGAGCGCGAGCGCCGCCGCCTTCAAGAGGAGGAGGAGGAGGGGAGAGGGAGAAGAGGAGGTAGCGCGGCAGCGGGAGGAGGCGGCGGCGGCGCCAGAGGGGCAGCAAAAGGCCGCCGCAAAGGCCGGCCAGCAGGCGCAGGGCGCGGCAGACGCGGCGCCGTTCGCGGAGCGTCTGATGCAGGCGGCGAGCGAGCTGGTGCGCAGCGTGGACGAGGCAATGATGGGCAACGGCCGCGCCCCTGGACAGCGACGGCGACGAGGCCGACGCCGGCGCGGGCCGCGGGGGCTTCTCCCAGACGGCGGAGCTGGAGAAGGTGGTGCAGGAGCTGCAGGAGGAGCTGCGCCGCGAGCGCCGCCGGGTGCGGCAGCTAGAGGACGCCCTGCGCGCGCGCGGAATCACGCCGCCGCCCTCCCCGGCCCCCACCCCCGCCAAGCCGCCACTGACGGTGGTCGCGACGGCGGCGGCAGCGGCATCCTCGCCCACCGCTGCCGCTACCACCCCCGCCACCGGCGGCGCGGCCAAATGACCCTTCATCACCCCCGCTAGCGGGCGGCGGCGGGCACGCCCGAGGCCTCGCCCGAGGCGGAGGCCTCCCCCTCCCCCGCCTCCGCCTCCGCTCCCCCCGCCGATCAGCCGCCGACGTCGTCGCAGACGGCCAGCGGGTCGGCCTCCCCCGCTCCTTGAAAACCAAAGGGAAAGGAAGTGGACGGGACACGACAAACACTCCGACACAGACGCACACTCACTCACGGACGCACACTCACACAGTGAAGGGAGTGAAGAGGTGGAAGAAGGAGAGAAAAATAGTGGGTATGCCTATACAAAAATGTGCTGACAAGATCATAAAGAAAAATAAACAACACCCAAACCAACAACAGCAACAACAGCTGCGACGAAGAAGTAACTGTACTTCCACTCCTACTCCTATTACTATTATTATTTTTTATTATTTTTGCTTTAGATTACTAGATTTCTTTGTTTCTCTTCGAACTGTCGTCTTTATCGTTGTTGAATCGCTACCAACTTCTCTATTTTCTTCTTCTTGCTGTTATTGCTTACATCTATGCTGAGACACTGATTAAGTATTAATCACCTTTTTTTTGTGTGTTTTGAGACATGCCAACAATTAATTGATTGTGTTCGTGCGTGCGTGTAAGTGCGTGTATGTGCCGTCCTTGTGCTAACCACATACGCTGATTTGGCTGGCGCTGATTTGCCTTGTTCTCCGCCGTTTCTCTTTCTTTCTCTCTTCTTTCTTTTTTCTTCCCCGCCCGTGAGAGGCGAAGGGCCTGTGCTGCACATGCGATCCTGTGGTTGGGCTGTCGCACCACGTCATATCTCGATTTAGTCTTGTTTCGAGAAGGAAAGCCGTCGAGCCGTAGCTTCTCTTGGCTTCCTATTGAATCATTCTCTTTCCTTCTCCCTCTACCCTCCCTTCTTATTTTTCTAAAAGCAGTTAAGGTAACTACCGATCCTCTTTTTTTTTTATTTCACGTGCTGCGTACTGGCTTTTAAATCTGAATTGTTGACCTTTATCCAAGTCATTTTTAGCCTTCTCTTTTAATCTACTCCCTCCCCACTACTAGCTTTCTTGTGTGTTTTTCTTGTTAATCCGACTCTTATTCTCCTCTGTCCGCTGAGTGAACTGCCGGATACTTTTGTTGTTTCTCTTCCGCTCCAACCCGTACTCCCTCTTTTTTTTTAAAAAAAAAAATTATAATTACTATTCTTTTTTTTTCTTGTGTCTTATGTACACACATCAGATGCTGCTTGCCCCCCACGCTGACCAGCCAGGCCGTTTCGCGACCGCCGATGGCGGCGTCGTCCGTCTCTACATCGCTGACGAGGCACACGGCCTGTACCACTACCCCACCGCCGCGGCCGTCACTGACAATGGCGACGGCCGCGACCTCTCCCGCCACACACACTACAACAACAACAGCAGCAGCGGTAGTAGTAGTGGTAGTAGTAGCAGCAGCGGCGATGGCGGTGATAGTGATAGCAGTAATGGCGGGGCTCGGGGCCACCGCCGACGCCGCCGGCACCGCACTGTGTCGGCAGCAGCAGCAGCAGCATCAGCAGTCGCCGCCGCCTCTGCCTCTGCCGAGGGCAACACCGGGGCCGGCGGCGTGGATGGCCGGTGTGGGGGTGACGGGGGCGGGGCGAGGGGCGGGAAAGGACGCGGAGTGCGCTGGGAGGACGATACCGTCGCCCCGTCCGCGAAAGCAGCCACCGTCGCGGCGGAGGACAATGGTGGAGTTTCCATTTCTCACCGCCGCCGCCGCCACCACCACCGCAGCGGCGGCGGGCAGCGGCAGCAGTGACGACGACGACGCAGTTTACTACAGTTCGCGCCGCCACCACCACCATCGCCGAGCCAGTGGTGGCCGCAGGCACGGGAGTGCGGGCAAGAGCCGAAGCCGGAGCCGGCGGGGGCGCGGCGGTGGCGGCGGGGCGGCGGCTCCTGTCACTCCGGTATGCGTCTTCACCATTCCTGCCGCGGAAGCTGCTGCCGGTAGCAGCCACGATGGGCCCTCGTTCTCCTCCTCCTACCAGCAGCCCCACTTTCACTATGCTAGTGCGCAACGCACCCACAGCAGCGGCAGCCACGCTTTCAGCGACGACGGCGGCAGCGCGGTCGCGGCAACAGCAGCAATATCGACGGGATACGACCGTTCCAGTGTGGGCACTCCGGCCGCTGCTCTCACCGCCTCCGCCAGCGGCGCCACGCTTCGCCCGTCGACCGCCTCTTCGACTCCCTCCACGCCGCCCCCCGCCGCCGGTGCCGGCGCGTGCGCTGGCCCGCCCCACGCGACCGCTCTGGCGCTCGGCGGCGGCGGCAGTAGCGAACCTCTGCGCGTGTTTGTCGGCGACAGCCGCGGGCGCTGCTGGCTCGGGCTAGCGCCGGAGGGGGGCGCGGCGGGAGCAGCCGTGGCGCCGCCCCGGCCGCTGCTGCTGCTGCCGCTGCTGCTGCGCGCCCGCGACGCCGGCCAGCCTCCGACGGCGCTGTGGGACCGCGGGGCGGTTGTGCGGGCGGCCGGCTGGGACCCGCGGCGGCCCTCCGTGCTCGCGCTCGGCGGCAGCGACGGCGTTGTGCGCTGGACCGATCTGCAGCACGCCGGCGCCGTCACTGGTGACACCGCCTCAGCCCACAGCGTCAGCGCCCCCGCCGCGCTGCCTCCGCCGCCGCCCGAGCGGCCCAACCGGCAGCAGCAGCAGGCGCTGGCGCTGCCGGTGCCACTTCTCCCTCAGGGCGGCGGCCCCTCGCCGGTGCCGTGGGCCGGCCGTGCCGCCACACGGGGCGCGGCGCCGCGGTCTGTGGTGGTGACGTGGGAGCACGCGCTGCCCGGCCCGGTGCTGGCGCTGTCGTGGGTGCCGCGGGCGTCGCTGGCCGTCGTCGCCTGCTGCCTCCCCGACGCCGCGGGATACAGCCTGGCGGAGCTGCTGGACCCCCGCGCGCCTCCAGGGACGGCCGGGCGGCGCTTCGGCGGGCGCGGCGGCGGGGCGGCGGAGTGTCACGCGGAGGCGCTCGCGTGCTGCCCGGCGGCGCCGCACCTTGTCGCCTCCGCCGGCACGTGCGGCACCAAGGACATTGTGCAGCTGTGGGACCTGCGCAGCCTCGCGCGTCCCTGCGCGACGCGCGTGAGCGCCGCCGTCGGGGTCGCGGCCCTCAGCTGGAGCCCTTTCGAGGCGTGCTCGCTCGCCGTCGTTACGGCCGCCGGCGAGGCGCGCCTGCTCTCCTTCACCGGCAGCGGCGCGGGCGACGCCGTCACGTCGGGCGCCAGCGTCATCAGCGGCAGCGGCACGGCCAACGACACCATCAACCACAACCACACAAACACCGACGGCGCAAGCAGCGCGGGCGGCACTGCGTCGACCGCCTCCCCCGAGGGCGGCGGTGGCGGCGGTGCCACTGCCTCTTCGCCCGTTCCCTTTGCGACGGCCGCCGGCGGGGACACCTCCGCGCCTGCGGGCGGCGGCGGCGGCGTCGCTGATGCCGCTGCCGCAGACGTTGCGGACCCGACGGGGGGCGGCACGGACTCCGACGCCGGCGACAGCGGCGACGGCCTTGGCAGCGACGACGCCGGCGGCGCGGGGCGGCGTGTGGCGGGGGCAGCGGCGGCGGTGCGCACCCGCCTGCGCACCCGCGTGCCCTGCGCCGCCGTGGCGTGGGTGGCCGGCTCCGCGCCGGGCGACAGCAGCGGCTCCGACTGCGCCAGCTCCGCCGACGAGGGGGGCGGTTCGGTGGCGACGGCGGCGGCGGTGCGCGGGGGCGGCGCGGTGCGGCGGCTGCCGCGGATGCTGCTGCTGAGCCGGCGCGACGGTCTGCTGTACCCGCAGATGTACGGCCGCCGGGGGAGCCTGGCTGCGCTGCTGACGCTGGACGGCGCCGAGGCGGCCGTCGCCGCGACAGGGCCCAATGTGTCGGTGACGGTCTTTTGCGAGGCGCTGCGGCGGCGCGAGGCGGCGGCCCGGGAGCGGCTGCTGCGGCGCGCGGACGAACGCGTCCGGCGCGCGCTGTCTCCCCTCGCCGCCGCCGCCGCCGCCGCCACCGACGCGCAGATGCACCGCGGCGGCGGCGGCTGTGGGGAACTCGACGCCGCTACCGATGACGCGGCGGCGGCGGCGCCGTCGTCGTCCGCGACCGGCACGCCTGTTGGCCGCCCCCCTTCTTCCCTCAGCGCGAGCGGCGGAGGCGTCATGGAGGCGGCGGCGGTGACCGCTGCGGTGGCGGTGGCGGCGCTGCCGGGCGTGGTGGCGGGGCGTGACGTGTCGCCGGCACACTCGGCGCCGTCCTCCACCGCCGGCCACCTCCTGCTGTCTCCGCTCTCGCACGCGCACGGCGGCCGCCGGCACGCGCACCCGCTCACCAGCTCCCCCTCACTCAGCAGCGCCAACGCGAGCTTCCCCTCCAACCGCCGCACGCCGGCCCTCTCCGCCGCCGCCGCCGCCGCCGCTGGCCTCGCCGACGATCTGCCCAGCACGCTGGAGCTCCCGGCCGCCGCCGCCGCCGCCACCGCCGCCGCAGCCCCCTACGACGCGGCCCCGCCGCCCCTGGACGACCTCGAGGCGCTCCGTCTGAGGGACGAGGGTCTTACGCCGCTGGCCGGCGCCGTTGAGCGCCCCGCACTCGCCCTCGCGCGCCTACAGTGCGGCTTCGGCACCGACCCGCTCACGAACCTGCGCGTGCTGGCCGCGGAGGGCGTCGACCGCGAGGCGCAGGCGCTCTTCTACTACGGTGTCGTGCTCTCGGCGCGACTGTACCGCGGCGCCAAAGCACGCACCCCGCCGGCGCACCGCCGCCGCCTCCCCGCCCTCCCGCCGCTCTCCACGCACCTCCCCACCCTCCTCGAGCTGGTGACCAGCGAGCTCCACCGCCTCCGCGCCCGTCACTCCCTGATGAGCGCCGCGACAGCTTCTCCTACTGCGACGGCGGCGGCTGTGACGCCGCCGCCGTCCTCTCGGTCTCCCGCCGCCGGTGCCGACGGCAGCACGACGACGAATAATAACAGCCATAATACTGCTGCTGCCTCTGGTCCTCCAGCCCCCACTACTGCTGCTGCTGCTCCCACTGTTGCAGCGGGAGCTCCTGCGCCTGTCGGCACCGCACCCCCGCCGCGTCGCCCGTTGGCGGGCTTGCCTCTGGGCGGGGCCGGCGCGGGCGGCGCGGCGGCGGCGATGATGGGGAACATGTTCAGCAGAGGCGACATGGGAGGCGTGTTCGGGGCAGCTGCCGTGCCCCACACGGCCGCGTCGACCACCCACACAGCCGCGCCCGCCGCGAGCGCCACAACGTCCGCTGTCGCCGCTGCTGCTGCTGCTCCGCACCTCCACACTACAGCTAGCCCCACCACTGCGGCGTCGCGGGCTGCCGTGCCGTCTGCCTCGCAGCAGCAGCAGCAGCAGCGGCCGCCGCCGCCGCACCGGGGGCGTGAGCTGGCGCAGAGCGACGCGGAGGTGTCTGACACCGCGGCCGCGTGGTTGGCGCCCGGGACGCTGCGGGAGGCCGCCCTGGAGGCTCTGGGGTGGCGCGGGGCGGCGGCGACGGGCGCGGAGGCAGCCGCCATCGTGGCTGTCGCGGCCCTGACGCCGCAGGCGCGACTCGAACGGCGCGCGGCGATGCTGGTGGTGCTGGGGGACGCCCGCGCCGCCTCCGCCCTTCTCACGCGTGCCGGCAGCAGTGGCGGCGGAGGGCAGCTGGGACTAGGCAGGCATCGCGACTACGCCGGCGTCGCCTACATGCTCGAAATGGCCTCTGCTGCCTCCGCCTCTGCCTGCGCTCCTGCGTCAGCGGCGGCGGCTGAGGGTGCGCAGCCTCCCTTCGCGAGTGGCGGCACACCATCTTCTGGCATGTGCTCGGGTGCGACTGCCACCGCTGCTCGCCGCTGCCGCTGCCGCGCGCGCCATTGGCTGCACCTACTGGATGGAGTTTGCCCTGACGCACCTCCACGCACTGCGGCCAGCTGTCGAGGCCACCGCGCGCCTGATCGCCGACGCGGCGGAGACGGCAGAGGGGCCTCGCTGCGACGCAAGCGAGCCGCACCATGACGCGCCGCAGCGGCAGCACCCCGCCGGCCACCCCCACCTTCCCCACCACCCGTCGCCCGCGGCAGAGGCGGAGCCGCTGGTGCGTCTGGGGCGCCGCGTGCTGGCCGTGCTGCGCTGCTTCCCGCGCATGCCGGTGCCGGACCGCGTGGCGGTGTGCGTTGCGCTGCTGCTGCCGCCGCCGCCGGCCGCCTACACCGCCGCCCACCTCTTTGCTCTGCGCCGCACCCTGCGGGAGCTGACGCGCCAGCAGTTTCCGCCGTGTGAGGTCGGCAGCGACGGCTGCGACGACGAGGACCGCTCAGCGGCGGCGGACGACAGCGGGTACGGCGACGGCGCGGGGCTCCACCAGCGCAGCAGTAGCAGCGACAGCAGTAGCAGCGAGGGGGAGGACGCGGGCGCGCGGCGGACGGCGGCCACGCAGGCGGCGGTTATTACGTCCCCTCCGTGTTTCTCGCGGCGGCGGTGGAGGAGACGGGCGGCGGCGCGGCGGCGCTGCAGCGGTACGTGGACGCGACGGGCGACGTGCAGACAGCCTTGTGCTACGCGGCCGCCTTTGGGCTCGCGACGTCGGGGGCCGCGGCGGCGACGGTGGGGAGCAGCGGGGCGATGCCGGCGTGGCGGGAGGCGTACCGGGAGTGGATGGGCGGCGCGGCGCACGCGCTGCTGCGCAGCCGGCATGATGTGGCGGCCGTCTACATGGCCAAGTGGCGCGCCGAGATGGATATCGCCGCCGCCGCCGCCGCTCGGGTGCCGGCGCGGGGGCCAGGGGTGGCGGCGCCCCCCTCCCCTACACCGCCGCCGACTTTGTCACCCCCGCCCCACTGACCGTCGAGTTGCGCTGCAACTGCGGGCAGCCGATGCACGCGACGGCGCCTTCCGTCTCCCGCGCTGCCGCGGCGGCGGCGGCGGCGACGGCGGGGCGTCAGCAGCAGCAGCAGCAGCAGACCGCCCCGTGCGGGAACCCCGAGTGCCGCCAGGGCCTGTGCCCGCTGTGCACCGTGTGCGGCGAGCGGGTGGAGCACCGCTGCGAGGAGACCCCGCTCGAGCGCTCCTTCACGTGGTGCGTCGTGTGCCTGCACGGCGGCCACTGGTGCCACCTGCGCGAGTGGTTCGCCAAGCACAGCAAGTGCCCCGTCGAATCGTGCGTGTGCCACTGCCGCCTCGGCGACCAGCCCACCGTCTGAGTGAGGGACGTCGCTGCTTTTTTCTTTCTTCTTTTTTTTTCTTCTCCCGCTGCTGCTGCTGCTGCTTTTTTTTTTTGTTGTTGTTGGGTCATTGAATTGCTGTTTCGGTCCTCCTTACGTGCGACCGGGCACTCAAATGCAGAAGCATCTCTGCGGAAAAGGTGAAAGCTTTTGGTTATTCGTCGTAACTTTATGAGCAATGATGTACAGATTTTTTTTTTTTGTGCTTGAAACGGCAACAATAAAACCACACGCACACGCAATCCCTGCGCGTTACTCCTCGCACTAAACCGTGTCTCTCCTCCAACAGGAAACTTTTGCATTACATACTTGCCTGGTTGACAGCAATAATAGTGGAAAAAGGAATACAAACAACAACAACAACAACAAAAGAGGGGGTTACCGCAAAGGAACACACCAAGTTGCCGAGAAGGCCATCCAGTGATAGACAAGCACACACACCACACGACACACACACACCAACCCACTCCATTTCTATCGTTCAGTCAGCTCTAACATGAAATACTTCACGTGCCAGCCCGACTCTCACAATGGCTTCGTCCTACTCAACGACTGCGTTCTGACGTACTTTGCTGTGGAGACAGCGACAGCGGCAGCGGCCACGACACCGGCGGCCGAGGCGGAGGCGGAGGGTGAGGCACTACACTCGCTATCGTTACCCTCATCATACACAGAGAGAACACCGTCTTCTTCCTCTTCGCCGCCCTCGTCTGCGTCGCCGTCTCTTTCTTCTTCATCCTTCTCCTCGGCGTCGCAGCACAGCAGCCGATTAGATGGAAGCGGTACTACTACATCGAGTGAGGACAGCAGCGCTGGCGGCGGCGGTGATAGCGGCAACAACAGCAGCGGTAGCACCAACAGCGAATCAGAGAGAGGGAAGAAGAAGCACGGCGCAGAAAGCCGCGGGCCGCGAGTGCGGGTCGAGCACGTCGTGACGCTTCCCGAGTGCTTCCGCGCGCCGCATCAGTACTTTGGGCTCTCCAACCGCTCCGTGCTGCAGGGGCGCGACATGGCCTTTGTGGGGACGTCGCATGGGCTGCTCGCGCTGGTCGAGGTCGGGCCCCGCCGCCTCGTGTACGCCGCCGGCAGAGACCCCCGCGCCGTCCGCAGCCGCCTGCACGCCAACAGCGGCACCAGCAACGGCAGCGGCAGCAGCAGCAGCACCACCACCGCCGCTGCGGCTGCGGCTGCGACCGGCGGCGGAGCCGATGGGGAGGGTGGCGGGGGCGATACTGCGGCCGGCGGTCCCCGCAGCAGCCGCTCCCGCCGACGTGATGATGGTAAGGGGCAGCACTCCGCAGGGGCGACGGCTGCTGCTGCTACCTCCGCCTCCGCCACCACCTCCGCTTCACCGCCGCCAGCGGGGGAGGTGCCGACGACTATCACGTGGATGCGCGATCAGTCAATGGTGATGGTCGGCTTCAGCCGCGGGAGCGTGGAGTGGTACGCCGTCTCTATCGCCACTGCCGCCGACGCCGCCGACGCCGCCACCGCTACCGCCGCAGCCGCCGGCAGCAGCAGCGCGGCGGCAGACGCGAGGAGCCGCCCCCCGTCGTCCCACCACCGCCGCCACAGAGAGAGCCGCGGCGGCGGCGACGGCAGCGGCCTTGTGGTGTCGCCGCCGTTCCCGCTGGCGGCGGCCAAAGTCGCTGCCGGCGCCACGCTGCACCGCCTCGGACTCCCCGACGCCCGCGCGACGTCGGTGAGTGAGGAGCACTACGGCGGCAGCGGCGGGGGCCTGCGGGTGGCGCTGGCCGGCAGCCTGACGCTGCGCGGGAGCGGCGCGCTCACCACCAGCGACTACTACCCGTGGCTCGGCTGCGTCGCCGTCGGCGGGGAGCGCGGCATCTATCTCCTCCGCACCGACCGTCTCGAGCAGCCCGTCTTTTCCCTGCGCACCGACACCGCGGCGCCCGCGGGCGGCGGCGGACTCCTCAGCAACGACTTTCTCTACTGCCACCCCCTGCTGCCCTTCATTGGGGTGCTCTCCTACACCTCGCGCGGCGCCTCGGGTGCAGCGACCGCGGCCGCCACCGCCGCCAGCTCCTCTGACGGCGTCAGCGGGACCGCCGACGGCGCGGTGGATGGCGGCTGCGTGGTGCGGGTGTGGCGCATCACGGAGCACAGCGGCAAGGGTGGTGCGGCCGCACCTCCCACCACCGCCGCCGCCGCCTCCGCCGCCGCCGCCGCCGTCATCCCTCCGCTCTCGTCCTCCTCGTCCCCAGCGACGCGGGCAGCGGGTCCGGAGGGGACACTCGCTAGCGCCGGCGGAGGACCTGCCAACGCGACCGCCACGGCTACGGCTGCTGCTGTTGCTGCGGGGGCGCTCACTGTCCTTTCGCCCGCCGGGGCTGTTGCCGCGACTGTTGCCGGGGCCGGCGCGGACCGCTTCTCAGCTTTCCTGTCCTACGAGGCGACCTTGAGGCTCGCCCGAGGCGACCACGGGGGAACTTACAGCAATAGCAACAACAACAACAACAAGGCGTTTGGTGAGCAGTTACTCGTTAACGCGGCTGGCGCAGGCTGGAATCCCTCCGGGGGCGGCAGCGGGAGTCGCTTCTACAGCTTCTCCTGGAAGTTCAGCACGCGTGTCGAGCTGACGGTGAGCAACGTCGCCGACGGCATCCTGGCCGTCCTCTCCCTCGTCGGCCGAAGCCCCCGCCGCCGCCGCCGCCGTCTCTGCCCCAACTGGAGGGGATGTAGCCATGTCGCCGAGCCCTGCGGACCTGGCGCTGACGGGCGGCCACAACAGCACGACGACGGGGCGGGCGGGGGCGGTGGGGCGCTCACGCCGGAGCTGTTTGGCCTCAAGCAGCTGCGCACGGTGCGGCTGCCCCTGGTCAACTGCCTCATCAACGTGGAGTACATCTCCGCGGCGATGTTCTCCATCGTCGGCGACGACGAACGACGGCGGCAGCGGCAGCACCAGCGTCACCCGCAACGAGCTGCATAGTGGTGGTGGTAGTGGTACGGCGGCACCCAAGAGGGAGCGCGTGGGAAAGGGCGGCGCTAGTGCGGCTGAGCAACACCACGGAAAGCACCAGCCGCCTCGGCGCGCAAAGCGCTCTCACCACACTACGGGGGCCCGCGGGGAACTGTTGCGGCGCCAACTGAGCCACGGCTGGGGCTGCGCCCGTTGCCTCTGTCCGCCGTGTACCCCGCTGCCGCCAGACAGAGGGCTCTCTTTTCCCCACTCCCTGTTTCCTCGTCGCCATCCCAGCCCACCACCACCACCACACCCCCGACTCCTCTCCGGTGTCTGACCTGTCCTCCTCTGGCCGCTCTGCGTCCTCCTCCAAGAGCGGCGGCGGCAGCTGCATTGGCGGCGGCGGCGGTGGTGCCACCGGTGATGGTAGCAGTAACAGCAGCAGCAGCAGTAGCAGCAGCAACGCCGGAGGCCGCGACCGCCGCCGGGGCCGCAGCAACGCTCAGTGGATGTACAGCTCCCTGTACCACACAAAGATGTACGACTACACGGAGGAGTTCTACGAAAACGAAGAGTACGCGCACCGCGTCTACAGACAAGGGCTCCCTGGACGGCGGCATGTGGGCCGCGCCGGCGCCGCGCACGCCGCCGCCGGCGCAGAAAGGAGCGGCGGAGGAGACGCGGGAGGCGGCGGGGGAGATGGAGGACGAAGAGGAGGGGGACGGGCAGGGGCGCAGGGCGGCGGCGGTGGCGGCGCTCCGCAGCTACTTGCCGCGGGGCTGCATACGGTGCTGCCGCGCGAGGACGCTGTGGCGGCCGCCATGCTGCGAGAGTACGTGACGGAGCAGGGGAACCTGCTGGCTGGAATCCAGCAGCAACACCTACAACAACAACGACAACATCAACAACAGAGGCAGCAGCAACAACAACAACAGCAGCAGCAGCAACATGCACAGCAGCGCGAGAAGCATCATCGGCTGCCGGGAGAGTCGCTTCAGGTGAGGGAGGGCTTCGGAAACGCCTCAGCGTCAGCGGCGGCCGCCGGCGCGGGGGGTAGCGCAACGCCTGCTGCCAGCTCTGTTGCTATCACCAACGACACCGACTCCCTGCGGAAGGGCCGCCTCGCTGTTTTTGGTGGCTACGCGGTAGGACAGTCGTTGCGTAGGCAACAAAAGCAGCAGCAGCAGCAGCAGCAGCAGCGCCACCTTCGTGGCGGAGGCGGAGAAGGAGGAGGAGGAAACCAGCGGCTGCTGCTGGCCTCGTATGCAGCCTCTTCCGGGTCGCGCTGGGCCGCGGCGAGCGACGTCGACTACGGGGAAGAAGAGGACGACGACGGCGGCGGCGCTTACAGCGTCGGCGACGCCAGCGTGGATTTTCCGCCCGTTTCGCTTCGCAGCGGCCGCAGCGGCGCCGTCACAGAGACGGATGCGGGTCAGGGAGACACACAGCACGGCACGTCACGCCACCGCCGCCGTCATAATCGTCGTCGTCGCAGCGGCAGCAGCGGTGGCAGCAGCGGCAATAATAACAGCCGGCGACGCTATTCCCGGGAGCCACACAGCGTCGGTGCTGCCGGATGGGTGCCGGCCTCTCCCGGCTCCGCTGCCACCACGGAGCTGCGTACACACGTCTTCACGGACCCAGGCACGGTGGGCGCCTCCGTGCGTCTGCGGCGTCAGCAACAGCAGCAGCAGCAGGAGGAGCGGCGACGACAGCGACGACGCGGGGCAGCAAAGAGCGCGGCGGCGGGGCGGCAGTGGCTGGCGGCGTCGGCGTCTGTTCCCCCGTTGTCGTCGTCGCCGCTGCCGCGCCCCGGCCCCGGCCGCTTCACCACCATCGTCGGCGTCACCGCCTCGGGCGAGATCGCGACGGCGCCGCTGGAGACCGACGCGGCGCTGGCGACGTGGGACGCGGACGGCGGCGGCGTGCTGGTCGGCAGAGGCTCCACCCTCTACGCGGCCGTCGCGGCTGCCTCCGCGGGGGCGGCGTGCGGCAGCGACAACGCGTCGCACAACCGCCGTCGGCACCACGGCGCCCCCTTCTCCTCCTCCTCTTCCTCCTCCCTGCGCGGTGCGCGCCGGCTGGCCCTCGACGACGGGTGCGTCCTTGAGCGTCGCATGCGTCGGCGCGTGGGGGACGGCTTCGGCCTCGACGCCGCCCGCAACGCCGGCATTCTGGCGAGCCACCACCACCACCACCACCACCAACGCCGCCGGCGACGCTGCGGCGCGGGCAACACCGTCGCTGGCTGCCAAACGCTCCTGCTGCGGTACGTGGCCGCGCTGCAGCGTGCCGGCGCCGTCGGGGAGACGGGCCCCGTCCCCGGCATGCTCGAGTGGCTGCTGCGGGGCACGGCCGCCTGCGCCGCGCCGCCTGCTGCGCTCTCCCCCCAGCGCCAGCGCAGCCGCCGACAGGCGCAGCCCTCGCAGAGCGCGGAGGGGCGGCAGGCGCTGCTGCTGGAGGTGCTGGACTGGCTGCCGCGCGACCCTGACGTGACCGCGCCCGCCTCCCCCACCTCCGCCGCGGCCACGCCGGACCTGGCCCCCGCCGGGCTCTCCTCCGTCGCTCAGAGGCGGCTGCTGGCGCGACAGGCCCGCCGCGCGGCAGCAGCAGCAGCAGCAAAAACAACAGCAACAGCCGCGCACAGCGAGTGAGGTTACTGCATTCCCCCCGCCAAAGCCGCGGGCGCGCAAGTCGGCTGTGGAGCGCGCGGTGCTGGTGTACGTGGCGTACGGCCGTGTTGCGGAGGCGGCGGCTCTGCTGCGCCGCCACCAGCGCCGCCACCCCTCCTTCACCGCCATCGCCGCCCTACTCTCTGCAGCACGCGTCTGCCCCCTCCAGGCGCGCCACCGGGTGGTGGTGGTGGTGGCTCCTCCTCCACCGTGCGCGAGGCGTTTCTGGCTTCTCTGAGCCCGTGGCTGCGGTCCGCCTTCCAGCTGCTGCTGCTGCCGCCGCTGTCACCTGCCGCGGCGGGCTCCGTCAACAGGACCGGCGGCGGCGGAGAAGCAGCAGCAGCGGGCTGGCGGCTGCCGCTGTGGGACCAGCTCGCGCTGACGGCGCTGACGGAGCCGGGCCAGCTCGCCACCGCCGCTTTCGCCGAGCGCCTTGAAGAGGAGTGTATGGCTGACCAGGCGCCGTCTTGTGCGGGCGAGGCCACCGCGCTGGGTGAGTGGCGCGCGCTGCTGCTGTTCGATGGCGTGCAGCGCAGCGCGTACCCGACCATGTCTCGCATTGTGGACGCCACCGGCGACTTTCAGACCGCCGCCTGCCTCTTCGCGCGCGTCGGCGTGGCTCAGCTGGCGGAGCGCCGCCTCAGGGCCCACAAGCCTGCCTTCCCCTCCTCCTCCTCCTCCTCTACCGCTGCTGCTGCCACTGCTACGGCCGCCGCCGCGCAGGCCCCGCTGTTTGGAGGACTGTATAGCAACGGCTACGGCAGCGACGGGGACGAGGGCGAGAGCGAGGAGGAGGGAGGCGCGGCGCCGTGTGTGTGGTGGCGGTGGGCGCAAGCGTACCGCGCGTGTCTCGCTAGCTGGCAGTCCTTTGTCAGCCGCACCCGCTTTGATGTCGCCTGCCAGCGCCTGCTGTCTCTGGCGATCGTTGAGGCGGCGGCGGCAGCCGCGGCGTCTGCCCGCGAGCGCGCGGACGGCGCCGCCATCAGTGGAGGCGCCCACAACGGCATCATCAACAACACCGGCAGCAACAATAACAACAACGAGCGCCGTTCTCGCTACCGCGGCGGGGCTGCTCAGCTGTCGTCGCCAGCGGCCGGCGGTGCCGCCCAGCGACTGCGCGCCTCGCTGCTGCCGCCGCCGCCGCCTCCCCCGCCTCCCCCTCCGCCCTCCAGCCTGCCTCCGCCCGCGTCGGTGATGCCCGCCTCTCCCGGCGGTGGCGGCGGAGGACGCAGCAGCGGGGCCCTCGGCGGCTCTCTCCCTTGCGCCTGCTGCCGGCCGCACCCCGAACTCGCTACCGTGGCAGCGGCGGCGCAGCTGTTGGCGGCCGCTGCTGCTGCTGATGTGTGTAACACTAGAGCTGGCGACGGCGTCGCTTTCGGGGGCTACAGCACGCAGCACAGTAGTAGCAGCAGCGGCGGCGACGGCGGTGGTGGTGGTATTAGCAGCGCCGCCGTAGCTGCCCAGCGGTCCGTCCTTCACCCCACATCCCCCAGCCCTGGCGGGGCCGATGCTGTTGGCGGACACGCAGTCGCCGCCGCCTCGCGGCTCTTCTTTTCCGTGTCGCAGCTCGGCGCCGCTGTGCACGCCTCGTGCTGCTCCGTCTGCCTCGGACGCGTGTCGAGCAATGTCGCAGGCGGCGGCGCCGCCACACCGCACCTGGCGCGTCGCGCGCCGCTCTCGTCGCCGGCAGCAGCAGCAACAGCAACAACAGAGCCGCACCAACGCCGGGGCCAAACACGCCCGGTGACGGCGACGTCCGACGCGGGGGCGGCGGTGTGGTGCGCGTCCTGTTTGCACGGCGGCCACGCGGGTCACCTACGACAGTGGTTTGCGGCACACGCCGTGTGCGCTGTTGCGGGGTGCTGCTGCCAGTGCAACCAGAGTGACACGCTGCTGTGACATCTCTTGCGTTGTCTCTCTCCACGCTTTTTGTGTGAGCGCGTATGCATTTACCATTCTCTCAATGACTCACATTTTCTCTACTGCCTCGCTGCTATTCCGTAGTTGTGTTGTCAACCAGATACCCAACGGCGCGTACTGTGACCGTGCTGCCAAGATGCTTGCTATGTGCTTCGCTTCACTACCTTTCGTCCACGCTGCGGGGGTGCTTACTCCTCTGGTGTCCTCTCATCCCTCGCTTCACTTCCCTCTTTCCTCCTCTCCTCTGCCCCGCCGCTTTCTACTACTGCCTGTCAAAAAAAAAAACCGGAAAAAACACGTAGGTGAAGTTCAGTATTCTGTGCAATTTTTCGCTGCCCAGGTGCTGGCTAGTATCAAGTGCAAGGAAGCGAGAGGTCCACCTCCCTCCTCTTTTTTTTTCTCACTGAGAGGAAGTTCCAGAGCGTACGCTGGTAGCGAATTGTCGGTTTCTCTCTCGTTCTATCTCTTTCTATTTCGTAGCGCCGCAACACGCATACCATTCCTGCGCTTAACCTTCTACATTTCTTCACTCGTTTTTTTTTCTTATCTCGATTCATTACGCATTTATTTTTGATCTTTGTCTCGCTACTACACATTATCCCCCCCCCCCCCCACACACACACAGAAGCAGATTTTACACAGCATGAAGCGTTGCCGCTGCGTCCGCCTATCCAATATTAGGAGGCCGAACTCCACCAGAGCCCTATCCTCATCGTCATCACCGTCGGTGGCGGCGGCGGCGACTGCGACGGCGCCAGCACACAGCAATTTACAGCCACTCGCTCCTCTCCACGGCGACAGCACCAACAGGAATGTACATGACACCACTGCTGGCGACTTTGAGGAGCTCTCTGTCATCCCCGTCACCTCCGCCGCCGGCTGCAGCGACGCCGGCGCCCAAATTTGAGTCCCCGCGGCGGCGGGCAGAGTTTTCCAGCGCCGCTGCCTGGGTGCGGCGGAGGAGCCAGCGCGCGCGGGCGGCGGCCGTCGACGCTTGTCGCACGACGGACGTCTTTGCATGCCTCTCCTCCGGGAGGAGGAGGCACGGCCCCAACGCCCTTCTTCTTCTTCCCATACTGCTGACGCAGCCCTCGGGGCGAGGAGGGTGGCCGACGGTCTCTCTGACGCTTCGGCAGCTGAAACCGCGCGGAGCAGTGCACTTCTCTCCCCTCCTCCACCCACACCTCCGCCGCCGCCTCCACCGCACCACCGCCCGCGCCGCCGTTGCCCTCGTCCCACTCCTCACCGTACCCTTCTGCTGCATCACCGCCACCGTATCAAAAACTGGAACGAGAACCGCTACGCGGACAGCACGCTTGACGAGTCGTTTTCGCAGGACTTATTGCTTGGGCAGCAGCAGCAACCGCCGCCGACGCCGCCTTCCCTAGAAAGCTGCTTGCGCGCCATTGCCGTGCGGTGTGCTGCCGTTGACTCTACTGCCGACCAGGACAGGAGCGGCGGCAGCAGCAGCAGCCGCAGCGAGGGCAGGCGACTGTAGCATTTGGGCTGGCGACGTTGATCACCTCGCTACCGCGGTTGCGGACGCACGTCGGGAGCTCGCGCGCGCCACTGCCGCACTACAGGCGGCCCAGCGTGCCTGCGCCGCCTGCAGTTTTCTGACCCCACAACTCCCACCCCCACCACCACGACCGGGACACCACCACCATCAGCTGTCGCTGTGGGCATCAAGTGATTTCCCCTTGTCTTACGATGCGTGGCGCGATGGCGGCGGCGCTGAGGCTCTCAGCCCCATTCTCGCAGGTGCGACCGCGCCGCCCGGGACGGTCACTCCGGCAGCGGCGGCATGTATGGTGCGCTGCCTGACCGGGGCGGAGGTGGCGGCGCTGCTGGGGTGGGTGTCGCGGCACCTGCGCGCCGCGGCGGCTGCCGTGACTAGCGCCGCGACCGCGATCATCGCGGCGAAGGCGGCGCTGGCGGCGACGGTAGCCGTCGGGCGACAATCAGCTCAACAGCAGCTGCTGTTGCTGCTGCGCGGCGGTAGTAGCGGACGACGCCTCCACGACCGCCGCCAGCACCGACACCCCCCGCGCCTGTTACAGCGCGACGCAGCCCCCTGCCGAGGCGTTGACCCCCGCGGCGCTGCGGCGTGTGCGGGCGGCGGCCGCGCATTCGTTGCTGTTGGCGGCCGGAGAGCTGCGGGCGGCGGTGGGGGGCGTGCTGGCGCTGCTGACCGCGCACACGCTGTCGTCTGGGCTCGTGCTAGGCGGCAGCGGCTCCGCAACCGAGGCGCGTGTGGCCGCCGACGTGGCGGCGCTGGTGCGCTGCGCTCTCGCCGCCATCGACCGCGCGGCTGCGAGCGGCGCCGCTGCCCCCGGCCCAGGCACCACGTCGGTGGGAGGGCCAGAGGAGGAGGAGGAGGACGGGGAGGGGCGGGAGGGGCGGTGGGGAGCGATGGCGGCGCGACGGGCGGCGCTGGAGGCCGCGTGCCTGACGCCGGAGGACCTCTGCCGCCTTCTGCAGGCGCACAAGGAGGTGCCCGACACGGACGCGACGGTGCAGCTGCTCCTCGAGTGCCTCCGCCACAACCGGCGCCTGCGCACCGACGGCTGCGGGGAGCCGCCGGCACTGGGGACGGAGGCGGAGACGGAGGCGGCGGCGGCGGGCGGCGACGGAGCTGCTGCGCAGCGAGGCCTCTGCTGATGTGCGGCAGACGCTGCTGTACGTGCTGGCGCAGCACGGCCGGCACGCGCAGGTGCTCGCGCTGCTCAGCGACTGGCGCACCCACACGCACGCGCACGCCGCAGAGAGCAGCAACGCGAGCTCCGTGTCGTCGCCGACCGTCGTCACCGCCGCAGCCTTCTTCGTTTGACAAGGTGAACGAGCTCCTGCTGTGTCTAGCGGCGGTCAACGCCGCCCCGCAGACGGCTGCCGGCAGCAGCGGCAGAGCGCTGAATCTGACCCGCGCTGACGGAGGCGAGCGTTCCCTGGCGCTGCGCTCCTCCCCCTCTTCATTCTCCTCCTCCCCACGCACCCGCGCCGCTGTTGGAGCTTGCGCGTCGCGGCCTGTGGCCGTCCCGCGTCCCGTCGATGACAGAGTACGCGATGCTGGTGAAGCACTTCACCGCCGCCACCTCCTCCTCCCGCTGCCGCTTCTGCTTCTGCTCCACCGGCGGCACGCGCGGGGTCCGGGAAGGCGATGCACGACTGGGTCTTCTCGCCGGCGACGGTGTGGCATCGCACGGCGTCGGCGCCGGTGTCGGTGCGGGCGGCGCTTTGCCTCCTCGGCTTCCAAGTGCGCATGCGGCACCTTCCCTGGGGCGCGCCGTCGCCTTCTTTCTCGCCTTCCTCTTCGTCGTCGTCGTCGTCCCTCTCGCCGACCCTCGCGTGGGAGGACCTGTACGTGGTGCTGTGCGTGACGCGCCGGGAGCTGCAGCGGCAGGAGGCCGCCCTGGCGCGCTGGCGGTGCCTCCTCCCGTCCGGCGGCGCCTGCGCGCGTCCCGCCAACCCTCCTGCCTTCCCCGCCTCAGATGCGACAGAGGGCGATAGCGGGAGTGTGGCGGGCGGCGACCGCTTTGGTGACGACTGCGGCGATTTGGCTGATGACGACGACTCGGAGGCGGCGGCGCTTGCGCGGGACGAGGCCTTGGCGCTCTGCGGCCCGCTGCCGCTCTTTTTGCTGCCCGCGCGCCGCCACTCTGCCCCGGCCGGCGCCGCCCACCTCGCCGCCCTCTGCGCTGCTTACGTGGCGGCCCACCGCCGCGCGCAGGGCCCCGCCGCGCCGCCCTCCAGCGCCGTGCTGCGCGCGCTCACGGCTGCCGAGATGCAGCGCACGCTGGGGGCCGCGGCGGCGCTGCCGGACGCGGTGGCGGGGGCGGCGGCGGCGGCGGCGGTCGGGATGCGAGGGCGAGACCCCCGCGGGCGCCGCGGCCGCTGCCGGACTGCGTGTGGGAGGCGGCGCTCATCAGTGCCGCGGAGCAGCCCTCGCCGCCGCAGCCGCTGCTGCTGCGCCAGGCGGCGGTGCTGGAGCGGGTGGCGGAGGCGCTGCGCAGGCGCGTTGAGGCGGGCGACGCGGGCGCCGTGCGGCCGCTGGTGGAGACGTGCGCGGCGCTGCCCTCGCCCTTTGCGGTGGCGGCGCAGCTGTCGGGGGCGGTGCGGCGGCGGCTGGGCTGGCGCGAGTGCCTGCGGCTGCTGCCGTGCGTCCCGCTGGGGTCCGGCTGCCAGGCGGAGCTGCTGCGACGCGTGCTGCAGCACGGCGAGGGGCGCCGCGCCGCTGCCGAGGGCCACTGCGCCGCGCTGCGTGGGGTCCCCGCCAGCGTCGCCGCCGTCGCGCGCGCCGCCGAGCGCCAGCACAGCCGCGAGCTCTCCAGGCGCGGCGGGCTCCAGCAACAGCAGCGGCAGCGACCGCCGGCCACGCGCCACTGCCATCCCGGCGTCAGCTCTGCCGCCTGCCTGGGAGCCGCTGTCGGCACAGGCAACGGAGATGACAGCAGGAGAGCAGCCGATCCCGCGGCCCCCCTCGACGACCGCGGCGACGGCAGCGACTGCAGCGGCAGGGCCGCCCCCGCTGCCCTCCATCGCGGCGCAGGAGCAGCAGACGGTGGCCATCCTGCTGCAGCCGGGGTGGGCGGCCGCACTCGAGGCATTCCACGCCGCGCCGCCGCGCGTGCAGGCCGGCAGCGCCCCCCAGCTGGTGCGCCTGCTCATTGAGAGCGGCGACGGCTGGCGCTCGGTGCACGGCGGCGTGCGGCGCTCGCTCGTGCGTCTCGCGCTGCTTCCCGCAACAACCGCCGACGCCGAGGGCGCGGCGGGCAACGGCAGCGGCGGCGGCGGCGGCAGTGGCGGCAGCGGCAGCGCCCTTGTGGAGGCGATGCTGGGCGCGGAGCTGGCGGCCGGGCGGTGGCGCCAGGGCCTCGCGCTGCACCGTTTGCTGCGCCGGGAGCACCCCGAGACGCTGCGGCGGAGCCCCCGCGCCGGGCTGTACGCGGCACTGCTCGGGCGCGGGCTTCTCGAGCGCACCGCCCTCGCGCACACCTTCGCCCGCATGACACAGGCGGCGCGCGCGGGGCGGTGGCGGGAGGCCGCCCTCTGCTTCCTGCGGCACGCCGCCCGCGAGAGCGTCGGCAGCGACGGCGGCGGAGTCGACAGGCGCACGGCAGATACAGCAACGGCGGCGACGACGGTGGGAGGCTCGTCGCCTGTCGCGGTCACGGCCTCCGCCTCCGCCGCACTGCTGCTGCGCGCCGCCGCCCAGTACCGCCACCCCTCCGCGGGGGGCCGGGAGGAGCGCGAGAGGACGGAGCAGAGGGAACAGACGAGGGCGGCGGCGGCGGCGCGGGTACTCTTCGAGTACGAGCTGCCAGCGGAGCTGCCGCACGTGGCAAACCTCGCCCGCTACGCCTTTTTGCAGACGCCGGAGCTGTGGCGGCAGGCGCTGCGGTGGTTCCCCGAGGCGGTCTTCCCGCTCCCGCCCGCCCATGCGCTGGAGGCCGCGCGCCGCCACGGGGCGGGCTGGCGGGGCGACTTGCCACCACCGCCGTCGTTGTCGTCGTCGTCCTCCTCTCTGCCTGCCCTGCCCGATTCCCCTGGAACTGCCGCCGCCCCCGCTGCCCCCGCGTACGCCGACGTGGATGTGTTGGAGACGGCGCGGCGGGAGCGCGGCAAGGTGCACCGCGCGTCGCACGCCGAGGTGACCGCGACGCAGGCGGCGGTGCTGTCGGCGCTGCAGGCTCTGCGGCGCCAGCCGGAGCGGTGGCCGGAGGCGGTGGCCGTCTGCGAGGCGGCGGCCGCGCGCGGGTGCTTTCCCCTCGCCGGCGCCGGCGTCGCACTGCACACCATGCTCGACGGCGGCGCCGGGTGGGCGGAGGTGCTGGCGCGCTTCTCCTCGCTGGTGGCGGCGGCGGGCGGGCGGCCGGACACGCTGGCGACGACGGCGGCGCTGCGCGCGTGCGCGGAGGGGGGCCTGTGGCGCGCCGCGCTGCACCTGCTGCGGCAGAGCGTGCTCACGGCACCGCGCGGCCCCGCCCCCGCGGTGGTGGAGCTGGCGCTGCAGGCGGCGGTGCGCGGCGGGGCGTGGGCGGAGGCGCTGCGAGCGGCCGACCGCTTCCGCCACACCCGCAGCCCGCGCGTCGCGCACGCGGTCCTGGCAACGCTCATGGCCGCCGCGCGCAGCGACGACGCCGTCGACTTTTTCTACGACTGCTTCGTCGCCGGCCGCGGCGGCGCGATGCGGCCGCTGGACGCGACTCTCGCGCTGGCGGCGCTGGCGAGCGAGCGGGCCGGGCGCGAGCACCGGCAGACCGCCGCCGTCGTGGGCGCTGTCGTCAGCGCCGTGGAGGACATGTTCGAGATGAGCGGCGTGCTGCTGGAGCACGTCCTCTTTGTGCACCACCGGCGCCGCCACCGCCACAGCCACCGCCACCGCGCCGCCGCCGGCGACGGCGACGATGACGACGACACAGACGACCTTTACGTTCCCCACGCTCTCGCGCCGTCCTCTTCCTCCTCCTCCCTCTCCTCCCTTCCTGCCCTTCCTGCCCTTCCTCCGTGTCGTCTGCAGCGTTTCCCCCCGGCTGGTGGACGCTGGCCGTGGCGCCCGGCGCGCGGCAGTCGGCTGTGGTGGAGCCGCTGACGCCGCCCCCGACCGACTCGGCCGACCACCACCCCACCAGTAGCGACCGCGACGGCAAGTGGCAGGAGAACGAGCACGGCGGGCGCCACCCCAGTCGCTTTTTTCACTCTCAGATGTAGCTCTAATGACATCTCTCTTTCTTTCTCTCTTTCTCATTGCACTGCTCTATCTCCGCTCTCCATTGGCTCATTTTGCAACGTAACGTAAGATTCGTTCCTGAGAGACGTACACACACACGCACACGCACGTAAGGAGGCATCTCTGAAGACAACGACGCATTCTATTCGGACGCGCGTAGAATCGCTAGTTGGCACCGCGGTGGGCGAGGAACCATTGAATGATGTTCTGATTTCTTTTCTTCTTTCGTGTTCATTGCCTTTCCTTCTTTTTCCTCTTGGCTGTTCTCCCTCACCTATTAAAAAAAAAAAGAAAGTTCACAGAAAATCAAACCGCAGCGACAATAGACCATCTAATTTGAGAAACAATCATAGAAGCAATTCGGCCGACAAGCATACACACGCACACACACGTAAAATCAGCACGATAACCTTGAGAATAATAATAATAATAAAAACAAAACGTACACAGGATGCAGAGCAAAACACGCACCATGGTGTTTATCTCAAACATCCCCCCGTTTCTCCTGGAGCCCGCGACGCCAGAGACGGCGGCCGGCGGCGGCCGGCGGCAGACAGCGGCGGACCTGCGCTACAAGCGTCTGCGCGACACGCTGGTGGACCACAGCAGCGGTGTCATGCGGGTGCTGCACCTACAGGACCGTCACCTGCACAACGGCCGCGGCCACGCCCTCGCGCTCTACGCCTCGGAGGCCGAGGCGCTGGCCGCCTGCCGCGCCACGATCATCCCGCGCGAGGACGACGGCGACGAGAGCGCTGGTGAGGGGGAGGAGGGAGGCCGCCACTCCCCTCTTGTGCTGCGCGTTGTCCGCGCGGACAAGCCGCCGCCGCCCGAGGCGGTGTACCAGCCGACCATCACCGTGGAGGGTGAGGCGGTGGCCAAGGCGGAGCTGGCGGACACGCGCGGGCTGGAGCAGGCGTACAGGGGCCTCGCGCCGCCGCGGTGGTGCCCGCGGACGCTGCAGGGGGCCGACTGCCCGCTCGGCGTCGCGTGCATGCGGCTGCACCGCCGCGCCTGCCAGCGCACCGTCCGCAAGCGCCCACGGCTGGAGCCGCGCGACGAGGCGTGGCGGGAGGAGCTGTCGCGCGCGGAGTGTGCGCTGCTGGACCACCTCGTCGGCTGCGGCTCCGCCGTCGTCGTCGGAAGCCCCGCGGCGTGCCCGGTGCTGCCCCCGGAGGTGTGCGTGCCGCGCACCGCCGTCGTGCCCCGTCACTGCGCAGGAGGTGAGCGCGCTGCTGCACGCGTTGTCGCCGGCCGCTGGCGGGAGCGCGGCGGTGCTGGCTGGCGTGCTGCAGCGCGTGGAGGCGGCGGCGGCGGCGGCCGGACTGACGCACGGCCCGTACTACGCGAAGCTGAGCTTTCCCGGCGGCTCGCCGTGGGACGCGGCCTTCGGGATCGGCGGCGACAGCGGCGGCAAAAGTGATGGTGAAGAGGCCACAGCGGCGGCGGCAGCGGCGGCGCTGCGCGCGCGGTGCCCGCTGCCTCCCAACGGCGCGCCGACCCCCCTGGAGTGGGACCTGTACTGCCAGCGCGTGCTCTTCCACCTCAACCAGCTGGGGAGGGCCGCGACGCTGCAGGAGGCGCTCGCCGCGTTGGGCCGCAGCCGCCGCGTGCGCGAGGCCTTCGAGAGCCACCTCACCCGCTTCCCGCCCCAGCCCCAACCCGGCGCCGCGGCCGGGACGGACGGGTGCGGCATCGAGCTGTGCGTGCAGCCGTGGCTGTACCTGCCCACCCCGCAGTGCGAGGCGACGCTGTATCTGGAGGCGGGCGGGGCGCGCGTGCGCGGCGCGGTGCAGCGGCGCGGCCAGACGCGCGTCATGGTCCCCTCCGCCGCCGCCCCGGCCTTCTTCTCGGCCGACAAGGACGGCGACCCCGGCGGCGCCGCGGTCAGCACGTACGCCCTGCTGGACCACTACGAGAGCGCCGACGACGACGACGGCGGCGACGACGGGGCAGACGCCGCGGCGCTCAACCCGACGGCTACGTCCGCCGTTGACGCGGCGGCGGCGGCGGCGGAGCGGGCGCTGCGAGCGGAGCTGCGGCACAACTCGGAGGTGCTGCGCCGCGCCGCGGAGGCGTGCGGGCGCTGGCTGGAGGCGCACACGGCGGAGGCGCCGCGCGCCGCGGAGCCGCGTACGGAGACGCGCGGCAGCAGCAAGGACGGCGACGGTGGCGCCGAGGCGGGCGAGGGTGGGGAGCGCGCGGCGCCCAGCCCGCACGGGGGGGACCCCACGCCGCAGCCGCCGTCGCCGCTGCTGCCGTCGGGGGCCGCGTGGTGCATCCGGCTGGCGGTGTGCTTGCCGGACCCGAGCGAGCCTGTTGAGGAGGCCGAGGAGCGCCAGCAGCAGGGGCGGCGGATGCGGATGCCGGCGGCCGTCGCGCTGAGTGTGCACCCCTACCAGCGCGCGCTGCAGGACGACCCCCTGTACAGCAGTGTCATCGCGCGGCAGCACCGCACGCCGACCGCCGGGCACTCGTTCTCACTCCCTTCTTCTTCATCTTATTCTTCCGCCGCCGCCTCTGCCGCGACCGCGTCGCCGCGGGTGTCGGCCAGGGGCAAGTGGGCGGTGCAGTGGAACGTGCTGCGCCACCATCACGTGCCGCTGTTTGACCGCCACACCATCCAGCAGCTGTTTGCCCCTGCCGCCTCTGCAAGTGCGACTCTACCTGCCTCTCCTCCTCCTCCTCGGTCTTCTTGATTTGTTGAAACTGCGGTTGCAGAGGAGGTGAAGAAAGCAAAGCATTGTAGCGAGTGGGGGATACGTTGCGGCATGCTTCTTCGCTTTTTCCTTTGTGTTTTCGATCTCCTTGTCCTGCTTGTTTTTTTTTTTAAAACTCATTTCCCCCTTCGATGATGGAAGGAAAGAGGGAGGGGAAAGTAAAAAAGTGACGCGGATGACAAAGGAACCGTTAACCCCTTGTGCCACACGGGACGCACTGTGTAATCTTCTGTGTGCCGTAAAACGCAATGTACATACACACCGACTTGAGCCTTTCTTTGCCTCAAATATTTTCCTTCTTTTTTCTTTTTCTTTCGTACTTTCCCCCCAAAACACGAACCCGTAACTGTGATACTCCCACAAACAAGTCTCTATTTGCTCTTCCATTTCTCTCCTTCCTCTCTCTCTCTCTCTCTCTCTCTCTCTGTGTCTCTTACTGGTCTCCTCTGCGTAGAAATAGGGAATTAAAAAAAAGAAGTAGCGTCAACAGTAGCAGTATCAAGGTTTCAAAAAATTCTCTCTCTTTCCCTCTCTCTCTCTCCCTCCTTTGAATAGGCGGAAGCCGTTTTTATTAGTAAGAAAAGCGACAATCACTATGCCTCCCAAGAAACGCTCGCGGAGCCAGGCGAGCGCGGGTAGCAACCAGAGCGGCAAAAAGGGCACCCGTGGCGCGGAGGCGGAGGAAGGCTCTCTCATTCTGTCCTCGCAATCCACTGCTGTAACTCCCACTGCCTCGCAGAAGCAGCGACAGCAGCAGCAGCAAAAAACGCGACAGTCATCAGAGAGCCCAAACAAGTGTCGCCCGGATGGCACAGACACCCAACTTCCAAGCCGCCCCGGCGCAGAAAACGTTACTACTACTGGCAAAAACCACACCAACAGCAGCACCGCCACCAGCTGCGCTCCGTCTCCCCCCAAGACGCGTCGAACAGAGAGCGGAGGGGGCAAAACGACAGACGCGGGCGCGGAGACTCCCGCGGCGACGGCGGCACCAGCGACAGCGACAAGGGCGTCGCCTGCCCCTCGCATGCACCGCGTCGATCCTCGCATTCTTGAGCTGGAGCGGACGGTGGCGTGCTCCAAGGTGATCGCGCCCGACATGAGCGGCATCCGCGCGTGCGACGTGCGGCCCGGCGGGGAGAGCGAGCTGGTGCTGGCGCGCGAGAACGGCTCCCTCGCCCTCTACGGCATCGAGTTCTTTCAAAACATTCCCCACTTCACGCTGCTGCGGCAGACGGGCGGCTGCGTCGGCCGCACCATCACGCGCGTGCGCTACCTCGGCGGCGGTTGTGACGACGACGACAGCAGTGCCAAGGACGCCGCCGCCGTTCGCGACGCTGACGGAGGGAGCGGCGCCGCCGGGTCCGATGGCGCCACGGCCGCGGCGGCGGCGGCGCGGGGTGGCGGGGGCGATTACGGCAGCCGCTTCTTCCTCGCGTCGTACCTGTCGGGGCAGCTGGTGGCGTACAGCGCGGAGACGTTGGCGCCGGTGTCGGTGTACCAGCGCTCCGGCGGCGCCATCTGGGACTTTGCCGTGCGCGGCAGCGACGTCTTCACGGCGCTCTCCGATGGCTCCTGGCACCAGCTGCGCGTGCGCTTCGTGCGTCCTTCTTCGTCGTCGGCGTCGCGGCTGCCGGTGCCGCAGCTGAGCCTCGTGCGCGTGGTGCCGGCCGTCTCGGGGGCGGACCGCGCCCTCAGCGTCGCGTGCTGCGCCGCGATGCGCATGGTGGTCGGCACCGACGACGGCGGCAACGTCCACGCGTGGCGCCTCCCGCCCCCCGCCGACGGCTCCGCGGAAGACGACGCGTCGTACAGTAGCGACGGCAATAGCAGCGGTGCCGGGTCGCCGGGGCTGCGCGCGCACCAGAGTCTGTGGACGACGCGGCTGCCGCGCGGGCTGGCGCTGTGCGTCGCGGTCGTCGGCGCCGGCGGCCCGCACCCCGCGGTGGCGGTGGGCACCTCCGTCGGCGACGTGGTGCTGCTGGACGCGCTGCACGGACGCGTCTTCGCGACCTTTTCCCAGCACCGCGGCCCCGTCTGCACGCTCGCGGTCGCCTCCAGCGGCGGCGGCAGTGGCGGCGACGTGCTCTACGCCAACGGCTGGCACGAGTCCCTGCGCTGCTACCGCTGCCACCCGCAGACCGGCGAGTGGTACCCCGCGGAGGTGAAGCGGCGCACGCACTACCACGAGGCGAGCCAGCTGCTGGTGCTGCCGCGCCATCAGATGCTGGTGTCCGCCAGCCGCGACGGCACGCTGCTGTACGCCCCGCTCGCGGCCCTCTTCACGGCGCCGGCCATGTACGTCAGCGCGAGCCCCCAGCGCTTCGCCTACGCCCAGGCGCGCGACGTGCTGCTGCACACCCGCCAGGGGCGCGTCGAGGGCTTCCGCGCGGACGGCCGCCGCCGCCGCTGGGCGCCGCTCTTTGCGCACAGCGTGTGCGGGCAGTACCACCTCAGCGGCCTCTGGTGCGACCCGCGGCTGCGCCACATGGCCTTCGCGACCGACGAGCGCGTGGTGCTTGTGCGGCTGCGGTGGGAGGGCGAGCCCGACAGCGACAGCGACGACAGCGACGACGACGATGGCGAGGGCGAGAGCAAGACCAAAAAGTCCCGGACGGCGGCGGCGGCGGCGGCCAGCGCGTCCTCCAGCCGCCGCCGCCGCAAGAGTCGCCGCCCGCGCCGCACGCAGGACGCGGGAGGGCGGATGGTGGTGCGGCGGCTGGAGGAGGTGAAGGAGCTCCCCGCCGGCACCGGCGTCGTCGACGTGGCCTTCTCCGCGTCCTCGTCGTCGCCGGACGGGGGCGCGGACGGCCCTCTGGAGTCGGTGTACATTCTCTTCGACTCGGGCGTCACGCAGATCACGCTCGGGCACGGCTACCCCACCGTGCACACCGCCTTCCCGCTCCCGCAGCCGCCGGGCACCACCGCCACCACCGCCGCCACTGCTAACGTCGACGCACCCGCCGCGGCCGCGAGTGCCCCCGCCGCCGCCGGCCGCGGCGATTACGCTGACGCGGAGGCGGAAATGCGGCTCTACGGCATCCGCCCGCAGCGTCTGCTGCTGCTGCTGCGTGCCCCCGCGGCGGCGGCGCCGGTGCTGACGGTGGCCGGCGCGCGCGGCAGCTGGGTGTGTCCGCTCTCCGCCGACGGCACGATGGACCCCGACGCGATGGAGCTGCTGCCTGCGGGCGGCGGCGGCGTCTTCAGTTACGTGGCCGCCGTGCCCCAGCTCGCGCTACCCGCCGCCGCCGGAGGTGAGGACGAGGAAGAAGTCAGGGGAGAGGAGGAACAGGAGCTGGAGCAGGAGCCGGAGGAGCTGGAGGAGGGCGACAGCGGCGATGACAGTCAGAGCGGCGAGGCGGCCGCGGTCGGGCGTCGGGGGGCCGCGGCGAAGCGCGAGCGGCGGCCGGCTCCGCAGCGCGCGGGCGGCGCCCCTGTCTTCTGCGTGGGCCTCTCCCGCTCGCTCAGACGCTACACGGCGCTTCCCCCAAAGATGACCGGTGGTGGCGCAGCCGATGGAGCCCTCGCGAAGCGGCCGACGCTGCTGCGTTTCCCCAAAACCCTCCCCCACGACGTGCAGTTTGTGGCGGCGCTCCCACCACCCCCGCCGCCGCCGCTGCCGCCCGCGTCCGAGGAGGCTGCCGCTACTGCCGCTACTGCCGCATCTGCCGCCGCGTCCTCGCCCGCCTTCGTCGCGACCTTCAGCCGCGGCGTGCTGTTGGTGACGGGTCGTCAGTGGCACATGGCGCGCCGCCTCAGCGGCGTCGAGGCCGCGTTCGTGATGCGCGGCGGCCGGCGCGTGCTGGTGCTCGAGCGTAATGTCGAGAGGACCCTCGAGACGCTGCCGCTGTGCTGGAAGGTGCGCCGGTTCGGCAATTGAGCCTTCTTCTTCTTCTCCCTCTCTCTCTCTCTCTCTCTCTCTCTGTGTGTCTGTGCGTGTGATGAGTGAGTGACCGTTTGAGCGTCCTCTTTTCTTTCCTTTTTTTTTTTGCTCCCCATTTTCACAGCTAACAATGATGCTCTCTCCCCCTTTTTTTTTGCTTCCCGCTAATACCAGTTCTTTCGTTTTTACTTTTGGTTTAGCCTAAAAAAAGAACTGCCATTTCACGTCATACAACTGCTTGTCTCGCTTTCAACAGCGTAGTGTCGAAGCCACACTTATTTTTGTTTTTTTTAACTGTTAATACCTCTTTTGTAACTCGCTCCGATTAAACTCACTCTAGTGTCTTATATATATATTTAAAAGTTCAGCAACAACATCATTGTTAATGTCAAAACACCCTGTAGCATGTTGTGGCGACTGCGGACAGTATAACGATAGCCTTTCAGCCGTGGAGCCGAGTGCTTGTGCGCTGCGTACGTGTGTTGGCGCCCTCACTTGCAGAACAACAATCACACAAGAAAGATCTTCTCTTCCTTGCTCCCGCTGTTTGAAAATACCCAATGCTGCGTGAGGGAAAACCAGCAACAACAGCAAAACAATCACTACAACAATAGGAATGAAACAGAATGGGCAAGACCGAGAAGAAAGTCTTGCATAGAGCACTGGTGACATAGATGATGTCTCTCTCTGTCTTTTTTCCTGACCAGTGTTTGCAAATCCACTTTCTCCGTTTTCATTTTCCTCCACATTGATCTCTGCATATTCACTGCATATCTCTCGTCGGCATCAAAGGCAAATTCAGAACAGGAAAACAGAATAAAACAAAACAAAAAACACATACACAAAGTACGAAACTAATTAATTCTCTCCCCCATTCCCAATATTACAGAACAATTTTAACTTTGATCACATTATCTTTGTGTACGTTTTAATCTGAATTCTTGAAAGAAGAAGAAGAAGGGCAGAAAAACAAAAAAATAAAAACACGGACAAAAGTAATCAATTTGCTCTCTCCATCTTTCTCTCCCCATCTCTCCATCTCTCTCTCTCTCTCTCTCTCTCTCTCTCTGTTTTTGTAGCTCCATCTCTTCTATCGATGTCCACTCCCTCCCCGTCCGCCGCGCCCTCTGACGCCGCGCCTCACCGACATCACTCTTCGCCGGGCCACTTCCCTGTCGGTGCCTTCGTGGTACGCGACAGCCGCTCGCTGGGCCCGCTGGTGGCGCGTCTGCGGCGCGCCGGGCGCCTCAAGGCCGGCACCAACGTCACCCCATTCGACCCACGCTTTGCGCGACTGGCTGACTGGCCGGCGGCGAGGGCGGCCGACGACGGAGCAGGCGGCGGCGCCACCACCGCGGCAGCGGGAGCCGAAAACGAGGAGGACAAGGAGGAGTCGGAAGGAGTGGGGCGGCGGCGGCGGCGGCGGCCGGTCATTGTCTCGTGCGCTGCTGCCAGGGCCCTCCCCAGCCGCGCCGCCCGCGACACCTCCGCGGCGCTGCAGTGTGTCTTGGTGACGCTATCGGAGGAGGAGGAGAATGACCAACCACCACCACCTCCACCCGACGGCCGACAGAGACACAAGGAAGACAGCGAGACTCGTCAAGAGGAGCAGCAGCCCCAGGCCCCGCATTCACCGCTGCTGCGGCAGCGACGGCACTTAGCGGACGAGGTGGTGGCCCTGCACGCCGCCCCGTCGGTAGACCTAGCGAGTGTGTTTTCCGGCACGGCGCACTCCTTCATGGCCGTGCACGTCACCGGCGAGTGGAGCGCGGAACAGCTGCTGCAGCAACTCCTGGCCGACGACGCGGGCGCCGACGCCTCGGTGAACGGTGGCGGCGACGGCGACAGGGCAGGGGAGGGCCGTCGCGGCCGCGGCCCGTGTCGTGTCGCCGATGATTCTGTGTCGGACGCGCGGCGGCCGAAGAAGCATCGAACAGAGGGGGCGAATACGAGCGAAGGGCCCCCGCAGGAACGCCTGCGTGAGCGGCAAAACGCCACCACCGCAGCCACCGTAGCGGTCGCTGAGAAGGACTCCATAGGGAACGCGACGGGAGAAGAAGCCCTGGCACCGGCGCCACCGGCGGCGCAGACACCCCGCGCAGCTCCCGCGTCACCGCCACTTTTCTTCCTCAGCGGTGTGCGGGTGTTCCACAGAGCGTGCTGTCCGGATATACAGAAACTGCCTCCCGCCCTGCAGGTGCTGCGCGCGCTGCCGGACTCTGTCTCCGCGGACGACACCGCGAGCGACGTCACCACCACCACCACCACCACCACCGCCAGCGCCAGCGGCTTTACCTTCTCTGAGCTGTTCGCCGGCATCGGGATGTTCGGCCTGGGACTGCGGGCCGCGGGAGGGACGGAGCTCTTCGCCTCGGAGATGGCGCTTCCCGCGCAGCAGGTGATGTCGTACAACTACCACGCGGAGGGTGTGCGCCGCTCAGCCGCGTCGCCGTCTCCCTGCGCGCGCTGCCGCTGCTGCCGCTGCTGCTGCTGCTGCGTCAGCGGCGGTGATGACGGCAGTGCGTCCCGGCAGCCGTCGTCGTGGGAGGCGCTGCTCACCCCTTGCGCTCCTGTGGGAGTCGCCTCCGGCCGCCCGCTCCGGCAGTGTGTGTGCGCCGCCAACTCGGCGGACGCCAACGCACGCGCTCTCAGCCTGATGGCAGGCGGCGACACCACCACGCCGCTTCCCATCGTGGGCGACGTCACGGAGGTGCCCAGCGCCTTCTTTCCCGCGCACGACGTGCTGACCGCCGGCTTCCCGTGTCAGAGCTTCGCTAAGGCCGGCACCGCCGCCGGGCTCGGCGACAGCCGCGGGTGGCTCTTTTACGAGGTGGTGCGCGTCGTCGCCGCCGCCCGCCCGCGCGTCTTTTTGCTCGAGAACGTCGAAAACCTCCTCTCCCTCGGCGGCGGCGCGCAGCTGGACGAGATCCGCGCGCACCTCGAGCGCCCCGCGCGTGCGAGCGCCGACGGCAGCCGCCGTGCCGGCATAAGTTGCCTCCCGCCACCAGAGTACGCCGTGTCGCACCGCGTGCTGGACGGCGCGGCGGTGTCCCCGCAGACGCGCCGCCGCGTGTACTTTGTCGGCGCCCGCCTCCCCGCGGCGAGCGGCCCCGACAGCGGCCCCTCCGCCGCCGCCGCCGCCGTGCGCGCGGCACTCTCCGACGTGTGGGGCACTGCCGCGACACTCCTGGAGGCGGTTGGCGCGGACTCCCCGTACCGCCGCGTGCGGGACGTGCTGCTGCCCCCCGCGCGCCCGCCCGACTGCTGTTGTTGCTGCTGCCACCGCCACTCACCGCTCGGCGCGGCGCCCACGCTGGCGGCGGCGGCGGCGGCGGAGCGGCTGCAGCTCACAGAGACGCAGTACGCCGCGCTGCGCCGCGTGCCGTCCTTCGCGCGGCGCCCCGAGTGGCGGCTGGCGGACCTGGACGGCCGCGCGCGCACCCTCATGGGGAGCTACCGCGGCTCCTACCAGCTCTACTCGGAGTTTGTGCCGCTCACGGCCGACGACGCGGCGGCGGCGGGCGGCGGCGTCTTCGCGACCGCCACCACAACACCAACAACAATGGCAAACGCCAACACCGGCAACACACGAGCATCCACCACCGACAGTGGCCGCCGTACCGCTGCCGCTGTCGGTACGGGTGCGGGTGCCGGTGCGGCCGGCGGCGCCGATGAGCGAGCGGGCGGTGCTGACGGGGCGGACGCGAGGGAGGCGGGAGGCGGCACGCGCGGCGGCGCCTCTGACGGTGACGTGGGGGCAGCGGCGACGGCGGCGGCAGCGGCGGGGGGCTGCCACCCGTATCCCCCGCTGCGGTTCTATGCCACACGCGAGTGCGCGCGGCTGCAGGGTATCCCCGACTCGTTCCTTCTCTCCCTCTCCGACCAGTCGAGGGGCGGGGCACCATCAGCGAGCGCCGCCGCCGCCTCCCCCGCCGCCGCTGCAGCAGCCGCGCCTCCGCCCCCGTGCTCCTTGCCGCCCCCGGGCGCCGCGTACAAACTCGTCGGAAACGCTGTCAATCCGCTAGTCATACGGTGCATCGCGCTGGCCATGGTCAAGCACGGCCTTATTAGTTCGGGAGCGTCCGCCACACCTTTCGAGTGACGAGTGTAGCTCCGTTTTTTTTTTTTTTTTTTTTTTTTGAAATACATGTGCCACTCCTCTTTTTTATTTTGTGTTTCTTAACTGAAATTCGAGGTATTCTTTTTCTACTGCTATGACTTGCCGTTGCCACACAACGAACGAGGCCTTCTCTCTCTTTTTTTTTATTCTTCCAAGTTCCAAAATTGCTCGTCACATACGAACACACGCCTATACAGTTTCTCACTCTGTTCCTCCCCTTTATGAGTCTTTTGCTGTGCCCGTTTCTGCTCTGTACGTGCTCTGTTGCGTGACTGAGTGACACAGAACGACACATGCACACATAGTCCCACAAAAAATGGTAATGTCCCCTCTCTCCCCCTTCTCCCCCCGCTCTCTTTTTTCGACCTCTCTCTTACCCCACCCCACATCCACTTTCCCCCCCTTCTTCTCCTTTTTATCTTTCTCTCACCCACAGATCATTACCCCCCTTTACACCCGCGCTCAGCACCCGTAACCATGCCGCCGAAGATGGGACAGACCAAGAAGGCCAAGATGGAGGCCGCCACCAAGGGTGGTAAGAAGACGACCAAGAAGTGGACCAAGACGCACAACAAGGAGAACCTGAACAACAGCGTCATGTTCGACAAGGACACCCTCAAGAAGCTCCAGACGGAGGTCCACAAGTACAAGGTCATCACGCCCTTCATCATCTCGGAGCGCCTCAAGGTCACCCTCTCGCTCGCCTCCGCCGCCCTCAAGCAGCTCTGCCGCGAGCGCAAGATCCGTCTCGTGTCCTGCTCCAGCAAGACCCGCATCTACGCGCCCGTGAAGCAGGAGGCCGCCCCCGCCGCCCCGGCCGCCGCCGCCGATGCGGCCGCCGCCGCCCCGGCCGCTGAGTAAGCACCAGCATCTTCTCCTTGCCCCTATATTTCTGTCTCTCTTTTTTTTTTTTTTTTTTCCCCTTCTTCTTCCTAAAACGGCTGCGTGAGTGTTCCTTTCTATCACTTTTTCTTCTCTTCTTCTTATCCTCTTCTTCTTCTCTCGTTCTTTTCAAAGACGGGAAAGGGAACGGGAGAAAGAGAGAGAGAGAGAGAGAGAAGGGAAAAGAAAGAGCACATGACGCACATGCAGTAGAAGAGGGGGAAAAAAAAGAGAGCTACCAGAGGGGATGAGATAGGAGGAGGTGTGTGGTACAGGAGACTGAGAGGTAAGCGGTAGGAATGTGACGCACCCGTGCGCCTCACTCTGTTCCTTGCTGATGTTTTCTTTCTCTCTTTCTCTTCACCCCTTCTCCACTCTCTCGCCTGAGAAGACACACCGCGTGTGGACATACCACACTCTAATAAAGGGAATGATAATGTCTTTTTTAACCATTACTTTTCATTTTTCTTCATTTCATCTATTCTCTAAAAACAAAACAAAAATAATCAGTGACGGAGGAAAAAAAATCGAATCATCGATGTTGATGCGTGCATTCCTGTGGAAATGTTGGAATGCTAGTACTTTACCTCTTACTGCAGCGGAGAGGCATACGTTTTTGCGCACGTTGCATTGGTGCTGCACTGCCACCTCCACCAGGACTCTGCTGAGTGTGCTGAGTGCAACAGATCCTGTGCGGTGCGCTTCTTTCATGCGTAGTCACGCATGTTTTTTTTTTTTTTTTTTTACTGCCTTTCTTTGTGCAGTTTCCCGCGTGCTTTGACGCGCAGGGCTGCAAAGGCCGTTTGGATAACACATATACTAGAAGCTTGTCCTTGTTTTTGTCCTTCATCATCCCTCAACTCGCCAATAACCACACCATACACACGCACACACACACACACACACACACACACACCAACAACAACAACACGCAACAACACACAACAACAATAGTAGTAGTAGTAGTAAGCTTTTCTTTCTTTGTATAAAACCTCCCGAACCAACACCTCCAACAAGACCCCCTAAACGACGCCACCGCCTCCTCCGCTTGCAGGATGCTGAGCCGCACTCTTCTCCGCGCCGCCGCCGCCCCCGCCGCTGCGGCCGCCGCGCCGTCGAGCGTGAAGCCCGCGGCGCACAAGGGCCGCGTGGGCCACGTGTCGCAGATTATCGGTGCCGTGGTGGACGTGCACTTCGCGGAGGGCGTGCCGCCGGTGCTGACGGCGCTGGACGTGACCGAGGACCTCGGCCGCGACGAGCCGCTGACGCTGGAGATCGTGCAGCACCTGGACGCCAACACCGGGCGCTGCATCGCCATGCAGACGACCGACCTGCTGAAGCTCAAGTCCAAGGCTGTGTCGACCGGCGGCAACATCTCGGTGCCTGTGGGCCGCGAGACGCTGGGCCGCATCTTCAACGTGCTGGGCGACGCCATCGACCAGCGCGGCCCCGTGGGCGAGAAGATGCGCATGCCGATCCACGCCGAGGCGCCCAAGCTGGCGGACCAGGCCGCGGAGGATACGATTCTGACGACCGGCATCAAGGTGATCGACCTGATTCTGCCCTACTGCAAGGGTGGCAAGATCGGTCTGTTCGGCGGCGCCGGTGTGGGCAAGACGGTGATCATCATGGAGCTGATCAACAACGTCGCCAAGGGCCACGGTGGTTTCTCGGTGTTCGCCGGCGTCGGCGAGCGCACCCGCGAGGGCACGGATCTGTACCTTGAGATGATGCAGTCCAAGGTCATCGACCTCGCCGGCGACTCCAAGTGCGTGCTGGTGTACGGCCAGATGAACGAGCCCCCGGGCGCGCGTGCGCGCGTGGCGCAGTCGGCGCTGACGATGGCCGAGTACTTCCGCGACATCGAGGGCCAGAACGTGCTGCTGTTCATCGACAACATTTTCCGCTTCACGCAGGCCAACTCGGAGGTGTCCGCGCTGCTGGGCCGCATTCCCGCCGCCGTCGGCTACCAGCCGACGCTCGCCGAGGATCTCGGTATGCTGCAGGAGCGCATTACGTCGACGACCAAGGGCTCGATTACGTCGGTGCAGGCCGTGTACGTGCCGGCCGATGATATCACCGATCCGGCGCCCGCGACGACCTTCTCGCACCTTGACGCGACGACGGTGCTGGACCGCGCGGTGGCGGAGTCGGGCGTGTACCCCGCGGTGAACCCGCTGGAGTGCGCGTCGCGTATCATGGACCCCGACGTCATCGACGTGGACCACTACAACGTGGCGCAGGACATTGTGCAGATGCTGACCAAGTACAAGGAGCTGCAGGACATCATCGCGGTGCTGGGCATCGACGAGCTGAGCGAGGAGGACAAGCTCGTGGTGGACCGCGCGCGCAAGGTGACCAAGTTCCTCTCGCAGCCGTTCCAGGTCGCCGAGGTGTTCACCGGCATGACGGGCCACTACGTGCAGCTGGAGGACACGGTGGAGTCCTTCTCCGGCCTGCTCATGGGCACGTACGACCAGATCCCGGAGATGGCCTTCTACATGGTCGGCGGCATCAAGTCGGTGCTGGAGAAGGCCAAGGGCATGGCCGAGGAGGCCGCGGCGATGGAGAAGCAGCGCCGCGCCCGCCAGGCCCAGAAGGAGGAGGCGTAAGGCGCACAGCTGCCCCAGCCGCCGCCGCCTCGGTGACGACTCCAAGAACAGCAGAAGAGGGACAGGGTTGGGCGGATAGAGGGGGAGGGGAAGAGAGATACGAAGGAAGAATCAAAAAACGAAAAGAAATGGAAAAGGGAAGCCTTTGTAGGAAAGAGAGCACGTGGCGCCTTTTTCCCCCGCTGCCATCGTGTCTTACTCTTCTTTTCTGTGCTCAGCACGTAACGGCTCCATTGTCGACTCTCTCTCTCCCTCTCTCTCTGTCTTTCTCCTTCCCACCTCTCTCTCTCTCTCTCTCTCTCTCTCTCTCTGTCTCGGTTTCTCTTGCGTATCTCACCGCCCGACGTCTTTCCTCTGGTGCGCGGCAATCGTGATGACCATCTTTGGTATCGCCCTCCCCCCCCCCCTTCCTCAGCTTTTTTTTTCGAATCCCTTTGGTAACTATGTAGAAGGGAAACATTTCTATATTATTATTGAAAACAAAAAGAAGCAATTAACTAAAAAAGTAACAACAACAACACCGATAACACTCACAACAAAGTATTTAGCTCTACCGTATGTCTAGTTTTTTTCTGATCTTCTCTACACACACACTCTCTCTCTCGTATTTTATCATCATATTTATAAGTAGTGAATGCCCAAACGCAACAAGGAGGAACGAGAAGAAAACTGTCAAAAAAAGAAAAGAGAAGAAGCGAAAAGAGTGAAGGAGTGATGGAAAACGGAGGAGACAAGGCCAAAAAAGAAAAAAAGAAAAGAAAGAAACAACATTGTATTTGAAGGTGGGAAGCTCGTGTGCCTCCTTCGTCCGGAAATCGTACGCATTTGAAGCAGGATGAAGAAGGGAAAGAGGTGAGGAAAAAAAAAGAAGATACAAGGAAAGGGTAAATAGACCCAAAAAAAAAAAAAGAAAGAGAGATAGAGAGAAACAAAAGAAAAGACCTTTTTTTCTTCTTACGGCGACTGCATATTTCTCTTTGTTTCTTTTGTGATGTGATTGCCGTTTGCTCTCTTTTTCTTTCTCTCTTCGCTAGCGAATTCATCTTCTCTCTTTTTTTTTTTCCTTTCCCCCATCTCCCCTTTCTCTGTGTGCCGCGCTCTGTGCTTTCGTATGTTTTCGGGCCTTTATCGTCAACTGCTGTACACGCGGCAAAACACTGTTTTTCCTTTGTTGTTGTTTTCCCTCTCCTCCTTCATTATCCTCTCCTTCTTCCTTCTCTTCTTTTTTTAACTTCTTTTTGTTCCCTCCTTTCTTTTTCTCTCTTTCCTCTAATTCATCGTATTTACAAACACGACCACCTTCTATCAACGCAACTGCAATAAAACAAAACAAAACAAAACAAAATATATACTTTAGTAAAAAACAACGACGAGGACATCATTTTGCGTGAAACGGAGCTTCGAGGAGCATTTAGCGGAGGGAGCGCGCCTCACAACGTGCCCCGCCACCGCCGCTCTCCTTTTGAAAGTCTCTGCCCCCACAACGGAGGAGCACTGCACTCTGTAGAACCAGCTTAAGAGGCTCTTTTTTATTTTTACTTGTGTTTTTTATTTTTGTTGCTCTACGACGGGCAAAACACACACAGAGCAGCTTACTCTTTGTATGAGGCTGGACTGCTCCCCCACATCCTTCGCCATGTCTATTATTTACGTATCTCTTTCCCCTCTCCCTTCTCTTGTCATTCACGCCACACATCTCGTGTGTTTCCTTGCTTTTTTATTATTGTTTTCCCCAACGTCACCCCTAAACACGGAAGAAACAAGCGAATAGCAACCAAAGCTTACCCTTTTAGTATCTGTAGGTTATCTCTTCCCTGAGATCTACTCTTTAGCTTTCCCCAATCCCCTAGTATCGACCTCAAGTACCATCAACTACCTCAAGCCACCGCCCCCTCCGCTTGCAGGATGCTGAGCCGCACTCTTCTCCGCGCCGCCGCCGCCCCCGCCGCTGCGGCCGCCGCGCCGTCGAGCGTGAAGCCCGCGGCGCACAAGGGCCGCGTGGGCCACGTGTCGCAGATTATCGGTGCCGTGGTGGACGTGCACTTCGCGGAGGGCGTGCCGCCGGTGCTGACGGCGCTGGACGTGACCGAGGACCTCGGCCGCGACGAGCCGCTGACGCTGGAGATCGTGCAGCACCTGGACGCCAACACCGGGCGCTGCATCGCCATGCAGACGACCGACCTGCTGAAGCTCAAGTCCAAGGCTGTGTCGACCGGCGGCAACATCTCGGTGCCTGTGGGCCGCGAGACGCTGGGCCGCATCTTCAACGTGCTGGGCGACGCCATCGACCAGCGCGGCCCCGTGGGCGAGAAGATGCGCATGCCGATCCACGCCGAGGCGCCCAAGCTGGCGGACCAGGCCGCGGAGGATACGATTCTGACGACCGGCATCAAGGTGATCGACCTGATTCTGCCCTACTGCAAGGGTGGCAAGATCGGTCTGTTCGGCGGCGCCGGTGTGGGCAAGACGGTGATCATCATGGAGCTGATCAACAACGTCGCCAAGGGCCACGGTGGTTTCTCGGTGTTCGCCGGCGTCGGCGAGCGCACCCGCGAGGGCACGGATCTGTACCTTGAGATGATGCAGTCCAAGGTCATCGACCTCGCCGGCGACTCCAAGTGCGTGCTGGTGTACGGCCAGATGAACGAGCCCCCGGGCGCGCGTGCGCGCGTGGCGCAGTCGGCGCTGACGATGGCCGAGTACTTCCGCGACATCGAGGGCCAGAACGTGCTGCTGTTCATCGACAACATTTTCCGCTTCACGCAGGCCAACTCGGAGGTGTCCGCGCTGCTGGGCCGCATTCCCGCCGCCGTCGGCTACCAGCCGACGCTCGCCGAGGATCTCGGTATGCTGCAGGAGCGCATTACGTCGACGACCAAGGGCTCGATTACGTCGGTGCAGGCCGTGTACGTGCCGGCCGATGATATCACCGATCCGGCGCCCGCGACGACCTTCTCGCACCTTGACGCGACGACGGTGCTGGACCGCGCGGTGGCGGAGTCGGGCGTGTACCCCGCGGTGAACCCGCTGGAGTGCGCGTCGCGTATCATGGACCCCGACGTCATCGACGTGGACCACTACAACGTGGCGCAGGACATTGTGCAGATGCTGACCAAGTACAAGGAGCTGCAGGACATCATCGCGGTGCTGGGCATCGACGAGCTGAGCGAGGAGGACAAGCTCGTGGTGGACCGCGCGCGCAAGGTGACCAAGTTCCTCTCGCAGCCGTTCCAGGTCGCCGAGGTGTTCACCGGCATGACGGGCCACTACGTGCAGCTGGAGGACACGGTGGAGTCCTTCTCCGGCCTGCTCATGGGCACGTACGACCAGATCCCGGAGATGGCCTTCTACATGGTCGGCGGCATCAAGTCGGTGCTGGAGAAGGCCAAGGGCATGGCCGAGGAGGCCGCGGCGATGGAGAAGCAGCGCCGCGCCCGCCAGGCCCAGAAGGAGGAGGCGTAAGGCGCACAGCTGCCCCAGCCGCCGCCCCCGCCTCAGTGTGGGGGAAAAGGGGTAGACGACTCATACGGGGAGTAACGCGGAGTGAAGATCAACCCCAGAGGAGCTGAGCGAAATGAGACAGAGGACACTGCAGGCGGAATCACAAAGAAACAATAACAGCAACAATAACGGGAAGGATACTCCTTTACCATCTCCTCTTTCTTGTTTTTTTTTTCCCCCCTTTCCTCCGTCTTCTTTTGTCTTTCTCTCCCTCGATGGTTTCCTCCTCTTTCTGTCGTCTCTTCTGCCTCTTCTTCCTTTCCCCCCTCTCTTTTTTCGTTCACACGCGTACATTTTTTTTCCTTTTCCCCCTTTTTCTTTTAGTAGGACTAGTAGGAGGCAGCAGGTAGATTTCCCCATTCATTTTCTTTCTCATTGTCGCTTTATGGAAAAAAAAAGAAAAGGAAGAGAGTAGGAGAAGGAAAAGAGTTCTGGTTCTCTTTTTTTTTCTCTTTTCCCTCTCTACCTTCTTTTGGGTGCTCTCTTTATATCTCGTATTTTGACATATCTCACAGCTTTCTTTGAATATTCGTGTGTCTTTACGCTTTATTCTTTACTATTAAATTATATGATTATGATTACTATTATCTATTAGTTGTTGAAATTCTGTTTTATCTCTTATTTTTTTTTTATTGCTTTTGTGATAATACAGTTACCGAAACCGATCGCAAAGTAAGTGAAACTTTGTCGATTGACAAAAACGCACACACACACACACACACACACACACACTGGCAGACGTGTGTGGACACATACAAACTCCTGTCAGCAAAAGCAAAAAACAAACACAAAAGCATAACACCGCTAACGACAACGATAACAACAACATACTAAACAAAACAAAACAAAAACAAAACAAAAACCAATGCATGATACACATTAAAGCAGAAGAAGAAGAAGAAGAAGAAGAAAAAAAAAGTAGGAATGATTAATAATCATATGACGTATAGAAAAGCGAAACAGCCCCCCTTCGCAGGTGCACCAACGCGCACCGCTATATCTATCTTTGTCCGCTCTCTTTCTCTTACACTGTCTCACTCTCTAGCACATGTGGGTAAGTGATGGATTTGAAGTGAAGAGGATGGGGGAAGTCAGTTGAAAAGAAAGAAAGAAAGAAAGTGATGTGTCAGTCCTTTTTCCCCCTTTCTTTCTTACATTTTCATTCTTCTCCTCCTCATCTTTTTTTTCTTGTTTTTCCCCCTTGGACAGAAAAAGGAAGAGGGAGGAAGAGTGTGTTTCATTTTCTGTCTTCTGTTGGTGTGCTTCATCGAAGAACTTCCAGTCCGCAATTTCCACAACAAATCAACAACAACAACGAACAACACAATAAACACCACGAATGAATATGTAATGTGAGTGAATTGCTTCTGTGCCGTATGCTTAGCTGTATACGGCGTGAAGGGGAGGTGTCTGCGCGGGGAGGGGAGGATAGGAGGGGGACGGGAAGGGAGGGGGGGGGGGTCTGGGTGCAGGGAAACTGTAGTGTTTTCATTTCCGTTTCTGTTTCCCTTTCCTTTCGTGTCTGGGAAACATATCTCTGCCCCCCCCCCCTCTGTCTCTCGCTCTCTCACCTCTCGTCTTTGCCTAAACGCTAATGCCCCACACTAGTAGGAGTGCTGCGCCAGCCTGGGTTGCTTTTTTTTTTTGACGCCACACTACACGGCGATCGAAAATGAAAAAAAAAAATGACATTTAAAAGCACTTGAACCTTATTACCATGTAGCTTTCCCCCTCCCTGTCTGTGTCTTTGCTTTCTTCTCTTCTTTGCCTCACCTCGCAAACTCACTCTCTCTCACACACACACACACACACACACACACATACAAACACATATCAAAACTTTAACAGTTACGTAGAGTACAACACTTAGCCTGAAACGAGTCTTTTCTTGCATCCATCTATCCGTACATTCATTTCTTTCCTTCTTTCCTTCTTTCCTTCTTTCCTTCTTTCCTTCTTTTTTTTTTTTTTGCTCTTCTTTGTACCTAATATCCACAAACGCCACGACAAGAAGAAAAACACGACAGAAAAGCAAATAGAAAGCTAAAAGAAAAAATCACGAAGTAGGATCAACGTCGGCAGTATTCATCCCCCCCCCCCAAAAAAAAGGATCTTTCATTTTTCATTCAATTGTTGCTTTATCTTCTTCCGGGATCAGTGTTTCAAGTCTTATAAGAAGCTCTCTTTTTCCCCCTTTTTTCTTCTTTCATTCAAAGCGGCCAAGACTCTGCCCCCGCTGGTTGCCATCTCTCCCCCGTTTTGTTGTTATTCTAGCTGTTGTTGTGTGTCTTCATTCGCCACTTCTAGGCTATATATCTCTAGTCAGGGAGAGACGCTCCTTTCCCTCCTTCTTCCCTCCTGTTGCTCACACACTGGACCGGCGCGGCACTTTTGTTTCAGGATTCCAAACAACAGCAACATCACTAGTACTCCTAAAGGAGGAAGGAAAAAAAAAAGAGAAGAAGAAATTTTGGAAAAAAAAAGGAAAGTAACAGGGACGGAGAGCGTGCCACAAACATCTCCTCCACCGTCGTATTTGGTATAGTGGCCCTGACTGGGCGCTCCCCCCTCCCTCCCTCCACACACACACACAAACATACACATACATACATATACATACATATATAACACGCAGCGATGCTCAACTGGTGGCTAATTCTGCTGATCATCGTGATCCCACTCATTCTCATCGGGCTGACGGTGTACGTCATCTTCTATTTCCAGTCGAATGAGGACAAGACGACCGACATCGCCGCCAAGGCCATCTTCGCGCTGGGCCTGATACTAGCACTCGGCAGCGTCCTGCTGGTGCCCTTCGACGTGGCCAACTCGCCAGACCCGACGGTCGAGAACAAGTTCGCCCGCACCCTCGACACGGACCTCATGTGGATGATCGTGCTGTGGGCCATGATCGCGATGGCCGTCATCGTCTGCCCCTTCTTCATGTTCTTCTACGAGGCCTACGACCCCGACAAGCCGCGCATCGGCAAGCAGATCGTGTCCGGCATCATCGCGGCGGCGGTCATCACGATTGTGTACGTCGTCATCACGCTGGCGTGCTACTTCACCGTCGGCGAGGCGCAGATACGCTTCGAGAGTTTTGAGGCGCCGCCGCAGTTTTTGCCGGTCAACTCCTCCAGCATGACCTTCTACTCGACGCTGCAGAAGGAGACGCTGACCGTCAAGGCGAGCGTGACGACCTACTTCATCGGCATGGCGTGCTTCTTCGGCTGGCTGGTCTTCTTCATCTACGGCGGGGTCGGCCTCGTGGCGTATCCGATCAACACCATCAAGAACTTCCGCGGCCGCGTCAAGGCGCTCAGCGCAAGCCGCTTTGCGGAGGAGATGGCCGTCGTGCTGGCCAAGGCCGACGCACTGCTGGAGCTGAGCCTGCAGCTGCAGCGCGAGGCGCGGGGTCGGCTGACGCGCGCGCACAAGACAAAGATCAACGTGCTGCGTAACGAGGTCTTCTTCCTCGAGGCGTACCAGGATCAGCTCATCTGGGGCTACACCAAGGCCGGGGGCTCGCCCTTCATCATCTACGGGCGGCTCATCGTTGGCATCATCTGTCTTCTCACCGGGATCGTGTGGTGGGTCCACATCTTCGTCTACAACGCCTTCCACGCGAACCTGTTCCTCAACAAGATGCTTATTGAGCTGAGCAACGCGTTTGCGCTCTGCGGCATTGTTGCCTACGGCGTGCTCGCCTTCTATCTGATGTGGTCCACCTTCCAAGGCCAGATCGCCCTCGGGCTCCGCCTCGTCTTTTTCCAGATCCATCCCATGAAGCGGCACGACACAACCGTCAACTCGATGCTCTTCAACGTCATCCTGCTGCTCTTCTCCGCCTTCGCCGTGCTCGCCTTTGTCTCCATCTCCTTCCAGTCGTACGCCCCGTGGACGTCGATCAACGGCCTCATGAACGTCTTTGTTATGCACCTGCGCGGCATCGGTTACGTCATACAGTGGATTCCGTTTGCCTTCCTTGGCGTCTCCCTCATCTCTATTCTGTGGGTCGCCATCTGTCCCAAGAAGAAACGAAAGGACCCCACCAAGATGCGCCTGGACGACCTCAGCTGAGAGAGAGAGAGACCCTTCCGCTCCCCACGATATCTGGCGTCCTTTTCTTTTTTTTTTCTTTTCAATTTTCGTATTACTGCTTTTGTGTTTTCTGAATTTGCATTTGCTTTTTGCTTTTGACTTTCTGTTTCTCAGCCTTTCTTCCCCCTCCCCGACTTTCTTCGGTAGTATTCGCACATTACTTTCTTTTTCCTTTCTTCTCCACCACACATTACACCGCACCACACTCCTCAGTTGAGAATTATTTGTGCCGTTGCGTTCACCTACAGTGCTTACCGATTTTTTTTTCCTTCGTTCACTTTTCCCGCTCAATGCTTGATTCATAATGTTACTCTCATTTTAACGAAAGAAAAGAAAAAAAGTAAATAATAAGGTAGAAGAGAAACAGTATATTAAAAACAAATGGAGGGAGAATAAAAGATGGACAGCTTTGCCGCGGCTGCGTCCTCCTCTCGCTCGCATATGTGTCTTGTGCGCGCGATTGCAAGCTTTTGCCCGGCCATGTCCCCCCCCCCCGCTACATATTCCATGCACTGTTGCTTGCTTGTCAGTGGTCCTTCTCGCCACCCTCCTTCCCCGAGCTGCTTCTGCTTTTGCGCTGCTGTCCCCCCTGCTCTTTTTATTTTGTTTCACCCTCTGCCTTCGTCCTCGCTTTCTAATACGCTCTTTTTCCGTCCCGCCAGAATTGAAGTTTCCTCCGCCAGCTTTTCCAGCATTCACCCCAAGCTCGCAGCTCCCAGGTCTTGCCTTCCGCACAGCTTCGTCGCCCCCCGGTGCACACGCGCCCCAACTCTTTTTCTCTCTCCCACTCGCTCTACCGGCACGATGATGTCCTTCCGCCACCTCCGCGCGACCTCGCTCGCCGCCGCCGCCGCCCTCACCGTCGGCACCCTCGCGCTCGCCACCCCCGCCGCCCACGCGCAGACGATCTGCGTCGACGACCTCAGTCACACCAACTGTGACTGGTGCCTCACCTCCGACGGGCCGTGCGCCTCCTGCAAGCCGTACACCGGCCTAAACGCCGAGAAGAAGTGCGTGCGGTGTCATGACAGCAACTGCAAATACTGCTCCAAAAACTTCACAAAGTGCGACACGTGCATGGAGAACCATTTGTTCTCGGACCGCGGCACCTGCGTGTCGATCGACGCCGCGCCGTCCCTCGCCGGTGCGGCCGCCGGCCCTCTCAGCGCGCTGCTCGCCGTCGGCGCCGCCGTCGCTGCGGCCGCCGCGGGGCTGCTGTAAGTGGCGGTGAGAAGCTTCACCGCCTTTCCCTCTTTTTTTTTTCTTCCTCTTCCCCTCTCTGTTCTCTTCCTTTCCCCTTCTCGTTTTGTTTTTTCTTTACCCCTTTACCATTTTATCATTTTACCCCTTTACCCCCCGCCCCTCGCCTTCAGACGAGCAAAAAACAAAAATAAAACGAGAGATGAACCCCTTCAAAGGAATCACATGTAGTGAAATACAACCGAAAGAAAAAAAAAAGTGATGAGGTGAACGGGTGATGAAAGAAAAGGAAAAAAGAGAAAAAGTGTAGAGAGTCCAGAGCATGCACGAACGATCGATCAGCGCAGGAACGAACGCTGCGCGAACCAGCATGCGCACCTATGCACCCCTTGTAGTCTGTGCCTTCGTCTTTTCTTTTCCTCGCTCTCTCTCTCTCTATTCGTAATTCCGCTCTTTTCTTTCTACCCTTTTGACTCTTTTTTTATTTCTTTACTCTACCCCCCAACTCACTTTTTTCCTCACTCTCCGTTTTTCTCCTTCTTTTATATCTTTCTTTTCTCTCTCTTCTCTCTTCTCTCTTTCTCTTTTTCTCTTCTTTTATTGTTGTGTTGATTGTTTCTGAACCTCTCCTTCCTTCTTTCTTTCGTTTTTTCTTCCCCCGCACACACCCCTCTTCTGCGTCTCGCCGCATTCTCGCCCCACAACCCTCCGGCGGTGCCGGCCCTCCCACCGAAGCTCGCCGAGCGTCGCTCGGCACTTTAGCTTCGGCAGCGGCAAGACTGCGAGACGGCACGCCGACGCGGGGGCAGCAGGTGAAGAAAAAAAAGAAAAAAGAGGATAGGAGAGACATACCACCGCGTCTGCCACAGACCCACAAGCACCGCCAGGCAGGGGAAAGAGCCACAGAACGCGCGACGCTTGTCTTTTCTGCGGCCCTTCCCCCCCCTCCCCTGACGTCACGCTTTATTATTCCTCCATCAATATTCCCCGTTTCGTTTGTTTGTGTTTCTTCCACCCTTCATGATCACTGATGTGCTCCCCTACCTTTGTCGCTCGCGCCGCAGCCCCTCGCGTGCCCGGGTGCTTGACGGGCGCAGCGAGAGGCATGCTCCACCGTTGCGTTTGGCTGCTCCGCGTGCGTTGCCCGCCCCTCCCCCTCCCCCACTCACGCATGCGTCTGCACGGCTGTCCGAGATACGTGTATTTTTACAAATGCTCTCTTTGCAACATTTGCCATCTTCCCCTTTCCCCCACCGCACATCTCCGTATGCGCGCTACTTCCGTCCCGCCAGAATTGAAGTTTCCTCCGCCTGCTTTTCCAGCATTCACCCCAAGCTCGCAGCTCCCAGGTCTTGCCTTCCGCACAGCTTCGTCGCCCCCCGGTATACACACGCCCCAACTCTTTTTCTCTCTCCCACTCGCTCTACCGGCACGATGATGTCCTTCCGCCACCTCCGCGCGACCTCGCTCGCCGCCGCCGCCGCCCTCACCGTCGGCACCCTCGCGCTCGCCACCCCCGCCGCCCACGCGCAGGGGACCTGCACCACCGACTTCAACTGTTACAGCTGCCCTGACCGCAAATGCACCCGTTGCATGCAGTACACCGGTCTCAACGATGAGAAGAAGTGCGTGCGGTGTCAGGACAGCAACTGCGAAGACTGCTCCGACAAGTACACAAAGTGCGACACGTGCATGGAGAACCACGTGTTCTCGGCCGGCGGCACCTGCGTGTCGATCGACGCCGCGCCGTCCCTCGCCGGTGCGGCCGCCGGCCCTCTCAGCGCGCTGCTCGCCGTCGGCGCCGCCGTCGCTGCGGCCGCCGCGGGGCTGCTGTAAGTGGCGGTGAGAAGCTTCACCGCCTTTCCCTCTTTTTTTTTTTTTCCTCTTCCCCTCTCTGTTCTCTTCCTTTCCCCTTCTCGTTTTGTTTTTTCTTTACCCCTTTACCATTTTACCATTTTACCCCTTTACCCCCCGCCCCTCGCCTTCAGACGAGCAAAAAACAAAAATAAAACGAGAGATGAACCCCTTCAAAGGAATCGCATGTAGTGAAATACAACCGAAAGAAAAAAAAAGTGATGAGGCGAACGGGTGATGAAAGAAAAGGAAAAAAGAGAAAAAGTGTAGAGAGTCCAGAGCATGCACGAACGATCGATCAGCGCAGGAACGAACGCTGCGCGAACCAGCATGCGCACCTATGCACCCCTTGTAGTCTGTGTCTTCGTCTTTTCTTTTCCTCGCTCTCTCTCTCTCTCTATTCGTAATTCCGCTCTTTTCTTTCTACCCTTTTGACTCTTTTTTTATTTCTTTACTCTACCCCCCAACTCACTTTTTTCCTCACTCTCCGTTTTTCTCTTTCTTTTGTTTCTTTCTTCTCTCTCTCTTCTCTCTTCTCTTTTTCTCTTTTTCTCTTCTTTATTGTTGTGTTGATTGTTTCTGAACCTCTCCTTCCTTCTTTCTTTCGTTTTTTCTTCCCCCGCACACACCCCTCTTCTGCGTCTCGCCGCATTCTCGCCCCACAACCCTCCGGCGGTGCCGGCCCTCCCACCGAAGCTCGCCGAGCGTCGCTCGGCACTTTAGCTTCGGCAGCGGCGAGACTGCGAGACGGCACGCCGACGCGGGGGCAGCAGGTGAAAAAAAAAAAGAAAAAAGAGGATAGGAGAGACATACCACCGCGTCTGCCACAGACCCACAAGCACCGCCAGGCAGGGGAAAGAGCCACAGAACGCGCGACGCTTGTCTTTTCTGCGGCCCTTCCTTCCCCCCTCCCCTGACGTCACGCTTTATTATTCCTCCATCAATATCCCCCGTTTTGTTTGTTTGTGTTTCTTCCACCTTTCATGATCACTGATGTGCTCCCCTACCTTTGTCGCTCGCGCCGCAGCCCCTCGCGTGCCCGGGTGCTTGACGGGCGCAGCGAGAGGCATGCTCCACCGTTGCGTTTGGCTGCTCCGCATGCGTTGCCCGCCCCTCCCCCTCCCCCACTCACGCATGCGTCTGCACGGCTGTCCGAGATACGTGTATTTTTACAAATGCTCTCTTTGCAACATTGGCCATCTTCCCCTTTCCCCCGCCGCACATCTCCGTATGCGCGCTACTTCCGTCCCGCCAGAATTGAAGTTTCCTCCGCCTGCTTTTCCAGCATTCACCCCAAGCTCGCAGCTCCCAGGTCTTGCCTTCCGCACAGCTTCGTCGCCCCCCGGTATACACACGCCCCAACTCTTTTTCTCTCTCCCACTCACTCGCTCTACCGGCACGATGATGTCCTTCCGCCACCTCCGCGCGACCTCGCTCGCCGCCGCCGCCGCCCTCACCGTCGGCACCCTCGCGCTCGCCACCCCCGCCGCCCACGCGCAGGGGACCTGCAAAGTCGACGTCAACTGTGACAGCTGCAGCGACAGCGAGTGCTACAGCTGCATGCAGTACACCGGTCTCAATCCCGAGAAGAAGTGCGTGCGGTGTCAGGACAGCAACTGCGAAGACTGCTCCACCGACTACACAAAGTGCAAAACGTGCATGGAGAACCACTTGTTCTCGGACCGCGGCACCTGCGTGTCGATCGACGCCGCGCCGTCCCTCGCCGGTGCGGCCGCCGGCCCTCTCAGCGCGCTGCTCGCCGTCGGCGCCGCCGTCGCTGCGGCCGCCGCGGGGCTGCTGTAAGTGGCGGTGAGAAGCTTCACCGCCTTTCCCTCATCTGTTTTTTTTTCTCCTCTTCCCCTCTCTGTTCTCTTCCTTTCCCCTTCTCGTTTTGTTTTTTCTTTACCCCTTTACCATTTTACCATTTTACCCCTTTACCCCCCGCCCCTCGCCTTCAGACGAGCAAAAAAATAAAACGAGAGATGAACCCCTTCAAAGGAATCACATGTAGTGAAATACAACCGAAAGAAAAAAAAAAAGTGATGAGGCGAACGGGTGATGAAAGAAAAGGAAAAAAAAAGAGAAAAAGTGTAGAGAGCCCAGAGCACGCACGAACAATCGATCAGCGCAGAAACGAACGCTGCGCGAACCAGCATGCGCACCTATGCACCCCTTGTAGTCTGTGCCTTCGTCTTTTCTTTTCCTCGCTCTCTCTCTCTATTCGTAATTCCGCTCTTTTCTTTCTACCCTTTTGACTCTTTTTTTATTTCTTTACTCTACCCTCCAACTCACTTTTTTCCTCACTCTCCGTTTTTCTCTTTCTTTTATTTCTTTCTTTTCTCTCTCTTCTCTCTTCTCTTTTTCTCTTTTTCTCTTCTTTTATTGTTGTGTTGATTGTTTCTGAACCTCTCCTTCCTTCTTTCTTTCGTTTTTTCTTCCCCCGCACACACCCCTCTTCTGCGTCTCGCCGCATTCTCGCCCCACAACCCTCCGGCGGTGCCGGCCCTCCCACCGAAGCTCGCCGAGCGTCGCTCGGCACTTTAGCTTCGGCAGCGGCAAAACTGCGAGACGGCACGCCGACGCGGGGGCAGCAGGTGAAAAAAAAAAAGAAAAAAGAGGATAGGAGAGACATACCACCGCGTCTGCCACAGACCCACAAGCACCGCCAGGCAGGGGAAAGAGCCACAGAACGCGCGACGCTTGTCTTTTCTGCGGCCCTTCCTTCCCCCCTCCCCTGACGTCACGCTTTATTATTCCTCCATCAATATCCCCCGTTTTGTTTGTTTGTGTTTCTTCCACCTTTCATGATCACTGATGTGCTCCCCTACCTTTGTCGCTCGCGCCGCAGCCCCTCGCGTGCCCGGGTGCTTGACGGGCGCAGCGAGAGGCATGCTCCACCGTTGCGTTTGGCTGCTCCGCATGCGTTGCCCGCCCCTCCCCCTCCCCCACTCACGCATGCGTCTGCACGGCTGTCCGAGATATGTGTATTTTTACACATGCTCTCTTTGCAACATTTGCCATCTTGCCCTTTCCCCCACCGCACATCTCCTTATGCGCTCTTTTTCCGTCCCGCCAGAATTGAAGTTTCCTCCGCCTGCTTTTCCAGCATTCACCCCAAGCTCGCAGCTCCCAGGTCTTGCCTTCCGCACAGCTTCGTCGCCCCCCGGTGCACACACGCCCCAACTCTTTTTCTCTCTCCCACTCGCTCTACCGGCACGATGATGTCCTTCCGCCACCTCCGCGCGACCTCGCTCGCCGCCGCCGCCGCCCTCACCGTCGGCACCCTCGCGCTCGCCACCCCCGCCGCCCACGCGCAGGGGACCTGCAAAGTCGACGTCAACTGTGACAGCTGCAGCGACAGCGAGTGCTACAGCTGCATGCAGTACACCGGCCTCAATCCCGCGAAGAAGTGCGTGCGGTGTCAGGACAGCAACTGCGCGATCTGCTCCAAAAACTACACCAAGTGCGACACGTGCATGGAGAACCACTTGTTCTCGGCCAGCGGCACCTGCGTGTCGATCGACGCCGCGCCGTCCCTCGCCGGTGCGGCCGCCGGCCCTCTCAGCGCGCTGCTCGCCGTCGGCGCCGCCGTCGCTGCGGCCGCCGCGGGGCTGCTGTAAGTGGCGGTGAGAAGCTTCACCGCCTTTCCCTCTTTTTTTTTTCTTCCTCTTCCCCTCTCTGTTCTCTTCCTTTCCCCTTCTCGTTTTGTTTTTTCTTTACCCCTTTACCATTTTACCATTTTACCCCTTTACCCCCCGCCCCTCGCCTTCAGACGAGCAAAAAATAAAAATAAAACGAGAGATGAACCCCTTCAAAGGAATCGCATGTAGTGAAATACAACCGAAAGAAAAAAAAAAGTGATGAGGTGAACGGGTGATGAAAGAAAAGGAAAAAAGAGAAAAAGTGTAGAGAGTCCAGAGCATGCACGAACGATCGATCAGCGCAGGAACGAACGCTGCGCGAACCAGCATGCGCACCTATGCACCCCTTGTAGTCTGTGTCTTCGTCTTTTCTTTTCCTCGCTCTCTCTCTCTCTCTATTCGTAATTCCGCTCTTTTCTTTCTACCCTTTTGACTCTTTTTTTATTTCTTTACTCTACCCCCCAACTCACTTTTTTTCCTCACTCTCCGTTTTTCTCTTTCTTTTGTTTCTTTCTTCTCTCTCTCTTCTCTCTTCTCTTTTTCTCTGTTTCTCTTCTTTATTGTTGTGTTGATTGTTTCTGAACCTCTCCTTCCTTCTTTCTTTCGTTTTTTCTTCCCCCGCACACACCCCTCTTCTGCGTCTCGCCGCATTCTCGCCCCACAACCCTCCGGCGGTGCCGGCCCTCCCACCGAAGCTCGCCGAGCGTCGCTGGGCACTTTAGCTTCGGCAGCGGCAAGACTGCGAGACGGCACGCCGACGCGGGGGCAGCAGGTGAAAAAAAAAAGAAAAAGGAGGATAGGAGAGACATACCACCGCGTCTGCCACAGACCCACAAGCACCGCCAGGCAGGGGAAAGAGCCACAGAACGCGCGACGCTTGTCTTTTCTGCGGCCCTTCCTTCCCCCCTCCCCTGACGTCACGCTTTATTATTCCTCCATCAATATCCCCCGTTTCGTTTGTTTGTGTTTCTTTCACCTTTCATGATCACTGATGTGCTCCCCTACCTTTGTCGCTCGCGCCGCAATCTGCGCGTCTTCGCGGACGCCGTAGCCCCTCTCGTGTGTGTGCGCGCGGCTGGGGAGCCGAAGGCAATGATCTCCGTTATGTTCTTACATCATGCTGTTGTGCTACGGCTAGTGCACGTAGGTCGCTGTTATGCAGTAGTGCCCGTGCCTTGTTGTGCCCTAGCCTGAGTCACTACTTTTCAAGCGTGGTGTACACCCCGCACAACTGCTTTTATTTCATACACACACACACACACAAACACACGTATCTATATTTCTCTCTTCCCGTACCGTTCAACAGGAAGTTAGTTAAACAAGTAAAACTTCCGCTTTTTGGCAGACTATTTTAGCCCCCCTCCTCTCCCGGACACACACACACACACACACACACACACACACCCACCCACACATAAACATACTCCCGTGTGACCGGTAGCATGAGGGGCACAGAGGCGCGTGGGTCTGGCGGCGATCCCGCTGCCGATCGTCCCCTACCGGTCCTCTCTCTCCCAGACGGCGTGAGTGTCTGGAGCGCGGCGACTCTCTTCGCCCGCGCGCCGCAGCGGCCGGAGCAAGAGCTGCTGGAGGCGGTGGCGGCGACGCTGGACGTGCTGGGCGCGCGCAGCCGGCGGGCGCAGGGCCTCAACGCGGCTCTCACGTCCGCCTCGCGTCTGCGCGCGGCGCCGGAGGAGCGGGTGTATCTCCTCGTCAGCGGCCGCGCCGGCGCCGGCATCCTCAAGGCGGGGCCGCGCCACCTCTTTGCGCCGCACCCGGCGACGCGGCAGCTGGTGGAGGTGGAGCGCCAGACGACGGTGCTCGACTTCTTTGTGGACGAGAGCGTGCAGCGGCGCGGCTTTGGCAAGGCGCTGTTTGAGTTCTTCCTGCAGAGCGAGGGGCTCGGCGGCCGGCCGGAGCTGGTGGCCATCGACCGGCCCAGCGACAAGTTCGTCGCCTTTTTGCGGCGCCACTACGGCCTCGTCGACCACGTGCCCAACGCCTACAACATGCTGCTCTTCAACAAGTTCTTCGAGGGCACCGCGGTGACCGAGCGCGGCAAGCTCCGCCGCCTTGCCGGGCCCCCCGCCGCCGCCGCCGGCGGCGACACACCCAGCGCCACCGAGGCGGGCGGCAGGCGGGCAAAAAACGGTAACCCCGGCGCCGGCCAGGGCAGCGCCAGTGCTGCCGGGGTTACGTCTTTCCCTCTGCCTATTATTGACGACGACGAGCGCACCACCGTCGCTGCCGCTGCCGCTGCCGCTGCGGCGCCGCCGCCGCCGCCCACGTACGAGATTGAGCCTCTGCCGCAGCTGTGCCCGCCGGGTGATGGGCGCCGCGGCGCCAGACGCCGACTGCCGCCACCGCCGGCGCCGCCGCCGCTGAAGGCGGTCCCTCTACCCCGCGTGCGCCCGCTGGGCGTGCCGCGCGCGCCGGCTGCGGCTGCGGCTGCGGCTGCGGCGGGACAGCACTTGTACGGCGGGCGGGTGCGCGCCGCGTTGCCGTCCCTTGCCCCGGCAGCCCCAGCGCCCGGCGGTGGCGGCACCGCCCCTCGCGACGCGTCGCAGCTCCGCCAGGGCGGCGCGGGTGGTGCGGGGGTCGCCGCGGGCGCTCTCGCCCCCCGCCCCTCGCCGGCGGCGGACGGTCGGCTGCCGCTGTGCGGCGCGCCGAGTGCGACGCGGAGCCCCGGCCAGCGCGCGCGCGTCGGCGACTCGGGCGACCCCACCTTCAACATCATCACCGGCGAGCTCACGCCCTCTGCTGGCCGTCGCGGCGGCGGGCGGCGGGGGCGGCGGGGGCGGCGGTGGCGCCCCGGCGCGCGTGCCGGACGAGCTGCTGCGGCACGACTACAAGGTGAGGACGGGCGCGGAGTACAACCCGATCACGGGCGCGCCTGTCAAGTATGTGTGAAGGCCGCAGACTGTCCCGGCTTTTTTTAATAAATCTTGTCGTCCCCTTCCTCTCTCTTCTCTCTGTCTCTCTCTCTCTCTCTCTCTCTCTCTTCCTTTATTTGTTTTGTTTTTCTTTGCCTATTACGGACGGCTCAGGTAGGCGTCCTCTCTACGCGGCGGTGCCCTCGCACACACTCCCCGCTTACCCCCTACCCCTACCCCCACTCTCTCGTTCCGTAGCCATGTCACTTCATGCGACCTTTTTGCGATGTAAATACGCCCTTTTAGAGAAGCTGAGAATCTCTCAGCAATTTGTTTGTCCAAGAGAAATGAATAAATGACGGAAGGAAAAAGGAAGAAGAAGAAAAAAAAGAGCTGCTGAATAAACGTCGCGGGTGCTGTCGTCTGTCCGGCCGCTCTCTTATTCATTGTCTCCCTATGTGTGTTTATGTGTGTGTGTGTGTGTGTCTTCCGTTTTGTGTATGCGTGTATGTGTGTAAGTTCACGAATTCAGTGCTCTCTAACGGAGGAAGCAAAGAAACAAACAATCACATACAAAAAATTCTTTTCCTTTGGGAGTGCTTCCTTGCTCCTTTTTTTTTTGATCTTCTTTTGCTTCTCTCACACTGGCCGATCATCACTCTTCTCCCCCTCCCCCCTCTCCCCCCCTTCGCTTCTGGTTCTAGGTCTCCTCGGTCGTCGTCGCAGTCTTCTATTCCGACGAAAAAAAAAAAAATAAATATATTACATCATAACGTACGGGATCCGAAAGGTGCTAGACGTATCTTGTGCAGCTCCTGATCTTTCTCGTTCACTATCTGCTTTTTATTTTTCTTTTCCCATTGCTACTTGTCGCCGCTTTCATCATCTCCCTTTTGAAATAGGGAATACAAATAGGGAAAATAAAGGGAGAAAAGAACTCAAAAAAAAAACAAAAAAAACAAACTCACTAGCGCCACCCCCCGCTGTTAGAGTCTCTCAACGTCCGTTAACACGCGGGGGTAGACAGTCTTTACACACGTCCGCAGCCACCTTCGTCTTTTTTCTTCCCCCCGACCCCTCTATCTTTCGCTCGTTACCCCCCCCCCCCCCCACACACACACACGCAGACAAGATGAGCCGCAGCGCGAACACCTCTCGGAGGCTCGTGGACGCGTACGTGACGGGGCTGCGGCAGCGCCTGCCGACCTCGCACACCCGGCAGCTCGACCGTCTCCCCGGGGCCTCGGAGGAGCAGATCGTCCGGCTGCGCGCGCAGTTCCCCGGCGCGCCGCTCGAGCTGGAGCTGCTGCTGCGCCGCTTCAACGGCACGTGCTGGCGCGCGCTCACGGCCGCCCCCGCCGCCGCCGCCGCCGCCCCTGCCCCCTCCCCCGCCGCCGCCCCTGCCGCCGCCGCCCCGCCGGGAGCAACCCCGGCCTCCTCCCCTGCGGGCGTCGCCGCCGCGCCTGCTGTGGCAACGGCCGCCGCCGCCGCGCTTCTTGGAGCTGTTGGGCGCGGCGGTGGGGGAGGGGCGCGCGCGGCGAAGGACAAGGTGGCGGTGCCGGTGCTGGGGTCCGCGCTGGCGGGGTACCCGTACTATCTCAAGTCCGTGGAGAAGATCGTGCGGCGGCGGTGGGTGCGCAACCCCTTCCCCCCCGGGCCCCTCTTCGCCCCGCGCCAGCCCGGCGCCTCCGACGACACCTTCAGCTGGGAGCTCTACCAGCAGCAGCAGCGAGACTACGCCGGCCTCGCCGACCCATCCGCCGCCGCCGCCGCCGCCGCCGCCGCCGCCGCCGCGCCCGGCCAGCCGCCGGCGCCGCCTCTCTCCAGCGCCGCCGCTGCGGTGCCGCCCCGCCTCAGCACTCTCGCGCACCACTACAGGCACTACCGCATTGTGCGCAGCGTGCCCGCGGGGCCCGACAGTGAGTCGCCCGCCGCCGCGCCGCCCTCCCCTGCCTCCTCTTCCTCCTCCCCTCTCGCGGTCATCTGGTCCCCTCGCCGCCGCCGCTGCTGCTTCTTCTCCGAACTCTCCCCCCTCTTCCGCCTCGGGCGGCGCGGCGGCGGGGCCCCTTAACGGCGGCGGCGGCGGCAGTGCGCGGCCAGCGCCGGCGGCCGCCACCCCGGCGTCGGCTGCTGCGGCGGCGGCCAAGGCGCTCGCGCAGGCCACCACCGCCCGCGTGATGAGCAACCTCCGCACCGTCGCCGTCGGCACCGCCGGGGCCGCAGCGCTAGAGCGACAGCAACAACAACAACAACAACAACAACAACAACAACAGCGGCAGGCCTGCGGCGGAGTCTTGCTGTCGACGACGACGGCCGCCCCCGCCCCCGCCGACGTGGTGGCTGCTGCTGCCGCGGCGACGACCCCTTCCCCCGCCACGCGCGGCGGCTCGCCCGGCCCTGCGCCGCCGCCGCCGCGCCGACGACGACGACCACAGGAGGCGAGGCCGCAGCCCCCAGCACCGCCGGGGCCGCCGGGGCCGCGGAGCCTCCCGTGTGCTACGTGGACCCCCGCATCGACATCAACGCCAACTACGCCAACTGGCTCGCCTTCGCCGACAGCATCAACCCATACAAGAAGAAACCCACCACCAATGCCATCACCACCAATGTCGTTGGGCAGCAGGCCGCGCGCGACGCCACCACCACCACCAATAGCAACAACAACAACAACAGCACCCCCGGCACTTGCCGCCGCGGCCGCCCCTGTTCACCAGGAGTCGCGCCTGTTCATCGACTTTGCGCCCGACGTGCTGCACGGCGGGGTGAGCGGCCAGATTGTGCAGTACGCGCGCGCCCCCGAGCGCTACGTGGTGATCGCCAAGGACTTTGGCGACTACCTCAAGATGCTCATGGCGGGCGAGTACGAGTTCATGGAAAACAGCCATGGCGGCGAGTTCGACGACGACGACGACGAGAGCAGCGATGAGGAAGGGGGCGAAGGAGAGGAAGAGGAAGGTGAGGAAGAGGAAGAGGCGGAAGAGGGACGGGGGGTGGGCAAGGGCGTGAGGGGGACCGGCGGTGCCGGCCAATAAACAACCGCAGCCGTCCCTCCTCCCCCCCTCCCCAGTGAGGGGCGCTTCGCTGTGAATGCGTTGGTGTTGGTGCTGAATGCGATCACGCCGCACCCCTGCGAAGAAAAGGAATGATATGAAGTTGGAAAGAATGAAGGAAGAAAAAAAGCAGAATGCCCCTCCCCTCCCCTCTCCTCACCTCACAACGGCACCACCAAGCAACGTTGGCCATATGTGGCGTACGCAGCGACGCATGCCTCTGCGGGGTCTCATACTCTGTATATATGCGCGCGCACAGACACATGCACACATACACAGTTTTCTTTTCTTCCCTCACGGACTTCCTCTCTCCTTCTTCTGTCGGCCATACCATATTTCCCATCCTCCTCTTTTTATATATACGTAGATGAAGAGGGAGGAGAAAAAAAAAGACAGAGATAGAAGCACTGTGATTTATCGCGTTTCTTTAAGCTGATACACCATCTTTGTTGTTTGCTCACATCCATTTCCCCCACCCCCCCAAAATGCTTTGAAAGATACACCTTATCACACACATACAGACACACATTCACCCATATGACATCGATACCTTTTTTTTTTTGTGGTATACTTCACACAGAAACAACAACAAAGCCAGTGATGACAACCAAAAGAAAAATAATGATAATCATAATAAAACACAATATGAAGCGTTGCACACGATGATGACCTCTTGCTTTGCTTTTTGTTCCTTACTGATTGCCACAGTGCGTTGTTTTTTTTTCTCCCTTCAGACCACTGTCGTCTCGCGTATCCTTTCTTTTTCTCTATCTCTCTCTCTGCTCAAGGCCACTCTACTGGTGTTGACTTCGCCACTGCCACCACACCTTTGTTACATATGCCCCCCCTTTCCTTCCCACAACCCTTCCCCTCCCACTTCGTCAACATCACAACCACCACAACAAACAACAACAACCACCCAACTCATTAAAAAAAATAATACGCACCCACCAGGTTGAAGTTGTTGGAAGGGATGGCTCCTGCCAGAATATAATTTTCACTACCTCTTGTACCTCGAGATTAAAATTTAATTGTTTTATCATTTGATTAATCCACTTATCACGAAAACGTTATTTTATTATTTATGAGTCAATGATGACTTGATATGTTTGTAAATGATCCCTCACCTCACATAACTATATACGTCCCCCGAACACACACGATGAAAATAAAGAAGTAGAAGTATTTGGTTTTATGACCGGTTGGAAGAAAATCATTATTTTGAAAAAAGAGAAAAAAGAAGGAATTCTTTTTAGAAAAAGGAACAAAAAAGTAAGCAAGGTCTGTTTTCGAAGAATTACGGCAAGGTTACGCAAGGAAATCGTAACCGCCCTGCAGAAAGCAGGTTTTAAAAAACACAAGAACATCAAGACCATGTCCGCAACTGCGGAAAACAAGCCCACGGCCTTCATCAGCGATGAGGTGCTCAAGTCCCTGCCCGCGGCAGACCAACTGCGGATCAAGGGGATCCTCGACCTCCACACGGAGGGGGCCGAGGACACGACGCGGACCGCGATCCGGACGGTCCTGGCCTCCCCCACCCAAGGATCGACGTTAGAAAACGTCGTCGCCCAAGAGCTCCGCGACACAGCGGAGCACCGATACAAGAAATGGCTGCCGGACCAGAAACGGTACCGGCAGATATACAAGGACTACGAGCCATCCGCCAAACACTGTCAGGCGGCCGCAGACCTCTACAAGGGCTTGTCCCAGACGGGCAAGCTAACACCGTACCAGGCTCTTTTTGGCCACGCCTTCATGGAGGACCGGTCTTTGGAGGAGGTCGGCAAGGAGCTGACCCGGATCGCCCTTTTCCTCATGTTCTTGCCGGAGGACGAGATCCTCCTAACTCACAATTTCAATATCGTGAGCCGGCTGGGCCCCGGTCACGAGGATGATGGGGAGTTTTTGCGGTACTGCCCTGTACCATTACACAGCCCGGGCACGTATCGCTATAACACGGAGGCCCTGGAGTACGCTAGGGGCAGTACCTGGAGCGAGGTTCGATGGTGGGGGCTGGGCCCACAAATCGCAAGCCTTTCAGCCAGCCTAAGACCCTCAAGGATATGGAGGGTGCGGGGTACGCCCCCATCGTGGACGCCGCAGGGACGCAGGCGTTCGCGATGGACACGACGGGCCTGGAGGGCCACATCACGCAGACCACAACAGCACTGTTTGATGAGCTGCTAAAGCGCGGCCACCAAATCCACAAGCCCAACGGCGCTCCGTACCAGCCGTCGACGCAACGGGCTGGCCGAGGCCGGGGAGGCTCCCGCGGGGGTCGCGGAGGACGCGGCCGCGGCTACTACGCCGGCGGGGGTGAGGAATGGCAGGAAGAGGAGCTGCCAAAAAACTGATGCGGGCGGTCGGTGAGGAGGGCCGATCGACCCCGATAATGAGCGGGGGAAACTTGCTGAGAGGGAAGACCACAAACAAAGAGTTGGACTTCCTCTACCAGATGTACCTTCCCTCAGGCACCTGCGAACCATGCACCAGACTGTGCGACGTGACGGAAGGCCTGATCCGTCGCATCGCAAACAAGGTTAAGGCGAGTGGTAGGGTGCACTACCTCCCAGTTTTTCTGCGCCAGCACTGGGTAGCGGGAATTTTTCGTCACGACGGCAAGAAAAAGGCAACGGCCTTGAGCATATACGACTCGGCCCCGTCAAAAGCCGTCAAGGACGACATAATAAAACGGCTCCGGAAAGTTGCCCCGGGCCTCATAATAACCTTTGTAGAAGGGGTACGACAAAAGCGCGACAGCGAGGATTGCGGCATTTTCATGTCGGCTCGATTCTTCGCGAGGGCTCTAGGAATCAAGATAGAAGACCCAGAGTCTCTGCCAACTAGGCTACGCGCTTTCCTACACGAGGCGCACGACGCGCGTATGAACAAAGAAGATTTCCTGCGGGAGATACGGGCAAGGCTCATGAAGAGCAAACCTAAGAAGAAGAATAACATAAGTCTAGAAGGAGGAGCGAGCAACGCGCGGACGAATGAGAACGAGGTGAACGAGGAGAACGAGGAGAATGAAGGAGCACGCCCGGTACCACAACAGGTGGACCCCGAGGTGGCTGCCTTGGTTCAGAAGGTTGAGCCTCGTATGGCGACGTTCAAGCGCAGCGGGAAGACGGGTGGTCTTGTGGCGGTGGCGCTACAAGCGTTTGCCAAGGGCGAGAACTGGGGGTTTTCGGCGGATGCGGTGCGCAACAGGTGCACGAGGAGTGGGGCCGGACAGATTGATCCACTAGACTTTCTGCGGAAGGCCAACACAGAAGTGTGCGAGTATAGTCCGGAGAGCGCGACACCGGCAAGGACCCGGGCAAACCCCCAGTCGCCATTTTTCGTGCTCCACACGCTGCTCCCTGGGATGCTACCGGCAGAACACGAGGGGGTCAGTTCAAGGTCGGAGCGGCCAAGGAGGTGGCAGGAGAGGTCAGCCACTACTCCCTCTGCACGGAACTGGAGCGGGCCACTATCGGACTGTACGTCCGCGGAGAGGCGCAACAAGCGCCGCGCGATGAGGCCGCAACAGGCGCCCAACGGTCCGTCCAGGAAGAAATGAACGCTATTCTATCGGAGGACGGTGAGTATTTAAAAGAGCCCGGCAGGCGGATCGGGAGGACCGCCTGCCCCACGCACTGGAGAATTTACAGGGCGAAACCCTCCCACGTGTCGGCAGCAGCATGGAACAAGACGTCCAGCGGGACACGGAATCAGCAGCGCAGGGCCATCATGGACCTTCACGGCATGGGCTGCGACCTCATGGGCTGTCCGCTCCCGAAGGCAGCCATCCTGTTGATTCACCGGCTGGCGAAGGCGCGCAAGTGGCGCGCATCGACGGTGTACTCCAAGTTCGCCACGATGCACGGGGCCCTGTTGAACCTTCCTCTCTACACCAACGCGACGGAGGGCATAGACCTGAAGGAGTCGCCGGAGTGGAGGGCGGCGTACGGCAAGTGGCACGAGCTCGCCACCAAGGAGGTCCCAGAACCGGTTCCGCACGTGACACAGGAGCAAATCAGCGAGGCGCTACAGAAGCTCAACGACGCGCCGATGGCGAAGCTCTATCTAGGAATGATGTGGGCGTTCGCGGCGAGACCTGGAGACATCGGGGGGCTGAGAGTCCAGGACGTGACGGTCCAGGGGAGCGACGAGAATCTCCGCACTTTCCAGGTAGGGGTGACGTACCGGAGTGGCAAGGCGACGCACTTCCGCGGACCCTACCCAGTCAACTCGAACCTCGACCACACCTTGGGCTCAGCTCTAGCGCGCGCGATGGCGCGGGACGCAACCAGCGTCCTTTTCCCCAACTTGGCGGAGATCAAGAACAGGGTCACGGCGGCCCTCAAAGCGGTGAACCCGCGGCTGGCATTGTCTTCCGTCCGGAAGGGAGCAGTGCGTCACATGGCCCAACACGGAGTCCCGGAGGCGGACATCATGCGGATGACGGGCCACACCAACAGCGACACCCTGCGACGTTACCTGGGTTATTCCCTACAACCAACGCGGGAGGCCGTTGCAGCACAGGCCAACGCCTTGGTGCTCCTCCGAGGGTTGAGGACGTAGGGCATCAGGCACCGCGGTGGCAGGACATGGGTCTGAGCATGCTCGAGCTGAGGAATGAGATTCTGAGGCTGAGCGGACAACCACCCGTTGCGGACATGGGACACCCTAGGTCGTGGCCTCTGCACTTGAAAGAGACGACGCTAGCCGATATCGATGCGATCAGACGGCTGTCCGGCAAGACGCAGAGCATCCAAAATGTGTTGGAGGAGACACTCTTGTTCCTGGAGCCGCAGAAGTTCGTGCACCTGAGGACGGCTAGGACCATCAAGAGCACGAAGCTGGAGCCGGGAGACGTGGAGCTGGCGGTGGCACGCGGAAAGTTCGAGGAAGTGACAGATTTATTTCATCCCTTGACGGAAGGCGTTCACTCGGTAAATGTGTTTTACGTACCTGAACATAAGGGGCGGCGCAGGCTGATAACTGAACCAGCTTTGAACGCGGTGGTTAAGAAGGAAGAGATTACGCGCATCTGGCGACCGTCACGGCTAAGGATTAGGCAGGACCTCAAGAGGGCGAAATACATGATCCAGATCGACTTCGACGCGTTTTACGACTCCATCCCACTGCCTGAAAGCTGCCGCAACAATTTCGTATTCCGAGTCAAGGAGCGCATGTACCGATGCAAGACGTTGCCAACTGGGGCGAGATGGAGCGTGGCGGTAGGCCAAGCCATCACGTCGAAGATTGTAGATGTCGAGACACCCGTGAAGATACACACGATGATCGATAACATTCTGGTTGCGGCTGAGGAAGGGCAAGAAGCGGACTTTCTCCAGACTGTGCGGGTGATCATGGAACGTATCGCGGAGGCAAACTTGACGACAACGCCGACGAAAGCATGGTTCGAGGCCACAACGGACGCCCAGCTGCTTGCGCGGGCCACGGAGAATACCACTTTTCTAGGAGAAGAATACACATGGACGGGGACCAACGTCTGGTGAGAAACTCTCTAAAGTCGGTGGCAAAACTTGGGCTCGGACTACAGAAAGCGGCGTACACGTTCAGGTCTTTTGTTAGCCTGGTGTCGCTTTGCATGTACATGCTGCACACTACGAGACTCAATCCGGCGGACTCGTTCATCCTCATGCAAACTTACCGAGGAGTTTTCAGTGTGGTGGAGCGCGGAAAGTGCTGGGACGATCGAATGACATTCATCTCCGACGGCACACGAGCAGCACTACAAACCCTGGGAGGTCAGCTACTAGAGAACGCATGGTACGAGATTGCGCCCCCTGTGGAAGTATCCCTCAACGATAACGACTACGATTTGGTATGCTTCACCGATGCATGCGTCCTGGGATGGGGCGCGGTCATATCATGGAAAGGAGGGAACACGGAAGTCGTACAGCAGAGATGGGCCCACAACGTGTGGGTGGAGGCAGACGAAGAAGCGCGCGCAGCAGAAGCCGAAGGACGACACGGCTTCATGGCAAGGCACTCTGCGCACAGCGAGCCTCGGGCGATATGCTGCCTTCTCGAGACCCTACTGAGAAACGACCTCAGGGACGGCATGACGATAGCAATAGCAACAGACCATGAGGCTATCGTACGAGCACAGCGCCGGCTGAACGGTTTCGCCGGCATGGGTAGGGGCTTTGCTTTAAACAAGCTTTTCCGCCTAACCAACGAACTCTTCAACAAGAAGAACATCACGGTTCTCTTCTTTTACGTAGCAGGGCAGTTGAATCCGGCAGACACGTATTCAAGGAACTTTGGGGAAAACACGACGACAGAAATAGTACGTTACGTAAGTAATGAGGTGGGACTACCACTATTAAGGACAACGTACTCCCCTTTGTGGTTTGAAACGCAGGTGCTAGCTGTGGGGTTCGGAGATACACTGCCATAAACTGAAAAATAGAAGACGACACTACGGAGGATGATATGTAATATTTGTACGGAAGCGCTGACGGGTTATGCGAATACCGAGCGGTATGAAAAAGTAACACCGGCAAGTCAAGTAACAACACGTCAAATATTTCTTCTTTCCCCGTCACCGACAGTGTTCCTTTAGCTTTACCAACAATACGCACCCACCAGGTTGAAGTTGTTGGAAGGGATGGCTCCTGCCAGAATATAATTTTCACTACCTCTTGTACCTCGAGATTAAAATTTAATTGTTTTTATCATTTGATTAATCCACTTATCACGAAAACGTTATTTTATTATTTATGAGTCAATGATGACTTGATATGTTTGTAAATGATCCCTCACCTCACATAACTATATACGTCCCCCGAACACACACGATGAAAATAAAGAAGTAGAAGTATTTGGTTTTATGACCGGTTGGAAGAAAATCATTATTTTGAAAAAAGACCACCCACCCAACCCCGGCGAAAGTGAGATTTGAGGACGTATAAAACGTTATTTTTCTTTTATTATGTTATAAACTATTTTACTGCATCCGTTTAGTTATTTAAGAATTATCCTTTTATTTATCCATTTATTTTAGTACTTCTGAGTTACAGAATGCCAGGCCCTCCATTTCTGTTAGACTCCCACCAACAAGCTTTGTTCTCCCCCCCCCCCTTCCACCTTTGTTTTCTCTCATTTATAAAACATAGCGAGCCCTGGTCATGTGTGAGGCGAAGACAGGCTGCTTTTCATTCAATTTATTTCATTATTGTCCATCAAGATTATAGTATCTCGCCTCGGCTATCAGTCTATGCTGTACGCCGGGGGGTTCGGAGATACACTGCCATAAACTGAAAAATAGAAGACGACACTACGGAGGATGATATGTAATATTTGTACGGAAGCGCTGACGGGTTATGCGAATACCGAGCGGTATGAAAAAGTAACACCGGCAAGTCAAGTAACAACACGTCAAATATTTCTTCTTTCCCCGTCACCGACAGTGTTCCTTTAGCTTTACCAACAATATCAAGTAGAAAAAGTAGTTAAGCCTTTGTTTCGGCATCCAACAACAAGAATCCGTTTCTCCCCCTTTTTCTTCCCGCCCACGGCAACACAACAACAAAAAAAAGAATGCCGCGTCCCTTTGGCGTGTGGGCCCCCGCGACGACGCTGGCCGAGTACCGCGCGCGCATCCCGAACCCGATGGCGTTCCGCATGAAGTGGGTGTACGGCGCCAAGAAGGAGGTCTTCTACCCGCCGGAGGCGCTCGCCCACTTCAAGGACCCCCAGCAGTTCAAGGACGCCGTCGACACGGTGCGCGCGATGCGGGTGTCGGACAAGATCTTCGGAGAGGGCCAGAAGCTGCCGCGCCACCCGGTGCTGCTCATGCTCGCCGTGCTCGGCACCCACGCCTTCCTCCTCGCCTCGGGGCTCAAGTACTTCTACGGCGTCCACATGCCCGCCAACAACCCGACGTGGCGCAAGGTGGTCAACAAGGAGTGGGAGGAGGCCATCAACACCTCCCCGTGGGACCACATGTCGCACGTCTGGCAGTACTCCGACGAATTCGCCGCCGTCCTCGGCGACGCCGCCGCCCCCGGGCCCCGCCGCTTCTACATTCCCGGCTTAAACATAATAATATAATAATATTAACAGTAACAACAACAACAATATTATTACTAACAACATCAGCAAAAGAAATTGTTGTTGTTGCTATTATTATTATTATTATTTTTCTTATTATTATTACTTACTTACGAGAAGAGTAGTGGTGGTAGTAATAATGAAAAAAAAAAAGGAAGGAGATGAGGAGTGAATGCCGTCTCTTTCCTCTTTGCTTGTGTAGTATTTTATGGAAATATATATATATAATTTCTAAAGTGGAAACACCAAAAACAGAACAAAGAAATTAAAAAAAAAAAGAACTAGGAAACTCTGAACTACATACAAAAAAAGAAAAAAAAGAAAAGAAAAGACCCTTCGTCTCACTTTTCCACTGCCCCCTTTCCTATCGTTTTTCGCTTTTTTTTTTTCTGTTGTTCTTGTCCCACCTCTGCCTCTGTCTGTCTCTCTGCGTTTTTTTATGGTGTCGAAGCTTGCTTTATAGCAAAACAATTAAAAAAAGAGGGGAAACACCCACAATCTGTATTTCCTAGACTCATTCTCTAGTAGTGTAGCATCTTATTATTATCAACCTTTCCATCAAAATATAATAAAAAAAAGAATACGACAACAAGCATTTTATATTTATTCCTCTCACAAAACGGGGGAAAAACATGGCTATGATGTGTATGATTGCGTGAAGACTCAAAAAAGAAAAAGAGAAGAGGGGGAAAAGCACACAGACAGAGAGAGAGAGGATACGCCCATTACGTAAAGCAAGACAAGTCGTGTTCTACTATACTTGTTCTTGCTAGTCGTTGATGGTGATGTATGCGTCTCTCTCTCTCTCTTTCTCTCTCTCCTTCGCTCTTACTCTCTCTCTGCCTGTTGTTGGAAGGGAGTTGCAGACTCTGTAATCTATGGATTTGCCTCCTTCTTCCTCCTCCTGTGTACATGTCGCCTGGCAAATTTCTGTTTGCCTCTATATCCACACACACTACCTGACTCTTCCTGTCTCTTTTCCTCCCTCCTTCCCTTCTCCTTTTGTTTTTTACCCCAATAAAGAAAGCTTCCTTGCTTATCTAACCTTCCATCTAGTATATCAACCGAAAACCTTACCCCTTTTCTTCTTCCCTTTCTTTTTCTCTTTTTCTTTCTTACCAAAGTAAGATTTAAAAGAAAAACAAAAAGAAGGAAGACAGAACACTCTCAAGCTCCCAAAACAAACAACCAACCAACCAAAGAAACACCCCTCCCTATCGCCAAATGCTGCGCCGCTCCCTTTCCCTCCGCGTCGCCCCCAAGGTGACCCACATCCCGGACAAGCTGCTCATCGGCGGCAAGTTCGTGCCGGCGGTCTCCGGCAAGACCTTCGAGGTGGTTGACCCCGCCACGGAGAAGGTCATCGCGAACGTCGCGGAGGCCGACAAGGCCGACGTGGATCTCGCCGTCACCGCCGCGCGCGCCGCCTTCAATGAGTTCCGCTGCGTCGACGGCGCCGCCCGCCGCTCCCTCATGTTCCGCCTCGCGGAGCTGCTGGAGAAGAACAAGGAGGAGGTCGCCGCGCTCGAGAGCCTCGACAACGGCAAGCCCTACGAGGTCGCCCTCGCCGCCGACGTGACGCTGGCGGTGGAGTGCCTCAAGTACTACGCGGGCCACGCCGACAAGGTCTACGGCGACGTCGTCCCCGTCGCGGGCAACAACTTTGCCGTGACGCGCCGGCAGCCGGTCGGCGTGTGCGGGCAGATCGTGCCGTGGAACTTCCCGCTGCTGATGGCGGCGTGGAAGGTGGGCCCCGCGCTGGCCATGGGCAACACCATCGTCCTCAAGCCGGCCGAGCAGACGCCGCTCAGCGCCCTCCGCCTCGGCGAGCTCGCGGTGGAGGCCGGCTACCCCGCCGGCGTCGTCAACATCCTCCCCGGCTTCGGCGCGACCGCCGGCGCGGCCATCGCGAGCCACCCGGACGTGGACAAGGTCGCCTTCACGGGCTCGACCGTCGTCGGGCGCGAGATCATGCGCCTCGCGGCGACGAGCAACATCAAGAAGTGCTCGCTGGAGCTCGGCGGTAAGTCGGCGCTGATCGTCGCCGAGGACGCGGACCCCAAGGAGGCGGCCAAGGTCGCGAGCACCGGCATCTACTTCAACATGGGCCAGGTCTGCACCGCCTCCAGCCGCATCTACGTCCACGAGAAGCTGCACGACGCCTTTGTCGCGGAGCTCAAGGCGCACGCGGAGGGGCAGAGGGTGGGGCCCGGCTGCAAGCTCGGCACCACCATGGGCCCGCTCGTCAGCAAGCGCCAGCACGAGCGCGTGCTCGAGTACATCCGGGTGGGGAAGGAGGAGGGCGCGACGGTCGTCACGGGCGGCGCGCGCGTCGGCGACACGGGATACTTTGTGCAGCCCACCATCTTCACCAACGTCGGGGAGAACATGCGCATCTGCAAGGAGGAGATCTTCGGCCCCGTCACGTGCATCATGAAGTTCTCCGACATGGACGAGGTCGTGCAGCGCGCCAACGCGAGCGAGTACGGCCTTGCCGCCGGCATCTGCACCACCAACGTCAACACCGCGCTGCGCTACTCCTCCTTCCTCGACGCGGGCACCGTGTGGATCAACACGTGGAACAGCTTCGACGCCGCGATGCCTTTCGGCGGCTTCAAGCAGAGCGGCATCGGCCGCGAGCTCGGCAAGGATGCGCTTGAGCTCTACTCCGAGGCCAAGTCGGTCTTCTTCGCCCTTGACGGACCCATCACCAAGAACTAGGCGCTGTCGGAGGAGGAGGAGACCGAGAGTCCCCAGGTGGTTATAAAAAAAAGGAAAAACAGCAACAATCACCACCACCACCACCATAATAATAATAATAATAATCACACGAGGGAGAGTGTGTGTGGGTGAGTGTGTGTCCTGATTTTTTTTTTTTGCTGCATAACAACAGCACAAGGACGTACTACTACTACTATTACTAATATATAATAATAAAAATGATGAAGGTTTTGCAAGATGAGATAATTAACAAGGAAGAATTGATATTTTTTTTTCAACTCCTCTCCCGTTTCTTTTTCTCCTCCCCTTCTCCCCCCCTTTTTTTAATTATTATTTTTTCATTGCTTTTTTTTTTCCTTCGTCATCCAACGCACACGTAGTAGCAGAATGGAAAGAGAATAAAGAGAAACAGAAAGCGAGGAAAGGTTTTATTTAAACCTTTTTATTTCCTTTCTCTTCTCTTTTTTTCCCCCTCTCTCTCCTTCTTCGGTTTTTACTATTGCTCTGTGTGCTTTAGCGGAGCGTGCGCTTTTTCTTTTTCTTTTTCTTTTTTTTTTATTTGACTGCTCTCCTTTCTCTTGTTCTCTCCTTTACTATTATTATTATCATCAGTTTTTTTTTCCCCTTTTCTTCCATCTTTTCTCATGTCCCCGCCCATTGAAAAGAAGAAAAGGAAAAAGAAAAGGACCAGCAAGCAAAGAGAACCTTTCCGAGAAGAGGAGACGCAAATGAAAAAAAAAAAAGGGAAAGAGACTGAAAAAGGAAAAATAGAAAGTATTGTGGGAAATATGAGGAGGAAGATAAACGTACCTCTGAAAAAAAAAAGCAAAATTGAAAGGATTAAGCTAGTAGAGCAAGTCCGTAAAGGGGTAAAGAAAATGAAAGAGAAAGAGAATGAAAGTACGTAAAAACCGGGTGGGCAACTGGAAGGCAAGCGCGGTGAAGAAGGAAGAGATAAAAAAGGAGTCGAAAATGTTTTTCGCAGAGAAAAAAAAGGTAGATAAGGAAAAATAGATCAAAACACTGAAGGGGGTAAAAAAAAAGAGAAAAATGTCACAGACTTTCTCTCTATATATCGTACCATCAGCGACCACCACGAAGGGATACCCTTCGTTCGTTTCTTCTCTGCTTTTTGCTTATTTTCCCTTCTGCTCTGTTTTTTTTCTCTCTTCCTTTTTTTCTCTCTTCACCTCGCTGTTTCCCGTCTTCCGTCATTCCTTTTACAGTTTAACTTTGCATTCCACCTTTCCAGCACACCCCCCACCTCCCCCTCTCAATTCCTCTCTCTCTTTATCTTTTCTCCGTCCCTCCACCTCACACCCCCTCACACCCTCACACCCACACACCCACATTTCCATTCACACTCGCTCATGTTTTCATTTTTTCTTCCCTTCTTTTAATTCGTCATTTTCCATTCTTTTTTTTTTCCCTTTTGCTGTTATGCCCTCACCTTTTCTTTTCATCTCACTTCTTTTCTTTCTTCCCTTCCTCCCCCCATTCATTCAATCTTTTATCAATTAATTGTCATGGTTGCAATCGAGGGAGGAAAGAAAGAAAAACCAACAAGAAGTGAAGTGGAGAAAAAAAAACATTTCACTGCAAAGGAAAAAAAAATGCAAACGAACACACATAAACAAAACTCTATTGAAAACGTAAGAAAATCTCCTTAACGCAGGGAAATGCGAAACAGATCACGTATTCCTTTTCTCATGTCCGCTGCATCCAGAGATACTTCTTCTTCTCCTTATCTGTCGCTTTTTCTCTTTTTTTTTTTGTGTGTGAAAGAGGGAGAATGAAAAAAAAAGTAATGTAGTTTTTTCTTTTTGTTTTCTCTTTTGTTGAGCGAACAGCCGCTCCCGTGATCGTAACAGCTTACACTGTTCATTTTTTTTTTTGTTTTTCATTCTGTTTTCCCCATCTACCTATTTATGATCAACTTTGTTAGATCTCTTTTTTTTTCTTTTCTTCTCTTTTCTTGTATTTTTTTTTCTTCAGTCATCCTACCGCACCTTTTTTTTTTCTGTTTATTTTTCATTTCTTCTCCTTCTCCTTACACTTCAGTTTTTATGTTTTTATGTTTTTTAAAATTTACCTTTATGGCAACGCAATTGTTTCCGTGATTTATAGGAAAAAAAATGAGAAAAGCAAGACGAAAATGAAAAAGCTCAATAATAAAAACATGCGTGATCCAAGTGGAAAATGTAATATTAACATTGAATTTAGGAGTAAAACGAATGAGGAAGCAGAACCGCCCTGGAGGCTGTGCAACCGTAAAAAAAAGTCACGGCTACGCTCCTCCTCCTCCCTCTCTCTCCGTGTATGCTTTCCCCTCCCCTCCCCCCTCCCCACGTAATGCACACATGCTCCCTGTACTTCTTCCTTCGTCTTTTCCCCCTTTTCTCTTTTTCAATTTAACACTCACACTGACAGAAATAAAAAGCTCTCTCTTTGCCTAGCTTCTAACGACTACGACTACCCCCTTGCTTCTTTTTTCTTCTTCTTCTTAAAAAAAAAAGAAAGGAAGGAAGAGAACAAAACAAAACAAAAAAGAAACCCACAACCCTCCCACACACACAAACACCCACCCACATCCACCCCCTTTCCCCTTTCCCCCTTTTCCCCCGCCCACCATGGCTCTCTCCGAGAAGGACCTCAAGTACGACCGCTCGCGCATCACCCCCGGCATTCTCCACTTTGGCGTCGGGCAGTTCTGCCGCGGGCACCTCTTCCGCTACACGCAGCACCTGCTGGAGCTGAGCGCCAAGGAGCAGCACCAGTACGACTCGTGGGGCATCATCGGCGTGAACGTCATGAAGGCGACGGGCCGCGAGAAGCAGATGCAGCTCGACTTCAAGAGCCAAAAGTGCCTCTACACCGTCAGCCTCTTCCCCACCAAGGGCAAGCACACGTGCGAGCTCATCGGGTCGATGCTCGACTATCTCTTTGCCGTCGAGGAGCAGCAGCGCGTGCTCGACTACCTTGCCGACCCGGCCATCCGCATCGTGTCGCTCACCGTCACCGAGGGCGGCTACAACATCGACGAGACCAAGGGCTGCTTCGACCTCACCAACGAGGCCGTCAAGGCGGACCTGGCGAACCCCAGCAAGCCGCACACGACCTTTGGGTACATTGTGGAGGGGCTGCGGCTGCGCCGCGAAAAAGGCGTCGAGCCCTTCACCGTCATGTCCTGCGACAATTTGCGCCACAACGGCACCGTCGCCAAGACGGCCATCCTCGGCTACGCGGCGGCGCGCGACCCGCAGCTCGCGGCGTGGATTAAGGAGAACGTGCCGTTCCCGAACAGCATGGTCGACCGCATCACCCCCGCGACGACGCCCGAGAACCGTGACATGCTGAACAAGCTCAACGGCACCCGCGACGCGCAGCCGGTGATCGGCGAGGACTTCAACCAGTGGGTCATCGAGAACAAGTTCCGCGCGCGCCCGCCGTGGGAGCGCGTGGGCCAGGAGCTGTCCGACGACGTCCCCGGGTTCGAGAACACCAAGGTGCGTATCCTCAACAGCTCCCACCTGATGCTCACCTTCACGGGCTTGCTGCTCGGCTACCGTGAGGTGCACACCGCCCTCGCCGACCCCGACATCTACCGCCTCGTGAAGGCCTCGCTGGTCGAGGACGTCCTGCCGACGCTCACCTCGCCCATGGACAAGGAGGCGTACATGAACAAGGTCCTGGAGCGCTTCATGAACCCCGCGATCGCCGACCAGCTCCTCCGCATCGCCGGCGACGGCTGCAGCAAGGTGCAGGTCTTCTGGGCCAACAATGTCGTGGCGGTGCTCGAGCGCGGCAGCGGCTTCGAGAACTTCGCGTTTGGCCTCGCGTGCTTCATCGAGTATCTGCACGGCAAGGACTGCAAAGGGCGCCGACTTTGTCGTCTTCGAGCCCAAGCTCGACAAGAGCTTCAAGCAGCTCATCAACGATAGCGACCTCGCGGCGCCGCTGAAGCTCAACGCCTTTGACGTGTGGCGCAAGATGGACCACGCGAAGCTCGACGCGGCCATTGTCAAGTACCGCCGCCTCATCAAGGAGAAGGGCGTCCGCGGCGCGTTTCCGTTCAAGAACGTCTCCGCCGGCAACAAGCTGTAAGGAGCGATGATAATGATAGTGCTGATAGTGTTGATGATAATAATAGTAGTAATAATATTATCAAACACTCACACCATCCAATACAACAGACCGACGAAAAACCCTCACAGCAATCAATAAGAAGGAGAAGGAAAAAAAAAAAGAAGTGTTTAATGTGTAGATAAAAGGTTGTGAACATTTTTTTTCTTTTTTTCTTCCTTCTCTCCTCCATCTCCCTGTTGGTACAGCCGGGAAAGAGGAGGCAAGAATAACTTTAAAAACGAAAGAAAGAAAAAAAAAAAAGAAGAAAACAGCCCCCTCTTAAACGCAGCACTAGCTAAAGCTTGAACGAAGCGTAACGGTAATTAGAAGTTTACTTGAATATTTGTATATATCTAAGTATATTTTTATTTATCCCCATCCATCTATCGTGCTAGCGTTTTCATAAATAGTCGTATTCATTTCGTTACTCTCTCTTTATCCCCTCCAGTTTACCGCATTTATTTTTTTCCCCTCCCCCCTCCCTCTGTTATTTTTTCTTTTTTATATCTATCTTTCATTTCCACCTTCCCCACCACCCCCCGCACGCCTGGGATTTCAAAACTCAAAACAAGACACTTTTTTTATTTTTATTATTCTTCGAGTACAGTAGAGTATCTGTTTTGAATTAAAAAAAACAAACAGACACACAACATCACCCAAGACATTTTAAGCCTAACAGCAACATCTCATGGGTCTTACAACAAGAAAAAAAAAAAAAACACAACAGTTTAAAACGCGCACACACCTCCTTTGAAAACGGCGCAAACACGCACACACAAACATATAAAATCATAACTAATTCAAAATCCAAAAATTTTAATGTTAAACATGCACCTGTGCTTCCCCTTTTTTGTTCACTTCTGTTTTTTTTTTTTAAATAATTATTACCAGTGCTCTTCTTGACTCTTTATTTCTCTTCCCCCTTCCCCCTTTTCTCTTCTTTTTGATTTTTGCACTTTTCTGTTTTCCTTTTTTTTTCATCCCATTCTAGGATGTAAACAAGGAAAGAGAACAGGGCAGATCAAAACAAAAACGTTTCCTTTTTGAAAAAGAAAAAATTTCCTTTCCATCTTATCATTCATTCATTATGATTCCTCCCCTGTTCGCGTCATGTGCACCTTTTGCACAACTTTTCTTTTGTTTATTTCTTCTTTTTCTTTCCGTCTTCGATTTCCTTCGTCTTTTTTTTTTTTTTTTGCTCTCTTTCCATCCTGCATCTTTTTTTCTTTTTTTTTTCTTTTGAATTGTTTGTTTCTTCGCTTCTCTTCTTAAAAAACGGAAAAAAAAAAACATAGAAGATGAAGCTAACGAGACAGACACTCACTCAAAAAAAAAAGTTTAAAAGAATAAGAAACTAAAAGCACGACAGTATATGGACGAGGAGTAATAAAAAAAAAAATCACGAAGAATCTGTCGACCACAAAACGCAAAATACACACACTTAGCCAATGAATCAGGTAAATATCCAAACAGAAACATAAAAAAGAAAGAAAGAAACATGAATAGTAGTAAAACAATGAAAAAAAAATGAAAAACAGTAACAAATATCAACAGTAAAAAATGGAGTTTTCCTTAAAAAAAAAGAAAGATTATACGAGAGTGAAGGAGATCATCAAAATTTATTTTCAAGCCTTTTTTTCTTTTATCTCTCTCCACTTGACTTGTTCTTTTTCTTGTTAAGTTCTGTTTTTCTCTGTTTTTTTTTCTCATTTCATTTCACCCTATTCCTATTTCTATTTCTATCTTTTTTTTTTTTTTTTTGTTTCTTCTTTTCTCATTGAAAAAGCACAACTACCAAAAATATGGTCAGATGAAGGTGCCAAGACAAAAAAAAACAAAAAAACAAAACAACAACAACGTGAAAATGAATGTGGCAGAAGCTGTAAACGAAAGCAAAAAAAAAAAGAGAATGAGTGACATTCCGATAATATCTCTATTTTACATAGATATCGTTTTCGCTTGCGCTGATACTTGCACACAAACACATACATATATACATGAGAAAATAATCAATCCGTATGCCTGTACTTCCATCATATTCTCGTACGCTCTCCCACTATTCTCACACACGTCATCGTCTCCTTCCTTTCCTTTTTTTTTTTTGTTTATTTCGCTTCTTCATACCTTTTCTTTCATCTATCTTTCTCTCTTTCTCCCTCGTATATATACATGGACAAATGTACTCTTGACAAACGGCATAATACATTATTGTTTTTTTCTTTATTTTCAAAGTTACTGATTTTAGATAGAAGTAGCGACACAAGCGCCTAGTGCGAAAAAAAAAGCGAGGAACGGCAACAACAACAACACCCATAACACCAATAAAAGTTTTGGAATATCACACAACGAACAAACAAGTGTCGCCTGCTTACAAACCTCTTGAAGGTCAGAGACTGCAAAGTTTTACTTGAATAGATTCATTTCCTCCTTTTTTTTTTGCCGTATTCTTTCTTCCTTCCCTCTTTTTCTCCACCCGTTTGTGTCTTTTTTTTTTTTTTTGATCACTCTCTTGAGTGAAATAACTAGATTCCTTTTTGTTTTCTGTGCTTTACTTTTTTTTTTTTTTTTTACTCTGCCTCTCCCTCTTTACTTACTCCAATCGCTACAGTTATTATTATTTATTATCAGTATTATTATCATAGATTCTTCCTACATCTCTTTCTTCTTGTTTTTCTTTTCTGTCTTCTGTTCTCCTCCTTGTAATCTATAGTTCTATAACAGCAACATCATCATCGCTAAAAGAATCAGAAAAAGTGGAGAATACAAGTTAACAACAACAACAAAAGCAACAACGTGTTTGTTAGAAAAACAAACAAACATAACAATAACATCAAGGAATTCATAAGCACACACACACACACACACACACGCACACACACACACACACACACACACACAGACACATTTACATATACACTCACACAGCAGATGAGTTCCAACAGCGGTGATGCCGGTGGGACTGACGCCGCGCCGCGCCGCCGCGGTGAATGTTCCCCCGCTCGGCAGCGACAGCCACACCCCGCGCCCTCTAACCCACCAAGACGGGACGGAAGTGGGGGAGGAAGGGGAGCAGCGGCACACCACTAACTACCACCACCACCACACCACTGCGATTGATGACGATAATGACAGTCGCCACAAGACCAACAGCGCCACGTACGTTGGCAGCACCTTTGATGTTTCCCCGCTGCCGCGCCGCCCGCCGGGACACGGCACCGCCGCCGCCAGCGACAAGGGTAGCCATCCGGACTCTGTTGATGGGGAGAAATTTCTCGCCGGTGATGGTGCTCGTATCCACAACAGCAGCAACAACAATAAAGACAATAGTAAGGATAACCGCACAAACAGTATCATTAGCAAAAACAACAACAACAACGACAGTGCGAGCACCGGCAGCGATGACGACGATGACTATGACTACGAGTATTACTACGAAGAGGATGGGAGCAGCGCCGAGGGCGGCGGCGGCGGCAGCGGCGGCAGCCCCTCCCGCGGCACCTCTCCTGTCTCCCCGCACCGCCGCCGGGTGTCGCGCGCGGCCACCCCGCCCACCAACAAGGACCACGACATGCAGGATGATGATAATAGCAAGAACAAGAACAACCACAACAGTAACAAGGCGGCATCGGGTGACGAGAGAGGTAATAAAAATAGCACTAGTGCCACCCCCACTGCTACTGTCGCTGCTGTGACTGCCACTGCTGCCGGTGATGGTGATGGTGACGGCGGCAAGAATGATAAGAAACCGCCGCGTCCTGTGCACGGGAGCAAGCCGTCGCCGCCGCCACCGCCGCAGCCGCAGCCGACCGACAGCAGCAGCGGCGGTGACCACCGCGGCGACAGCAAGGACAGCCGTGACAAAAGAGCGCCGGCGGCGCTGCAGAGCGAGGAGGTGCGGCTGCCTGCCCGCCAGCACAAGACAAGCCACGCGCACAACGGACCAAACATCAGCAACAAAACAACAACAATAATAATAGCAATGCCTCAGATAACTTCAGCGCTGGCAGCGGCAGTGTGGTCGAGATCGCCTTCCCGGCTCACCTGCTGGCGGAAATGGGCGCCGCGCCGCCTGCCGCCGCCTCCTCCGGCGCCAGCGTCAGCCCCCTGATGAAAGCCGAGACAGCCAACTACGCCGCCGACGGCTCTGTGCTCGCCCACCCACAGGCGCAGCAGCAGCAGCAGCAGCAACAGGGGCAGAGGGGGCGCTCGCCGCCGCCGCCCATGTTCCCTCAGTCAGCAAGCGAGAGTGAGCCGGAGGAGGACACCCCAAGCGGTGGCGATGCGCCGGCCGCCGCCTCTCCGTCCGCGTCGTCAGCGGCGGCGGTCAGCCATGGAGGCGGAGAACCCGGCGCCGGCGCGGCCCCCGTGCCGCCGCTCGTCGCTGTCGCCGACGTCCGCGGGCCCCTCGCCGACCTCAGCACCAACCTCCGCCGCCCCGCCGCCGGCCGGCGGCAAGACGACCCCGCGGGGGAGCGACACGGCGGGCGCGGAGGCGGACAGCAGCGCCCCTGCGCCGCCGGGGCTGGCGCGGCAGGAGACGGCCGCCTTCCCAGCCGAGGAGACCGGCGACAACGGCAATGGCGACAACGACGCCGTGCCGGGCGCGCCCAACACCCACCGGCAGCTCTACGGCTCCAGCGACGGCGGCGGCAGCGAGAGCGGCAGCGACAGCGACAGTGTCCCCGCCATCTCCCGCTCCGCCTCACCACTCGACGACTCCGAGCACCAGAACAGCAGCACCGCCCCCGGCGGCGGCGGCGGCGGCGGCGGCACCGCCAACACCTCCACCATGCCGCTCACCGCCGAGCCGTCGGGTATCACCCCATCGGTGGATGACCAACTGAACCTTAACATCACCAACGGCATTGGTGCCAGCGGCGGAACAACAACGCCGCCGCCACTACGGCTGTGGACACCACCACCACCGCGGAGGGCAACCGCCATCAGAGCAAGCAGCAATACCGATGGCGACACCGCCGCCGCCCCTCCCGCGGCACACGACGACAACGAGCTGTCTGTCACCGACGCCACCGCTGCGGTCGGGCTAACGACGACGGCGGCGGCGGCTGGTGCCGCTGCTGGTGGTGATGGTGATGGCGCGGCGGCGCACGGCGCCTCGCTGTCGGGCCTGCCCACCTTCGCCGTCATGGACCACACGCAGGGCCCCACGGAGGCGGAGGCGGACCGCACCGCCCTACCCGGGGAGGCCGGCGCTGGCACTGGGTGGTGGTGGTGGTGGTGGTGATAGCGGCAACGGCCACAGCGACGGCGCCGGCACCGACGCGCATCCGCGCCGCCACTACCGCGTCAGCAGCGGTGTCGACAGCGTCGCCGGTGACGGCAGTCCCGACGAGTCGTACGGCTCTCCGCGGAACTTCAGCCACACCATCCGCGCGACCAACAACAACAGCAGCAACCACTACTTCACCGCCTCCTCCAGCGAGGCGTCGCCCAAGGCCAGCCTCGTCGCCCTCCCGCACCACGTCGAGGCGCCGGCCGAGGAGACCGACGCGGCAGCGGCGAAGGCATCGGCGCAAGAGAAGCCGACGACGACCGGCGCCACAGCCACAGCCACAGCCATAGCGGCGGCACCGCCACCGCCGCCACCACCTACGGCTCCAGTGGAGTCGCCGTCGCCGCCGTCGCCGCCGTCGCCGCCCAAAACTGCCGCGCTCGCCCCTTCTCTCAAGGAGACGGAGAGAAGCTCGACGCGAGAGGGGGAGGGGACGCCGGAGGCCGGCGCCGCTGCCGCCGCTGCCGCCGCCGCTTCATCCACCCCACAAGAGCCGCAGCCGCAAGCCACAACCAACAACAACAAGTGACGAGTGCGCCGGAGCGTTCACTGGACACGTCGCTGCCGCTCTCCGACACCTCTCTGCTGCGCAAGCGCCGCGTCTCGGTCTCTTTTTTGGCCTCCGACACCGCCGCCGCCGCCGCTGCCGCTACTGCTGCTGCCTCTGCCAACGCGGGTGTCGGCGGTTCCCCGACCGCCGCTGCTGCCGTGCCGGGCGCCGCCTACACTCTCCCGCGTCTGCTGAGCGATAATGGCGCCAGCTCGGGCGGGGGCGGCAGCCGCGCGTCGCCGACGTCGCTGACAGGCCCCACGCAGCGCTCCCTGCGGGCCGAGGACGTGGCGGCGCTGCCCGGCTCGCGCGACCGCAACCACCCCCTGCTGAGCGAGGAGTCCTCGCAGCAGCCCCGCGGCGGCGCCGACGACGACGACGACCTCAACGACCCGCTGAAGCGCTTCGAGAGGGCTGCCGCGGCCGCGCGCCTCAGCCCCACGCGCCAGCGCTCCGCCAGCAGCCGCCGCCGCAGCACCAACAGCAGCGGCGGCGACGAGGACGACTACTATAGCTATAGCTATAGCTACAGCTACAGCTACAGCGAGGAGGACGAGGAGGGGGAGGCGGCGGCGGCTGCGGAGGAGGCGCCGCCAGTCTTCAGCGCGGTCGAGTCCGTGCCGCAGGCGTCGACGCCGCTCTCGGCGACGAAACGCGACGCCAAGGATGCCACCAGCCCCAAGAAGAGAGGCACCTCCTTCTCTGCCGGCGGCGGCACCGGCGCGGCGCCTCCGCCGCTGCACCCCACCGCCGCCGGCGCCTCCGCGCCGCCCCCGCTGACGTCGCTGTCCAGCCACCAGCCGGCCAGCGCCGCCACGAGGCTTCTCTCGCCGCGCAACAGCAGCGACGGCGGCGCGGGCGGCAGCACCAACAGCAACAACAACGTCGCCGCCTCCGCGAACCGCCGCGCGTCGTCGGTACTCAGCCACACCACGCGCTCCGCCGATGGCACGCTGCACTCGGAGGAGCGTCTGCTGCAGCCGCGCGTGCCGCCGCCTCCGCCGCCGCGCCGCGCCTCGACCCCGTTCAGCACGCATCTCGTGGGCCCCACGGGGGGCGGCGGCGGCGGCGCGCAGCCTTCGGCCTCCCCCAGCGCCTCCCTGCGCAGCGCCGCCGTCGCGGTCCTCACGTCGAGCCCCCACAGCGCCGCCGGCCGCGCCTCGCCGCCCGCCTCCCCCACGCCGCCGCACTCGGTGCCGCCGGTGCTGTCCGCCGTCGAGTCGTCGCCGGGCGGCGGCGGCGGCGGCGCCCGCGTCCCCCGGCCCCCGCCGCGCGCCTCCCTGCGGCCCTCCGCCCGCAGCGGCAGCGGCAGCGGCAGCGGCGGCGGCTCCAACGGCGGACCCGCCAGCAACGCCCCCCTCGCGCCCCCGACGACGCCGCTGGAGGAGGTGGACGGCAAGGTGGCCCCCGCGCCGGCGCCGGCGCCGACCCCCGCGAGCGGCGAGGGCGGCGAGGCGGCGGCGGGGCCTCACGTGTGGCTGCCGCAGGGCGGCACCTTCGCCACCACCGCGCTCGTCTCCCCGCCCAGCGCGGCCGCCCTTGACGGCGTGTCCGGCCGCCGCGGCAGCTACGAGGGCGGCAACAGCTTCTCCCTTGTCAGCCCGCCGCCGGACGCCACCCTGAGGGCACCGCAGGACTCGGACAATCCCGATGCCGCTGCTGCGGACGCTTCTGGTGGTGGCGGTGGCGCCGCCTTGCCCTCCTCAGCTCTCCCCGCTTCCGCTGCCGCCGGTGCCTCCCTCCTGGGGCCCTCTTCCAGCGCGCGTCCGCTGCTGCAGAGCCTCGCACAGCCGCCCGCGCGCGCCGCGAGCGCCACCGGCAGCAGCGACGCGCAGGAGGGTGAGGGGACGGAGGCCGTCGACAGCTCGGCGGGCCTCGGGCTCTTCAGCAAGACCATCCCCTTTGGCACCCCGGGCTCCGCGGCCGCCGTCCCCGCCGTCGCCCCCAGCCTCGCCGGCAGCCATCCCGCCGATGACGGTACGATGGCGGAGGCGGCGGGGACGGACCCCGAAACGGGCACCGGCTCCGCGGCTGCGGCGCTGCCGCCGGCCCTTGCCGCTGCGGGAAGCGCCGCCGCCACGGACGCGGCCACTGAGTCTGAAACCGACTCTGACTCTGACTCGGACGGCGAGGAGGAGGAGGAGGAGAAGGAAGAAAGTGAGAGGAAAAGCAATGAGACGGCGGTCGGCGGCGGCGACGCGGGCGAGCAAGACCCGAACGGTAACAGCCAAAACGGCTGGCGCAGGGCGGACGAGATGGCTGAGGAGGACGCGAGCCTCGCGCCCGCCGAGCGCCAGGCGACGACGGTGCCGGCGCCGAGCGTGCCGTACGGCGCAAAGGAAGAGGACGAGGAGAGCGACGCTGCGCATTTGGGCAAACAGGAGGAGGACGACAAGGATGTCATTTGGCTGGTCAACTCCAAGAACGCGGGGGAGGTCCAAAAGGTGCCGACGCCGGAAAGCCAGGCGGGAAAGGGGGACAAGAATGAAGCGACTCCTCCAGCAGCCGTCCCCGGAAGAGGCTCCAGAGTCAGAAGAACCAGGTCCTATCTTGGATAACACTTTGGAGGAGCCAGCCGCCCTCCCGCCGCCCCTGCGCGCGTCGGAGTTCTCACCACCGGCCGCCGCCGCTCCGCCCCTCCCCGTGCTGCGTGCGCGCGAGACGCGGGCTCCGCTGCCGCCGCGCCTGCGGGCGACTCAGTGGGTGGCGCCGCTCCCGCGCCTCTTCGCGGTGGAGGCGGAGGCGCCGCGCCCGGTGCTGCCGCGGCTGCGCGCCGTCGCCGACATCGTGCCGCCCACCTCCCCCCGCTGCTTCCTCTACGCCGAGGTGCACGCCCTCCAGCGCCTGGCGCTGCTGCTGTGCCGCCTCCCCGCCGTCGTGGACCGGCTCGGGGGCGGCGCGGCACGCCACCACGACCAGGACGTGTTTCTGCGCCTCGCCCTCTACGCGCGGCCGCCACCGCAGTCGCAGGGGGAGCACAGGCCATCGCCACCACCGCCGGTGCTGCTGGCGGTCGGCAGCGCCTTCAGCCTGCCCGGCAGCTACGCGTCCATGCGGCGCCAGTACGGGTGGCAGGCGGGACGCGACTCGTGGAGTGACGTGCTGCTGGTGCCAGCGGCCTACATGCGCGCCCGGCGGCTGCGGCGGGGGGCGGCGGCCGGCGACGCAGAAGCCTCAGACGAGGACTTGGTGCTTGTGCTGGAGCGGCGCCTGACGGAGCGCGTGCCGGCGTCTGCCCTCGACACGGATACCGCCGCCACCCTCCCCACGCACCAACCGCCAGCGCCACAGGAAGAGGTGGAGGAGGGGAGGGGCGGTGCCGTAAAGCCGAGCAGTGACAACAAGAGAGCCGGCGAGAAGAAGACCAAGCTAGTGCAGCGGCTGGTGCGTCGGCCGATCGCCAACAAGCGCGCGTCCTCGGCGGCGCTGCAGCTGCCGTCGTCGTCGCCGCCGCCGCCGCCGCTGTATGCCACGGAGGAGGAGCCGCCGCATGTGCGCACTCTCTACGACCTGCTCGAGTCCACCGAGGAGGATGAAGGCGACGACAGTGACGACGACGACGACGGCTCCTCCTTCAGCTCTCTCAGCGACGACGACGACGACGACGACGACGAGAACACCGATGATGACGACGACCTTGGCGGCACGGGCCGCGCGAGGCCCAAGAGGGCTGCCGCCGCCGCTGCCGCCACCTCCGCCAAGACGTACAAGACGCCCTTCGCCATTCTCAACGGCGCTGACGACGACGAGGAGGAAGAGGAGGAGGACGACACCGCCGCAGTGCCGCCTCCGCTGCCGCCGCCGCCTAGCCACACTGCTGGCGCCGTGCCGGCCGTGCCCACCGCCGCCTCCTCCACCTTGCTGCTGGTGCCGAAGCTGCCCACGCTGCCGGACGCTTCCCCCTCGCCCGTCCCGCGCGTGCCAGCCGTCCCCTCCGCCGCCGCCGTCCCTTCTGCCTCGGGCGGCGCCCACCGCGTCCCGCCGCCGCAGCAGAACGGCAGCCACCCCAACGACACCACGGAGGAGGGCGGCGGCACGCGGCCGGCGCACGAGCGCACGGGGGTGCTGAGCAACAGCAGCGACACGGCTGGCATCGAGGACGATGGCGTCGACGACAGCATCTCCTTCCGAATTGTCGACGAGAGGAGGAGGGGGAGGGGGAGGAGGAGTACGAGGAGGTGCTGGAGCTGGTCGAGGTCACCGACAGTGACGACGACGAGGCGACGGCAGAGGCAGAGGCAGAGGCGGAGGCGCACGAGGACGTTGGGATCTCCCGCATCGCCCCCGCGTCGTCCCTCCCCATGTCCTTCATGGACGCGACCAGCCCTCGACGCCGGCGGCGGCGGTGCTGCCGCGGCGGCGGTGTTCAAGACGAGCTGGGTGCCGCTGGCCGCGTCGGCCGCCCTTCCGCTGTCGCATCTGCTGCACACCACGCACGACGCGGACGCGCTCCTGCGCGCCCGGCAGCGTTGTGCCGCCGCCGGGAACACTCCCGTCGTCACGTACCCCGTGGCCCTGACCGCCACCGCCGAGCTGGCTGCCCTGTGCGCGGACGCTCGGGCGCTCGCCTGCCGCGCCGCTGCCACCGCAGACCACCCGCAGCGGCCGCAAGGGGGCGGCCCCTCCTCCGTGCAGAGCAACAGCATTCCCCACCCCGGCGGCGCCTCCTTCACCAGCGCCGACCAGCAGTACCTGCAGGAAGACGCGATGCTGGGTCTCCCCTACTCGCTGCGCGCTGTCAACGACGCCCCCGACGGCGGCGCGGCGGCGGTGCGCTTGCGGTGTCGGCGGGGACTCGCTGCTGTCGTGCTTTGTGGCCGCGAGCCAGCCGTACGCTGTGTACTATGCCCCCGACGCCCCCGGTGTGGCGTGGGGCACCGACGGGCCGCAGGCGACGACGCTGCCGCTGACGAGGGCCGTGCAGGCGTACCAGCGGCGGCAGCAGGCGCAGGCGGAACTTGGCGGCTTTTTCGACACAGTCACGCACCGCCTCGCGCCGCCCTCTTTTGCGGTGGACGACGACGACGATGATAATACCGATGTCACCAGTGAGGGGGCGCTGGACGCGTCTGGGCGGCCCCGCGCGCACCCCGGACATCCGCTGACCGTGCTGTGGGAATCGATGCCCTCGCGCCGCCACCACCACCACTCGAAACAACAGCAGCAGCAGCAGCAGCACGGCCAGGAGCACGGACAGCGCTCGTGGTGGGGCCACCCGCACCACCCCAACACACGGGCCGCGCTGGCGGCGGAGGAGGCGACGGCGCTCGCCTTCACCCTCCCCGCGCGCTGCTGTGTCACGCTGCGCGTCACCGTCGCCGTGCTGGGCGAGCTGCCCCACGTCGCCGGCGGCACTCCGTTCCCCGACGTGTGCCTCACCGTCAGCGGCGGCCGCGACGGGCTGCTGGGCTGCACCGTGCCCTCCCCCGCCACCGCCGCCGAGCTGAGCGCGGGCGACACCAACAGCGCGCGCGGGGGCGGCGGCGGCAAAGGTCAGGAGGACGGCAGCCGCGCGATGACCGGCGACCCCCACGACAACCCCCGCCGGTCACCGGTGGTGCGGCTGGACTACGCGGTGCAGACGACGGTGCTCGCGGCCAGCGAGTCGGCGCTGCTGCTGACGCTGCACAGCACGACGGCCGCGGAGGTGGTGTTTGGGCAGGCCGTGTTCAACCCGTTTATGCACCTCGCGCGCGCTTTCCAGCACCGGCGGCCGTGGAAGCGTGACGAGGTGGCCGCGCAGGGCGACGCGTGGCTCCCGCTGCGTTACACCGCCGCCGCCACCAAGGGTGCGGCTGCGGCGCACAGCGGCAATGGGGAGGCGGGCGCTACTCCCACGCGGGGCACATCGGGGTGGCTGCACTGCGCCTATGAGTGCGTCTTTTTCGACGCCGACGGCAGCGACGACGCTGCCCGGCCGACGGCGGCTCTGACCAACGCGGAGGCGAGCCAGCGCCTAGTGGAGCACTCCGTGCTGGAGGAGGAGGATGGGGAGGAGGGGGGCGGGGCGACGGCCGACCGCCAAGTCAGCGGCGGCGGCAATGTCACACCGTGCCCGCCACCGCTGTTGTCGATAATGACGCGAACGGCGATGTCAGCGGCGACGACAGTAGTGGTAGTGACAGTGACGTCGAAGCCGCGGCAGTTCGCGAGCGTCGCCTGCGGTGTTGGGGCCCTCTGTACGAGCCGGTGACGCGCAGCATGACGGCGGGCCTGCTCGACCTTTGCATCGTGTCCGCCACCGCACTCTCGCCGCCGCCGCCGCCGCCGTCTTCCTTTTCTTCTGCAAACGGCGGCGGGAACGGCGAACGCGCAGACAATGATGGTGAAGATGATGTGACTATTAGCGATTCCGCGCACGGCCGGGACGGAGAGGCTGATACGCGGAACAACATCGACGGTTCGGCACGGCGTGTGGTGGTGGTGGCACCGGCCGCCACGGCGTCCCCTCTGCTCTGCAACAGTTTCTGCGAGGTGGAGCTGCTGCTGTACAAGGACGACGGCGGCGGCGTCGGTGGCCGGCGCGGCCAGAGGCGCTCCAGCGGTCGCTTATGGTGGTCATGGCGGCGGCAGCGACGACGGCGGCAGCACCGACAGCACCGACAGCCAGCTCGCCTTGACACGCACTGTCTTCGCCTCTAACGACCCGCGGTGGCTGCACACGTTCCGTATGCACTGCGCGACCGTCGCGGCGGTGTACGTGCGGGTGTTCCACTTCCACGGCAGCGTCCGCGCGCAGGCCGGCGAGGGCGGCGCGACGGTGAAGGAGGTCTCGCTGCTGGGCACCGTCTGCCTCTCGGAGCGCGTCCTCGCCCGCATGTGCCTCGCCGCGGCTTCGGTTCCTTCCGCCTCCGGCGCGTCACCCGCGCGGCCGCCGTTCGGGATGCGCGGCGCGTGGTTCCCGCTGCTGTCCGGCGCGCGGCGCGAGGCGGAGCAGCGGCTGCTGGGCTGCAACGGTGCCGTGTACATGGAGTGGGCCTTTGGGCGGGTGCCGTCGCTGACCGCCGCCGCCCCGTCCCCCCTCCTCCTCCTCGCCGCCGCCGCGCCCTTCGCCTTCTCTCGACCTGTACGGAAGCCGCCCTCCCACCGCCGCCGCCCCCGCCCCCGCCGCCACCAGCGCACTCTGCTGGACGCGCCCCTCGCTGTATCTCCTGATATCGCCACCGTCGGTGGCCGCCGCGCCGCGCTGCAGTGGCTCGCGTGGGTGGAGGGGGTGCGCGTGGTGTGGCCGTGGCTGGAGCAGTGGCGGCGGGAGCGGCGGGGCACGCTGCGGCTGCGCGCCAGCACCCCACACGGCGGGTGCCGCTGCTGGGCGCTCGCCCCGGTGCGCGGCCGCCACGGTGCGCGTCTGACAGAGTTTGTCCTGCGCAGCCTGGACGCCGGGGATGAGGGGGAGGTCGCCGGGACAGCACCCGCCTCCGCCTCCGCCTCCGCTTCCTCGGTCTTCTCGTCCTCTGGCACGCTGCCGCTGTCGGATCTGATTCGCTGGACGGTGCTGTGGCACCCCAGCGACGGCGCCGGCGGCCACGGCGACGAGGGAGCTGCCATTGCGCAGGGGGAGTGGGCGCTGGACGCCGCTCTACAGGCGCGCCTCACCGCCTCCCTCGGCGCCCGCCAGGAAGGTGACGGCGACGATGACAACAGCAGCGACGGGGAGGAGGAGGACGCGGGCGTGTTTCGTGCGGTGCGCTTCCTACTGTCGCTGCAGCCCTCCACCCGCACCTTTGCCCAGGCGCTGCTGCCGCCCGCGCCGCCCGCCAGCAGCTACAGCGCCACCGAGTCGTCGGCCGCGCTGGTGGAGGGCGCCGAGGCGCTGCCGCACGCCGCGGAGGCAGGCTGGCTGTCGGGCTACCTGACGGCGGTGCCGGTGCTGCCGCTGGGCGGCGCTGGGGACACGGCCGGCGCCGCTGCCTCCGACAGACGCGGCGACGAAGACACAGAGGATTGTGAGAACGACACGGACGCTGCCAGGGGCCGCCGCCGCCGCCGCGAGTGGGGCTGGCCCGCCGTGGGCGTCGCCGCCTCGCTGGACGTGCGAGTGGTCGCGTGCGTGCTGCTGGACGGCTGGCGGTGCCGCGACGCGCTGGGCACCGACGGCGCCGTGCTGCCCCGACTGCCGCCCGGCCAGCGCTGGGTCGGCGTCAGCGCACAGGCCACTTCCGCGGCGGCGGCGGCACCGACAGAAGAACCCGAGCAGCCGCAGCCGCAGTGCGTGGTGCCTGTGCGCACCTCTCTGCGGCCGCCCACGGCGACGACCGCGACGGCGCGGCGGAGGCAGCTGCCAGCGGTGTCGGCGGCAGTCGCCATCCCGCGAGCGAGGACGACGACGACGCGGAGTGGGTGTGCCTGCGTTGGCCCACGCGCCGCAACGGCTGGTTCCACCCTCCGCTGCCGAGCGTCACTCTCTCGCTGTTCGGGAGCTCCGAGCGTGCCGAGGGCCCCCAGCGTCTGGCGCGGCGCAGCAACCAGGTGTTTGGCTCGGCGGAGCTGTCGCTGGCGGGCCCTTTTTCCTCGGCGGCCGTCACGCGCGGCAACGACGGCTGCGTGTGGCTCCCGCTGCGCGCCACCGACGGCGCGACACACACCGGCTTTGTGTGCGTGCGCTACCGACACAACTTCACCCCGCAGTTGGCGGCGGCGGCGTCATCGTCGGCTGCAGCAGCGGCGCATCTCTCGTCGTCGTCGCTGCCTCCTGCGAGCCTCGTGTGCGTGCGGCTGCGCGCGCTGAGCTTACGGCCGCACAATATCAAGGCGTTCGACGCGCGCGCAGAGGCAGCGGCGGCGGTGGATGGTGACGGCACCGGCGTGTTCCACCGCTACTGGCGCGGCGAGGACTCCCTGCAGGTGCTGACGCCTCCGCCCCTCCGCCTCCGCCGCCGACGACGACGATGACGACGGCCCCCGGCGACGCGCCTGCTGCTGTTGCCCCTGCGGCGACCACGGCACCGACGCTCCCCTGCCGCGCCGCGACCGTGCTGGTGAGCTACGGCGGGCGGCACTCGTACTCGATGACGGTCGACGACGCGACGGCGGCGGCGGTGGCAGGGGCCCCTTCTTGCTTCAGCGACGTGGTGGCGCTCTTTCCTCGCTCCCACGCGGACACTGATGGCACCGACGCCGCCGCCGCCACAGCCAGAGACACCTCCGAGGTGATACGCGTGCAGGTACTGCGAGGGGCCGCCAGTAGCGGCGCCGACGACTGCTTCGCGCTCGTGCCTCTCTCGTGCGGCGGCGACGACGATGCAGGTGCGCCCAACACCCAACGCGGGCGGGACGTGCGGCGCCTCCCGCTGTGGACGCGCGTCGGCGGCGCGCTGCATCTCTCCGGCGAGGTGACGCTCGAGTGGGCGGTGCTGCGCGACGGACTGCGCCTCCAACAAGAGCAACAGCAGCAATGCGACGGGGCCGCGGCAGCCGACTGGGCTGGCCCCCCGTGCGTGGCTCTCCCGCCTCGCCTGTACGCGGCGCTGTGGGCGGGGGCGGCGCCCGTGGTGTACGCCAGCAGCCAGCGGCCCGCGCCGTCGGCGGAGGCGGCGACGGAGGAGGTGCTGCGCGAGATGCTGGCGGCGGTCGCGGCGCACTCCGGCAACGACACCTGCGGCGACACCGCCCCGGGACCGCTCTACTCCCTCTCGCAGCTGCGCTGCCACCTGCAGCTACCCGCGGCGCACTCTGCCCTCGGAAACGACAAGACTCTCCAGAACGAGGAGGGAAAGACTGACGAAGAGGGGACTTCCGATAAGGATGCAGAGCACCAGAAGCATGACACAAGAGAGACGGCCGTGTGGGTGTCGGTGCGCATCCTACCACATACCTACAACAACTCCAACGATGGCCACAGTTGGGCTCCCCACGAGCTGCAGCGGCACCAACAGAACGACAAAAACAACACCAGTAACAGCACAAACGTTGCCCCTGCGTCTCCTTTTTCTTCTTCTTCTCCTCCTCCTTCCGCGCTGCCGCCGCCGCTCCCGCCGCACACCGAATCGGAGCTGCTGCGCGCCTGCATGGTTGCGGACGAGTCGAGCGTGCTTGTCATCGATGAAGGCGACACAGACGGCAAACAAGAGAAAGTGGGTGCCGGCAGCGACGAGTCGAGAGGCGCAACGCGGCGGCTACTGGTGTGGCCGGAAAAGGAGCAGCTGCTGCTGGCCCATCAGGCCGGGCGCGCGAAAGCTACGGCACCTGCCGCTGAGGCGCCAGTGCTCTTTCAGTTCCGCGTGTACGCCCAGCGCCGCGGCGCCCCCCGGGCGGAGCTCGTGGCTGTCGGGGAGTACGCGCTGCTGGCGGGCCGCGAGCCGCCGGCCGCCCTCGCTCTCGGCTCGCACCGCGGTGTGCGTTTGGTGGTGCCGCCGGCGGCGGCGGTGGTGGCAGAGGGAACAGAGGGACTGGGCGAGCAACAGCAGCGGCAGCAGCAACAGCGACGCCCCGCGCCGAGCGCCACCCCATGCGGCTTCTTGCACTTTTGCCTGCACGACCCGTGCCTCCTCCGTAGCTGCGAGGAGGACGACGCCGCGGAGGCGGCGGCGGCGGCGGAGACCACTCTGCGTGCTGCTGCCACGCGGCTGCAGCCACCTATCCTCCGACCCTTCCACGCCCCGGTTCCCGCAAAGAGTGCCCTCATCAGCACTAGTGGTAGTACCCACGCCAGCGTGTCTCCCGAGGTGCTGCTGGTGCGGGTGGCGGTCAGCGGCCTCTGTCTGCACGGCCATCCGGTGCGACACGCTGGCTCACTGCTTTTCCGACACAACGGCGGTGACAGGAGGAGCAGTCACTCTGACGGCGTTTTGGAGGCCGCGGCGGCGGTGCCAGAACTTCTGGCGGTGCTGGAGGGAGGCGGCGGCGGCAGCGGCGGCAGTGCTGTGACACAGTTGCCGATGAAGGTTCCGAAAACCCCGTCGAATGACACTGCAGACAACGAAGAGGATGAAGCGGCGGTGGAGTGGGAGGGGCTGCTGGCGGTGCCCAACGGCTCCGTTGTTTTACTGTACGCCGCGCTACCTGTGGAGTGTCTGATGGAGAGGAGTGCAGGCGCGGTACTGAATGCCGCCGCCGGTGCCGTCGTGCCTGCAGCGGCGCAAAGCTACAGGTCCATTGCGGGACGCCGTGTGGTCGCCGTCGCGCGGCTGCCGATATCATTCGACGCCGCCGCGCGCGGTGCCATTGCTGCTGCCGCCGCCGAAGTGCCGCCGTCCAGTGGTGGCGCTGACCGTCTCACGCACGCGCACGCGCTGGAGCTGCAGGACGCGGGCACGGGGCGCTGGCTGGGAAGCGGCGCGGCGCGCGTGTCGCTGGTGCGCACCTCCCTCGCCCCCGCCCAGCACGCCGGCGCCGCCGCCGCCGGCTCGCTGCTGGAGGCCGTGTTCATGCGGACGGCGGCCGAGGTGTCCGTGGAGCTCGAGAGCGGCGGCGGGGGCGGCGGGGGTTTCGTGCGGGGTAGCCTGGCTGACCTGCGGCGCGTGCTGGAGGGGTACGCCGCCCTCAGCGACTGCGCCCACTCCGCCGGCTGCGACGCCGACGAGCGAGGCCAGCGGCAGCAGCGCCGCCTGCCGCGCCGCGTGGTGGCACAGCTGCGGGGCGTGCAGGCGGAGCTGGCGGAGGCGGCCCGAGCCCTGTGCGCCGCCGCGGCCGCCCCCGCCCCGCGCCTGCGCCTGTTTGTGTCGAACGACCCGTCTGGCGCCACCGCGGCCGCTACAAGCGCCACCTCTCCGTGGTGGGAGCCGCCCAGCGCCGCCCAGGTGTACGCGGCCGACCGCAGCCGCGAGAGGAGGGACGACAGCAAGGCCCACCCTACCGCGCCTGTGTCGGCGCCTCTGCCCTTTCCAGCTCTCAAAGTCCATGACGTACTGGAGTGCACACACACTGGCGCCGTGGGACTGGTCGCGGGGCTGCACATCGCGCCCGGCCCCGGACAGACGCCCGTCAGCCGCACCGCCGACGCTGGCAGTGCGTGGCGCGTGGCCGTCCCACCCTGCGTTGACGCGGCCACGCCGTCGCAGCGGCACCGCTTTGTGCTTTCCCGCAACGGGGGCGACGGAGGCGACAGGGGCGGCGCGGACTCTACCGCGCTTGTCGACGGCGCCGCTCAGGTGAGTCAGCAGCAGCGTATCCGCAGCTCTGCCGGCGAGGAGGGCGGGGGCGACGCGCTGGTGGCGCTGGAGGCGCAAGTGCGGTGGAGCCGCCTTGTGACTGGCGGAGCCGTGTCGCTCAGCTGCCTCGCTGTGGTGTACGACCCCGATACCGCCACCGGCGACACCAGCGCTGCCTCCTGCCAGCTCGTCGGCGCCGAAAACAACAAACAACAACAACAACAACAGTAACTCGACGACGGAAAGAGAGAACGACGCGCTCTATTCTTTTCCGTTTTCGGTTCTCTTCCGAGAGAACTTTTTCGCCGACGCCGGTACGAGCGCCTCCGACTCTTACACCAACGCCCGTATCTCGGCCTCCCTTTCCGGCGCCGGGCCCTACACGCAGCCGCTCCGCTCGCTGCAGCTGTGTCTGCGGGTGGTGTACTACTGCCCCGCCGACGGCACCGAGACCCACGCTGACGCCCCACTGCGTCTGCACGGCGGCCGCCACACGCGCGGGGCCAACGCGAGCGGCGCTGGCAGCGGTGGTTCGCCGCCGCGGGACTCGCGGTGGTGGTGGTGGTCGCTGACGAGTGTGGTGCTGCCGCAGGTGGTGGGCGTGGGCGGCGACGCGGCGCGGGCGGGTGCCAGCGCCTTCACGGCCTATGTGGTGCGGCTGGAGCTTGTGGCTGTGGTGACGCGCTCCCGGGCACCGCGGGCGGCGGCGGCCGAGGACGTAGACCCCGACGACGAGGAGCGCTTGTCTGCCTGTGTGGGGACGCACGTGTGGACCGCCGCCGACGATCACGCGCTTGGGCTGTGCCAAGGCAGCGACAGCGGCAGCGACGCCGCTAACGGCAGCAGCGTGGGCGGGGCGGCGGCCTGCATGCACTGGGTCGACTTTTACGGCGGCGGCAGCGCACGGGAGCGTCTGCCGTACCGCCTCTTGCTCGGCGCGGCGCCACCGTTGCTGCACGGGGCGCCGCCGTCGGCGTCCGTTGGTGTGGCGCACGCGGACGCCAACAACAACAACAAACAACAGCGGTGACCCCGAGGCCCCCGCGTTGGTGGCGTCGCTGGAGGTGCTGAGCGTGGAGCTGGAGGAGACGCGAGCGAACACAGCGCTGCCAGGCGTGTCGTGCGTGATTGAGGCGCGCGCAGGGCCGGACGGTGCGTGGGTGCCGCTGCTGCTGCCGACGGCAAATCAAACGGGCGACGGCGAAAGCAGTCGTGGCGCTGGCGCTGACGACGGCGGTGCGATGCGTGCCACCCGCCAGAGCCTCACAGCGATCAGCCCTCCTCCATCGACGGAAGAGGAGGAGCGGGAGGAGGATGGCGCCAGGGAGGCTGCGAAGGATGCAACAGAAGAAAAGGAGGAAGAGCGACCGACCCCAGAAGCGGACAACCAAGACGAAAAGAAAGCAACTCCTGATAAAGACACCGGGAGCACAACTGCCGCGGGAGAAGGAGACGTCGATGGCAGTGATGGGGCAGAGGACGAGGAGAAGCGCGAGAAGAAGGAGAAACCCGCGCAGGAGGCTCCCAAGCCGAGCGCGGCAGAGCAGCTGATGGCCGTACTGATGGCCGGCGTCGCGACCCAAGCAGGAGGAGACAGGGGTGGCGGCAGTGGCGGCGGCCTGCTCCCTGCGGCCTCTCCCGCTGAGAAACCCGTCAACAGCGACGGGTATCGTCTGTGTTCGTCGTGGAGTGCCCCCGAGCCAGAGGTGGAGTTGGGGTCTGCCAGCGCCGACGGTGCCGGCTCCGCCCCCCTCTCCGCCCTGCTGCGCGCCCCGCTGTGCGCCGCGCCGATACCTGTCCAGACTCACTCCCCGGAAGACATCGAGTTGCGCCTGCGCTTCACCGTCGGCGAGGCCGCCCCGGCGGCTGCCGCCCGGCTGCTGCCGCCCACTGCGAGGCGCGCTGCACCGTACGGGAGCTGATGGACGCGCTGCAGGACGGTGGTGGCGGCGGTGGCGGCGGCGGTACCGCCTCCGTGCTGTTCGCTCTGCCGCTGACGACCGCCGAGAGCGCTGCGGCCGCGACACACACGACCAGCAGCAACAGTAACACCGCCGGTAGCCGCGCTGACGCCACCAGCGACGCCCCCCGGCGGACGGTGCGGGTGTGGTGGCGTCTGCACCCCCACCGCGCCGCCTGGTCTCGACACTTCCTGCGCACCGCGGCCGAGCAGGCGGCGCTGGAGGCGGCGCGCGCGGCGGCGGCGGCGGCGGCGGAGACGGCCCGACGGGAGGCGCAGAGGCTCTTCATGGGCGTCAGCGAGACGGCGCTTCTGCGGGCGCTGCTTCCCAGCGACGACGACGGCGGGGGCGGCGACTGCCCTAGCCCCAGCCCGGCGTGCGCGCCGCTGCCGGTGCTGCGGGCGCTCCTGCGCGCTGCCGGCGCCGGCGGGGTGCGCGCGATGCGGCGCGTGGCGGAGCGCGAGGACTGGCTGCGGGCGCTGCGGGCCGTGGCGGCTGCCGCGCGGGAGGGCGTGCGGCGCAGGCGCGAGGAGGAGGCACCGCCGCCGCGCGCCCGAGACCACCAGCGGCTGGACGGTATCCAGGCCGGCCAGACCCCCGCGTGGGTGCTGGAGCGGGTGGAGGTGGCCGGGCTGCGGCTTTCGCGCTTCCGACCGACGGACGGGGTGCCGGGGCGGCGCGTGCGCGGCCGCGAGAGTCTGTGGGACGCCGGCGCGATGCCCGGCGCCGCCGCCCTGCCCCCGCCGCAGGTCCTGGCTGAGCTGCGTCTGCCTGTGGTCTCGACGGCGGCGAGAGAGGCAGCAGGGGCGACGGAGGTGGTGGGCGTCGCGCGCACCGCCGCGCGCCTGGTGCCGCCCCGCCCACATTCCGCCCCCGCGCCAATCACGGCAGCGACGCGTGCGCACGCGCAGGAGGACAGCAGCGACCCCCGCCTCGCCGGCCTCCCGGTGCGTCCGCCCGCGCGCTGCAACGCGGACTTTGCCTCGCTGGGGTGGTCGCTGGCGGTCCCGGACCTCCTGTCGTGGCGGCGGCGGCGTCTGGGGGACGCAGCGCCGGCACCGCCTACGCTGACGCTGTGGCAACTGGCGCCCGCGGAGACGCGAGAGGGGGAGGACAACGTCGGTGATGGCGACGGCGGCAGCAGCGGCGGCGGCCAGGATGCGCGGCGCGTGTGCGTGCTGGGCGATGTGCCGCTGGGAGAGGTGCTGCGGCGGCTGGGCGAGGCGGCCGCGTGCCCCGGCCCCGAGGGCGTCGAGGGGTGCATGACAACGACGTGGCTGCCGCTGTCGGAGGAGAAAACGGAGGAGGCCAGTGCAGCAGAAGCGGAGAGAGTGGCGGAGGCGACGGTAGCGGCGGGAAAAAGCAGTGGACTCCTTGCGGACGGCGGCGCCTCTGCCTTCACGCTGCCGCAGGATCGCAGCGCGCGTGTGCGGCTGCACTTCCGCTACGTCGCCGCTGAGGACTCTCCCGCGGCGAGCGAGAGGATGATGAGCCGGTCGGTCTCCACACTGGAGGCCTCCTCCCGCTCGTCCCCTTCCTCTTCCTCCGTCGCCGCCGCCGCGGCCGCAGCAGCAGCAACGGCTGACACCCTGTCCGGTGAGGCGCCGTCTGAGACGTGGTCGGTGTGCGCGGAGGTGACGTCGGTGGCTGCTGTGTACGCGGCGGAGGACGCGACCGGCGCGCGCCGCCCCCCGCCGCCCCCTCTGGCGCTGGCCGTGCAGCAGGTGTCCCCGCCATCGCTCCCGTGGGAGGCGAGCGACGAGACGCGCGCGCTGGCCGCCACACGTCTGATCCCAGTGGTGGTAACGGCGGCGGCGGCGGTAGCGACGACGACGACGACGACGCCGGTCGCCACGCCCGCCTCCGCTCCTGTTGTGCCGGCCCCTGCGCCGCGCGCGGTGGCGCCGTCGCCGGCCGTTCCGACACCCCTCCCCGCGTCGCCCGCCGTCAGCGCCTCGCCGCCGCCTCCCCCGAAGCTGACGGCCGAGGAAGGCGAAAAGGAGGCAGACGGCAACCATGACGGTGACTCCAAGAGCGACAATACCCACACGACCAAAGAAGAAGACGAAAAAGAAGAAGAAGAGAAGGCGTTGGTGGCCGAGGGCTCCCCCGCACTGGTGCCGCTGACAGCCACCAGTGTCTCCGGCAGCCCCGCCGTCGCCCCTGTCCCGGTCGCCGCACCACCACCGCCCGTGCCCACACCTGCCGCCGCCACCGCTGCCACAGCAAAGGAACTCACGTCTTCCTCTGCTGTTGCCGCCGCCGTTGTCGCCACAGCCGAAACGCCGAGCGAGGTATCGCTGGTGCCGCTGCGTAGCGTCTTTTCCTTTGAGTGGTCGCGCACCCGCACCGGCGACGGTGGCTACCGTGGCGCAGAGCAGCAGCAGGCAGCGGCACGGAGCCTCGCCGCTGCCCCCGAGCCCTCTCGCCGCCCCACCGCCCCAGCGGACTTGGCGACCGGGACGCGCCTGGTGGTGTACGTGATGACGTGCAAGGCGGCCGGCGGCACGGCGGGCCGCGCGCGGAGGACGCGGGCCGGCTGGTGGGCCGGGCAGAGGTGGAGCTGGAGGCCGCCGTGGACGCGGCGCTGCTGGCGGACCGTCTCCTGCTGCGGCGCGTCGCGCGGCTGGCCATGCAGGCGGAGGGGCAGGCGACGAGTAGGCGAGGCCTGTCCGGTCGGCAGCAGAGCAGCAGCAGCGGCGACGGCGGCGACAGCGACAATGCGGCCGTTGTGAGCGTTCCTGTGGAGCTGTCGGTGCCCCTCGTACTCACCGCCTCCGACGCGGCGACGGCCTCCGACACCCCGCGCAGGAGCGACACCCAAGCGACGCCGGCACCAGTAGCAGCAGCAGCAACGCCCCCAGCGTCGGCGACGGCGCTTCCGACGGAGGTGCGTGTTTGCCTGCGGCTTTCTTTCGCCCCGGGCGCGTCGCAGTTGGCTGCGCTGGCGCGCGTGGAGGACGAGCTGCGGGCGGCGGCTGCGGAGCGGGAGCAGGCGGGGCAGAGGCGGCGCCTTCGCTCCCTGCAGCGCGCGCGCCGCGAGGCGGCGAGGCGGGAGGAGGAGCGCGGCCGTCTGACAGCTGACGCGACTCTGCAGTCGCAGTCGCAGTCGCCGCCGCCGCCGCCCTTCGAGGACCACGAAGAAAGTGTGCGGCAGAGGGGCCTGGCCGGCTCGCTACGTCTCCTCGCCGCCGTCCCTGCGGACCCACGCGCCGCGCCGGTGGTGACGGCTGGCGCCGTCTCGTACGTGCTGCCGGCGTGCCTGTGCGGCGGCGCGCGCAGCCGGCTGGTGCTTCTCGGAGGCCTCGGCGCCGACCTCAACGCTCTGTTGCCGCCAGCGCTTCTGCCGCCAGAGAAGCGGCCGAGCCAGCCTGGACAAGGCGAGGCAGCGGAGGGGCGGGGGCGGGGGGCGATGGCTCCCGCAGGGGTCGTTGTCTGCCCCGCCGCGACGCCCACTCCCGACGAACCCGCAGACGCGGACGGACCCGGCGATGAGGCGGCAGCAGCGCGGCGCGATGGCCTGGTCGTCGTCGCGAGCGCTGCTGCTGCTGCTGCTGCTGATACCACAGGCTGCTGCTGCACAACGACGGCCACCGACGCTGGCTGCGACCCCACCGCCGTTTTTGCGTCGGCGCTGGCGGGCCGCGTGGGGCACGTGGTTTTCACCCTCCACAGCCGTGCCGCCGGCGTCGGGCTCGTGTGGGTGGACGGCGGCGCCGCCATGAGGGTGTCCGCGCCGCCGCCAGAGACAGACCGCGTCGGTGGCGCTGCGCAGCGGCTGCTGCTGCTGCCGTCTGCCTCACGCCGGCGCCGTCCGTGGTGGCACGCGTCGGCGCTGCGGCGGAGGACGGCGACGACGGCAGCGCTGTGGGCGCGCTCGCGCCGTTTTGTGTGTCGGCGGCGGCGGTGGCGGCGGCTGGCGGAGGCGAAGAGGAAGGGGAGAAGGAGGGCCCAACATATCTCTTCCATACGGCGGTGCGCACCAGCGAGGGAGTCTGGCTCCTCGGCGGCTTCCGCATGCCGGCCTGTGGCGGCCGTGGTAATAAACCTGACGGCAGCAACAGCGCCACAGTCCCCTGCGCGCTCGCCCTGTCTGCCATCCCGGTCGCCTCGAGTGATGCACGCGGCGGCGATAATGGTGCCGTGTGGCGCCGTCGTCAGGCGGCACGTTTGCTGAGTTCGGAGGACGCACACGTCGCTGCCGCCGCTGCCGGCGACGTGTGCGGCCGCCCACGTCCCCCGCGGCTCCCGGCGTCCACTCTGCCGCGCTCCCTGCGCCGGCCTGCCAAGACGAACGCATTCAAGATTAGCACTGCCGCCGCCGGCAAAAACATCCGAGGCAGCCAAGGCGTCACCCGTCGGCCTGGTGGAGCGCCGCCGCCGCGAGCTGCGCTGCTACCGCGCTGCTGCTGCCGTCGCCGCCACCACTGCCAACGCCCGACAGCGCTCCCGCTCCCGCTCCCGCGGCACTGCCGCCGCACGACGTGAGCCGCGGCGGTCAACACACACCCCGCAGCGGCGCGCGAAGGACCAGGAGGAGGAGGAGGAGGAAGGGGCACACCAGAAACCGGGAGAGCTCGCGGCCACGGGCGACGCAGCGACGCGGGTTGCGTGGGTGCCGTGCGCGCTGCGGCTGCGCGCCCCCGCAGGCGTTGCCACGCCCACCGTCCCCGATTGGGCGCCGCCCGCCGACGACTTCGAGTCCTTTGAAGACGACGACGACGACGACGACGACGGAGATGACTCCAACAGCAGCGGCAGCCGCCGCGGTGGCGGCGACAACAAGGACGCTGGGAGCGCTGCGGTAGTAGCGGCGGCGTCGCCACCCGCGGACCCGCAACCGAGCCAGTCAGCAAGAGTGAAGGGGCGCCGCTGGTGTTGGCGGCCGCGGCGCGCGTGAGCGACGGCGTCCGGTTTGTGCCACTGACCGATCTCGCCGGCCGTCCGGGGCGCCGCCACCGCGCGTCTCCGGCGGACGCCGGCGCTCTCCACCTGTGCCGCGACGCCCCCCTCCCCGTAATTGTTCCCTCCCTCATTCCGCCGCCTCCCGCGGCGTTGGGGCCGCTGCGGATGGTGCCGCAGGGCCTGGTGCCGCTGGGCGCCGCCCCCGCCGTCGCCGCGCACACGTCTTTCGCCTGCGGCGACCGCTTCCTCTTCACCTTTGGCGGCCTGCGGCTGGCTGGCGGCGGCGGCGAGGCGGCGGCGGCGGTGGTGGCGGTGTCGGCGGACGTGCTGGTGTTCGACTGCCGGCTGCTGCGGTGGTACCGCGTGGCGGCCGAGACGCACAGCGCGGCGGCGCCGTGGCCGGTGGCACGCTACGGCCACAGCAGCGCCCTCCTCGTCGCCCCCGCCACCCACACGGAGGAGGAGGAGGAGGACGCAGAGGAGGAGCAGAGGAAGGGAGCGGGGGAGCCGCAGGTGACGGCGGCCGCGCAGCGGCTGCAGCGGTGGCGGCGGGTGACGCGCGCGGCGTACCTTGTCAGCGGCGGCGCCACCTGCATCCCCACCGTGGCCGCCGCCGCCGGCGCGCGCCGCCCGCCGTCCTCCCCCCGCTGCTGCCCGCGCGTGGTGCCCCCGGAGGAGACGCTGTGGTGTCTGCAGCTTTCTGTCAGCGTGCCCGCGTCTGCCCTCGCGCCGGAGGCGGCCGTCGCGCCGCGCGTGAGTGTCGCCTGGCGGCGCATCGACTGCGGCGGCGCCGTTGCGCAGGACCCGCACGGCCGCCACAGCTCCGGCGCCGCGCCACCGCCGCCGCCACTCCCCGCGCGAGTCTTCGGGTCCTTGTCCGTGCAGACGGCGCCGGCGCCGCTGGCACAGCAATACAGCGCCGCCGCCGCCGCCCGCGGCACGGCCAGCACGGGCCACGCCAGAGAGGGCCGTGGCACCGACGCCGAGAGCGGCACTGGCACGTCCGCGTCGGCCGCTGCCCCCCGCCGCACGCAGGGCCTCGTGCTCACGGTCGCCGGCGGGTACGCGCGACCCGCCGCCGCCGCCACGGAGGCCGACCGCGACAGGCTGGAGGAGGTCTTCTGCCGCCCCGGCGGCGGCGGTGACGGGCGGGACGGCGCGGAGAGCGGCGGCGAGGCGGCTGACAGCGGTGTCCCTGCGGATATGGCCTTTGCGTATTATGTGGAGTATTGGCTGGGTGGCCACCCAGAGGCGACGCAGCACGCGTACGCTACCATCGACGTGGACCTTGTGGGATCGTGTGCGCCGCGCGTTCAATAGCATACTCTTTTCTCTTTTTTCTTTGGTCTTTGCTCGCTCCCAGTTTTGTGTTTTGTGTTTGTTCTTGTTTTTTTTTTCCGCCCCTGTCTTTTGTCGAAACCGAAAAACAATCAGGAAAAAACCGGGTCAGACCAGCCTATAATTGGTATGCATCGCATGGGAGTTGCACCTCATTCAAAGTGTATTCGGACGTTCGTGCGTTCTTCTTTACCCTCCGCGCACATCTGACGACGTGCGCCGGTGAAACGTAAAAAAAAAAAAGACAAAATGATAAAGCGAGAGAGAGAGAGAGAGAGAGAGGAGAGAGAGAGAGAGAGAGGGAGAGAAAAATACGTAACGCTAATAGCTGTGCGTCAGTTACAGTGAGGCACATCTAAAGAAGGAAGCGCGACAACAACAACAACTGCAATAACAAGAAAACGCAGAGATGACTACTTCTCTATGCTGTTTTTTTTTTTTCGCTCTTATTTCTAACGCATATGTTTCCTCCTTTCCCCTTTCACACCTCTTGCCCTCCCCCTTCCCCTTCGCCCTCTTCCTCTCACGCTAGAACACACAAAGAGAAAAATTTGCGTCTTGACGGCGTATTAGGTATCTCTCCTCTCCCTCCTTCCCTCCACCGCACTCGCCCTAGGACATAAATAAGAAGAGATAAGTTTATCTATCTATATCTATATTCTCATATAACTCAGCGTTAAATAATAATAAAAAAGCAAAAAAAACAAAAAAAAAACAGGACTTGTCATGCGTTCACGAGCCGGTCCCCGCCGAGTGAGCCTGCCGCCGCTGCTGCGCACCGCGGCCGTAGCGGTGCTGTTGCTGTCGCTGCTGGCGCTGTGCACCGTGTCGCACCCAGCCACCGCCGCGGGCAAGGAGGATGAGGACTACTATAGCGGTGCTGGGTCTCGGGGAGGCGGGGGAGGACGCGAGCGAGCGCGACATCAAGAGCGCGTGGCGGCGGCTGTCCAAGAAGCACCACCCCGACCTCGCGGCGGCCGCCGGCGGCGACGCGGAGGCGGCGCGGGAGCGCTACCAGCGTATCCAGCGCGCCTACGAGGTGCTCGGCGACCGCCGCACGCGCAAGGTGTACGACATCCTCGGGCACGACGGGCTGGCGAAGCTGGAGGCGCAGCGCAACAACCCCAACGGCGGCGGCGGCGGCATCCCGCACCCGTTTATGCATCTCTTCGGCGGCGGCGGCGGCGGCGGCGACCGCGGGCCGGACGTGGAGATGGTGCTGGAGGTGCCGCTGGAGGACTTGTACGCCGGCGCGGCGCACACGGCCCGCTTCGAGCGCACCAACATCTGCCGTCACTGCCGCGGCAGCGGCGCCCGCAGCGCCGCCGACGTCGTGGACTGCCCGCACTGCGGCGGCACCGGTCGCGTGGTGCGGCGGGTGCAGCTCGCCCCGGGCTTCGTGCAGCAGGTGCAGCAGCCGTGCCCGCGCTGCGGGGGCGACGGGCGGCACGTTGCGGCCGCCTGCCCCCACTGCCACGGCCACCGCACCGTCGCCGGCACCGCCAGCCTCAGCATCGATCTCGAGGCGGGCACCCCCGACGGCGCCGTGCTCACCTACGAGCTCGACGCCGACCAGCAGCCGGGGCAGGTGCCGGGTGACGTGCGGGTGACCGTCGTCAGCGCCCCGCACCCCGTCTTCACGCGCGGCGGCGGCGGCGGCGGCGATAACGATAATGGCGGCGTCAGCGGCGCCTCCCCCCGCCCCACCCGCGATGACCTCTCGACGACGGTGCAGCTGAGCCTGCGGGAGGCGCTGCTGGGGTTCCGCCGCCACCTGCGGCACCTCGACAACCACACCGTGGTGCTCACCCCCGGCGGCGGCCACCGCGGGCCCTCCCGCGACGGCGGCGGCGGCGGCGGCGAGGAGGACGAGGGGGATGAGGAAGAACAGGAGGAGGGGGGTCAGGGGGTCGAGAGGCGGCGGCGGAGGAGGCGGTGACGGCGCACGGCAGCGTGGTGCGCGTGGCGGGCGAGGGCATGCCGCGCCAGCACGTGCCCAGCGAACACGGGGACCTGTACGTCACCTACGAGGTGCGTCTGCCGGACTCCGTGGCGGCGTGGAGCGAGGACGACCGGCGGCTGTGGGCTGAGGCCTTTTCCTCGTATCAGTAGCAGAGAGGCAGAGACAACGAGAGAGAGAGAGAGAGAGAGAGAGGAAGTTGGAATTCCCTCTCGTTTTCCGTATTCTTCTCTAGTTCATTTTCTTTTTTTTTTTCTCTCTCCCTCCCTCCTTTATTTTTTCATGTGCTGAATTTTCTGCCGTCATGTTTGACTTCTTTGTAAAGTACAATTTCAAAGTCTCGAGTATGGGGTGGTAAAAAGGCTGGAATGACAAATACTCCCGCAACATGCGTATGTACTGCGTCACCTGACTCTGCACCACCTCGATTTTGTTTCTTTATCCAATGCCTTCCCGTCCTCCTCCTCCCCCCGTCTTCGCATCGCTCCCTCATTCCCGTTTACGTTCTTTCCTTTCCTACCCGGAAGCGCCTCCAAGCAAAAAAAAAAAAAAAAAAAGAAGGAAAACTAAAACTGAAACTAAAACTCCCAAAAACATATCTCCCTTCTCTCTCTTTCAAAAGAATCAAAAGAAAGCCAACAGACAACTAAAAAAAGTCAGCAAAATCCCGTACATCGGTGGAATACATCAGTTGACTCTACTGAGGTATCAGTCGCGCTGCGGAAACCCAGCTATTCCCTCTCACTTTCGTGTCTCTCTGTCTCTTTTTTTTTTCTTTCTAAGATATATATAATAATTCGTTGTTTCTTCCAACAATATATATATTATATTTCCTTCTCTCGTCCTCTCATCTTCTTCTTCTTCACTTATTTACCTTTTTTTTTTTTTGCTGTACTTATATTGTAGACGGTGAACATACAACACACCCGTCCATATAAACCTAGCCTCTTTCTCTCCCTCCCTCCCTCCTCTCTCTCTCTCTCTCTCTCTCTCTCTCTCTCTCTCCCTCTCCTCTCTCTCTCTCTCTCTCTCTCTTTCACTTCCAAACACAGAGAAACGCAGAGAGATAGCAATACAGACACTCTCGTATTGCCGCCTCCGTGTGTGCGTGTCTGTATACTTTGTGCATAGTTCATTCTTCTCTCGCGCCTCGTGATCCAGTTTCCCCCCCTCCCTCCCTCCCTCTCCCTTACGCCGCTGATATGTTGGCGCGCTCAAAGGTGGAACTGTCACTGCGCGTGAGAGAGCCAGGCGGTGGCGTGCGGCGGGACGGTGTCCGGCGCCGCGTGCGCCGTGGTGACGGCCAGCGTGGAGCTGCGGGCGCTGCGGGTGACGCTGACGGGCCGCGAGTACGGGCAGGTGGAGGTGAGGACGCGCAGCAAGGACCACGACACCACAAGAACGCTCAAGGAGGAGAACACGTTCTACCGCACTGTCTTCACGTGCTTCGGCGACAGCGGCGGCACCGCGACGCTGGAGGCGGGCACGTACAGCTACCCTTTCAGCTTCACGCTGCCCCCGTCCGCGACCGACGCGCCGCCGTCGGGCTACTACCCCCTGCCGGGCCGCGCGGCGACACACTACGGGCTGGTCGCCTACGCTCTCACGCTCACCCTCGACATCCCCAACGGCCTCGACGGCGAGACAGAGCTGCCTGTCGTGGTGCTCGCAACCGCCGCCGCGCCGCGCCTGACGCAGCCGGCGCTGCTGCCGCCCGCCACGGCGATGCTGCGGCGCTCCGGCGTCGCCGGCTTCTTTGGGCGGCGCTCGCACACGGAGGGCGTGACGACGGCGGTGGAGGTGGCGGGCGGCGCGCTGCTGCTGCCGCGGCTGCGCCCCGAGGAGGAGGAGGCGCTGCGTAGCGGAAACAGCGCTCAGAGGACGGACGCCGGCGTTTCAGGGCCGCCGACGGCCATCGAGGAGTCGCGGGCGCTGTCGGTGGTGGGCGTCTTCTCCAGCCCCGACGCCGCGGCCGGCGCGTCGCTGCCGCCCATCTGCGCCAATACGCCGGCGGGGGCGGCGACGGCGGGCGGCGAGGGCGGCGAGGGCGGCGAGGGCGGCGGCGGGCAGCGGCCCCCCGTGCTGCGGCTGCGGCTGCGCGTGAGCAACGCGACGGCCGGCGAGACGCTGGAGCGGCTGCGGGTGCGCCTCGAGTGTGTCCACACGCTGCACGTCAAGTCCCACACGCGCGACGGCGCGCTGCCCGTGCTGTGCCGGGAGCTGCGCCTCGCCGGGCGGCCGCGGGCGTGGGGCGACGCGGGCGCCATGGTGAGCGGCATCGCGCCGGGCACGACGGCGGTGGTGGACGTGGCGCTCACGCTGCCGGCCGCCGCCCTCCTGACGACGCGCGTCAAGGGCGCCTCGCTCTTTGGCGCGTCGTCGCAGCTGGAGGGGCGCTGCGCCGGCGCGGCCAAGGAGGCCGACGGGGAGTACCCCCACTACCCGACGGTCGCCCGCCGCGGCGGCATTGTGTCGTCGTGCCTGCGCCTCACGATCGACTACCCCGGCGTCAGGGTGGAGGGGTGCACCGTTGACAACCCCTTTACGTTTGTCTCCTGCGCCTTCAACCCTCCTCCCGCGTGGTAGCGTGCCGCACGCGCACGCGCACGGCGTCTAGCTAAACGAGTCGTGTGTGTCTGTGCATGTGTGAGGGTGGGTGGGTGGGGAGGGAGAGCTGCCGCCCACAAGCCGCTTTCCCGTCACTTCTTTGGGCTAACGAGCGGAGAGTCCGCACCGCACTTGCCTGAGCGTGTCTCTGTGTGCGTGTGTGTGTGTGTGCGTGGTAATAAGCCTCAATGAATACCTTTTATGTTGCCCAATAGTTAAAACGCCAGCTATGGACCTCTGCTTGTCTTCGTTTCGTTTTCTCCCCCATGCGTGTGTGTGTGTGTGTGTGTGTGTGTGTGTGTTCTATACGAACCCAACCTTGATTAAACTTCTGCTGCACTTGTCCCTTGCTCTGCTTTTGAATCTATTTTTTTTTCCCCTCCTTTCCCTAGTCATTTAGTAATCTTTATCTACTTTTGCATTTGTTAGTTAGTGACTCCTACCAGCGCAACTCTTCGAAAGTCCCTTCCCTACACTCACATCGAGAAACACCTTTCGCAACAAGTCTTTTTCGTCTAGCTGTATATCGCTGTCCCCCCCTTTTTTTCTCTCTCACTTACTGTGCTTCCTCCAGCCATGCTCGCGTTTCCCTCTATTGCGCGCGCGCCGTCGCTGCTGTTTGTGCTCTCGGCGGCGTTCCTTCTTCTCCTTCCGCTGCTGCTGTCTCTGCCGCCGGGCGGCCCCGCGCTGGTGGCGGCGCAGGGCTGCGGCGGCGACTACAACTGTCTCGCGTGCGGCTCCTTTGGGTGCACGCGGTGCGCGGACTACACCGGGCTGGGCGACGCGGGCCGCTGCGTGGGCTGCGCGGTGGCGCACTGCCGCTACTGCAGTGAGAACGCGACGGTGTGCGGCGGGTGCGCCCCGGGCTACGTGCTGGACCAGGCGGCGCAGCGCTGCGAGCGGTGCGGCGACATGCACTGCGCCGACTGCGCCGCCGACCGCGACCGCTGCGCCGCCTGCGCGGAGGGCTACGCCGTGGTCGGGAGCGGCTGCTCGGGGTGCCTCGTGAGCGACTGCGCGACGTGTGGGTGGGCGCTCGGCCGCTGCGACGCGTGCGAGGCGGGGTACGCCTTGGTGGACGGCAGCACCTGCCGGCGCTGCCGCGGCACTGGCTGCGGCACCTGCGACGCGAGCGGCGAGGTGTGCACCTCCTGCCGCGAGGGCTATCGCGCCAGCGGCTCCGCCAGCAGCGGCGGCGGCGTGACGTGCAGCAGGTGCAACGACAGCGGCTGCGCCGACTGCCGCGCCAGCGTCAGCCAGTGCACGCGCTGCAAGGAGGGGCGCTACTGGCTGGACAACGGCCGCTGCGCCGCCAACGCCGTCGCCGGTCTCGCCGCGGCCGCGCGCCCCACCGCCGTTGCCCTCCTCACAGGCGCCGCTGCCTTCCTGCTTGCTGCCTGAGAGTGCACTCCTAGCCTACATATATATATATATGCATTGCGTGCGTGTTTTCGTTTTTTTTTTTGTTCCAGTTGTGGCTACGCGTTAACATCCTCGTGATCGTAGGCATTTTTCTTCTCTTCTCTTCTCTTCTTTTTTTTTCCTTTCTCTTCTTTTGTTTTCCCCTCTCTCTCCCCCAGTTCTCTTGATTCCTTTTTTTTTTTTAAATCACTCCATTCTTATTCTTGTTTTCTTTCTCTTCATTCTTTTTCTTTTCTTGCAACTACAGCCCCTCGGAGATCCCTCCAGGGCTGCCTCTGGCCTCTCAGAGTCCCAGTCACCCACCTACACGCAAGGGTTACGCTCTCACCCTATTTGTTGTCTGTGACGGAGGCCTCCCCCTCCCTTCTCTCACACACTCCACCGTTCCTCACTTTTCTCTCTTCCTCTCTTTTCATTTTCCTTTTTGCTCTGTTTTGTCTCTTCTTACCCGCCCCCTCTCACTTTTTTTTTTGTTAGCTTGCGCGGGGAATGATTTGCCTTTGAGGGAAAAAACGAAATGAATAAATAACGACGAGGAGTGGTGGATGCAAAAATATCGTTACATAGTATTAGTAGTGTTGACACTTACCGGTTCAACAAAAATGTTTTAAAAAAAATGACACTAGGTGAGGAAGGTAATTAAAAAAAAAAAACTCAAAGAGAACAACTGTAAAAAAAAAAAGAGGAAGAATGATAACACGCCGCACTTTATTCTTTAAAAAATAAGGTTTTATCTTTTGGAGATGAAAAAAAAAAAATGATTTATGAGTCGTGTAATGATGTCGCGTCGTTACTCCGTTTCCGCGCCTGCGCACTTTTATCAGAGCCGTAGCGTCGGGTGTGACATTTGCTTGCCGAGGGAGAAGTGGCTTGAAATGCCGGCCGTCACAACCTCTCACTACGCGTTTTCCCCTCCGTCTATTCTTCTTCTTATCTTCTCTTATCCACTTGTGCCCAAGAAAACCATTCGAAAGCAAAGCAGCTAAGTCACACACACACACATACACTCCCTGTCTCTCTCTCTCTCTCTCTCTCTCTCTCTCTCTATTTCCATGTCTATTGGTCTGTGTTTGGACAACCACGTCTTCGCGCCTGGCGAGGCGGTGAGCGGCACGGTGACGGTGCGCGTCGACGGCGGCCGCCTTAAGCTCAACGGCGTGCGTCTCGAACTGCAGGGGCGCCGCGTGGTGCGCAACGGCGACGACGACGCCGACTGGCGCGAGTACGGCTTCGGCGAGGACTTTAGCCTCGGGTACTGGCGCAGCGGGTCGACCGACGGCCGCCGCGTGAGGCGCCTGGTTGACCTGCGACACACGTGCTTCGGGATGCGGTCGTCGACGTCGTACCTGGACCGCGGCACGTACCGCTACCCGTTCCGCATCACTCTTCCGCGCGACGCGCCGCTGTCGTGCTACCACGCGGTTCACCACAGACTGGAGCGCAGCGACTACGCGGTTGTGGAGTACCAAATCACCGCCATCATCGACATCCCCATGAGCTTCGACGAGCGCTACCGCCTCCCGATCATCGTCGCCCAGCGCCCCCGGCCCCCCGCGCCCGGCGCCGCGCGCACCGTCACGCGCCTCTCCCCGTGGCGCTCGGAGGTGTCCAAGGGCGGCATCGCCGGCTTCCTCGGGTACACAAAGAAGGGCCAGTACGTGCGGACGACCGCGTGGGTGGCCGAGACGGCTATCGTGCTGCCCGGCGTGCGCCGCGAGGAGGCGCGCCTGTTCCCCGGGGTGGAGGTGGGCCAGTGGCGCAGGCGCTCCGCCAAGGTCGTCATCCGCGGGCTCTTCCCGGGGGCGGAGGCGGGCCGCGCGGGGCTGCGGCGCCTGCCACCGCTGCTGGCCCCGGACTCCGACGACGGCCCGCAGCTCAGCATGCGGGTCGCGGTGGACAACAGCACGAGCAAGACGACGCTGCGGTGCCTGCGGGTGGAGCTGGAGAACAAGGTGGCGCTCACCAACTGGATCGCAGCCGACGTCGACAAGCTGCGCGTGCTGCAGGAGGACATCTACTACGCCGGGCGCCCGGAGGTGGACGACACCGGCGGCGGCGCGCGACGCATCAAGGGCATCCCGCCGGGCACCTTCGCCGTCGTCGACTTCACCATCGCCGCGCCTCCGGCACTGATGATGTACCGTCCGTACGGCTACCGCGGCGGCGGCGCCGCCAACACCGGCATCGGCCGTAAGCGGTGGTGCCAGGACGCGGAGCGGCGTGCGACGGTGTACGGCCGCGGCCCCGGCGGCAACAGCCTCTACTACCCGACCCTCGCCGGGGACTTTCGGCACGCGAAGAGCACGTACCGGCTGCGGCTCTCGTACCCCGGCACGAACCTGTCCGACTTTACGACGCAGTCCTCCATCCACTTTGTGCCCATCTACCCGGTGCGCCGGAGCGGCGGCCCCGCCGTGGGCGGCAGCGATGTGGGCTTTAAAAAGAGCGGCACGGCTGGGCAGGGAAACAACGCCCCCCGCCCCGCCGCCGCCCGCCCCACCGCCGCCCGCCCCGCCGTCGCCGTCGCCGCCCCTGTCCCTGTCCCTGTCCCCCCCGCGCAGGGCACCGACTACGTCTATGGCGTGCCTATCACCAACCACACGGCACCCGGCGGCAACGACGGTTACTACCAGACCAGCGAGTATGTGAGCGGTGGTGGCGGTGGTGGTAATAACAACCTCATACACTTTGACCCGTCCGCCCCGCTGCTGACGGACGACGCCGTCACCTTCAGCGCGACCCCCGGCGGCGCCGCGCCGCAGCCGCCATAGCCGCCACCGCCGCCACAACAACAGCAGCAGCAGGCGTCGTCGCCGTCCGGCACCGTGACATATGGGGGTGCGCGCCCTCTCTAAAAACCAAGTAGCCATTTTACTCTTGTGTTTTGTTTTGTTGCTTTTAGTATTAAGAGAAACAACGACGACAAAACGCACATGCTATTAATTTAGTTTTTTTTATTTTTTATTTTTTATTTCCTTTTTATCGCCTCGTGGTGGTCGTCCCCGTATCTCTTTTTCTCACTTTCTCTCCACCTCCTTTCCTGTTCTTCGACCTATTTGCTCTTCATTTCTTCTTTTACCCCCTCTTTTTTTTTATTCTTCCTCCAGTATTTGCTTTTTTTTTTTTTGCCCGATATTTATTTTTTGTTGTTTACTTGCCTCTTCCCACCTCCCTCTTTTTCTTGCCTGGATCCCCTACTGTAGTCTTTATTTCGTTTGCTTGTTTGTTACTATTTCCCCCTTTTTTTCCCTCTGTTCTCTTCTGGACTGTTGCCTAATCTTTCTTTGTGAAATGCTTCCTTCTCCCCTTATTGTGTGCTATCTGCTGACAGAGTGCTGTGTGTGTGTGTGGTACTGGCGCTGTGTGTGCGTGTGTGTGTGTGTGTGTGTGTGTGGCGAGGGGTAACCCCCAAGCGCAACCGAGTAAGAGAAGTGATGCGGCTGTATGATGGCACAAACACTCACCCCCCCCAATAAGCAGTAGGAAAGGGAAAAAGAAAATTGGCGAAAAATAACCCCGTCTGGGAATTGAACCCAGGTCTGCCGCGCTTATCTGCATGGTAAAAGCGGCTGCACTGCCCCTGTGCTAACGAGGCTTCTAGACAACCGGACGTTGGGCAAGACGCTGAAAAGAGGGGAGGCGGCTGCTTGCAGTTTGGGCAGCAACAAGTCCCCACTAAGGGAAAGAACATGGCGAAAAATAACCCCGTCTGGGAATTGAACCCAGGTCGGCCACATTGATTGAAAGTGAAGGTGACTGCACTGCCCCTGTGCTAACGAGGCTTACCTTTAATTCAGAAGTTTCGCAAAACCTTTAAAATAGCTAGGCTGGCGGCTCGGCGTTTGGGCGGCGGCGAGCGGGTCGCGTGGGGGTTGGGGGGAGACGTTTGGGGGTGCCGCGATGAGCTCAGCTGGTGCTGGGTGCAGGCTTCAAACCTGTAGGTGGGTTGCGCCCACAGCCGTTCGATTCGGCCTTTGCGGCGAAACTTTTTTTTTTGTTGCTGTTGGTGCTAAAAAACGGCGGGGAAGGGGTGTGTGGTGGGGGAGATTGTGTTTCAGTTTTCTTCTTTTTAATAGTTGTACTCTCGTAAAACGATGCCCGGTGCGGGAACTGTAGTGCCACTCACTCAGCAGTCCTGACGGGACCGTTCTGCCTGTTCGGCGCGGCCCTATTTTTTTTCTTTTTTCACACTTTTTCTGACGCGCGATCTATAGGAAATACAGTGTGCCAGAAGAACCATACGTATCAAAAAAATAAAACAAAATAAAATAAAAAAAAGGATTGTATACATCAAAAAGTTGCCTGTCTTCGGATGACGCGGGACGCGGGAGTTCATTATGTTTTCTTTTTCCATTTCATATTTTCCTTTTTCATTTGACACCCTCTCTATCCCTTTCAAGGGACAATGGCTGACTCCTCGACATTACTTGGCTTGCCATTTTTCACGGTCTTTGCACTTCACCACATCGCAACGACAGTGGGAGTGTTGTGTGTGTGTGTGTGGCAAAGAGCGCGTGATACCCTTGGAAGCTCCGAAACAAACAAACAAAAACGAGTGAAAATAAAAACCAGACACGACGGACTGACACCAATAACAGTTCAACACTTATTTACGGATTGACTTGAAAAAAAAAAGAAAAACAAGAAAAGAGGACACAGACTCACAGACGAAGAGAGAGAGAGAGCAGGGCGAAATTGGCGGTGTATAATGCCTGACTGTACAAGGTAATGTAAGCAACAGAGCATTAGAGTCCTTCTGCATTCAAGTGCACGTCTGTAGCGGGTCGTCGTCAAAAACATTAATTTTTTTTCCCCCCTCTCCTCCTTCTTTACTCCCGATGATGAAGCGGTACCGGCGTTGGGGACGGCTGCCGTGAGAGAGCGGCCATCTGTAGCTGCACGCAACAAGCGTCAGGGAGGGGAAAAAAAACAAAAAACATAAATCAAAAAAAAAAAAAAAACACCAGCATTATCCGCAACTGTCACTTAGAGCAGGACCGCCGCAGCAACGGCGGCGGCGCCCACGGCAGACAGCGCGGCGAGAGGGCCGGTGGCAGCGTCGGGGGTGGTGGTGGTGGTGGGACTGACCGACACACAGGCGCCGCTGTCAGAGAAGTAGTGTCCGGCGAAGCAGCTGGTGCACTTGTCAGCCGCGTCGGGGCACACGGCGCAGTAGTAGTCGCTGCACGCCTCACAGGCGCCGTCGGTCCCTCGACGGAAACCCGCGGCGCAGCGGCTGCAGACGGTGCCCGCGGAGGCGACCTCGCAGGTGGCGCAGTTGGCGGGGCACGCGACGCACGCGGAGCTGGCCGCGTCCCACACAAAGTTGCTGGCGCAGAGGCTGCAGCTATGGGCGTCGGTGTTGCACAGGAGGCAGTTGTCCAGCTCGCAGCCGAAGCACGTGCCGTCCGCGTCGTTGAGGCCGAAGCCGTCCTTGCAGCCCTCGCACGTCGCCGCAGTCGGAGTGTCGCAGTAGCCGCAGCCGACCACCGCGCACGCGCCGCACGTACCGTCCGCGGCGAAGCCGTAGCCGACCGCGCACTTCGCGCAGCCGGCGGCGTCCTCGGCACACAGAGCGCAGTTGGACTTGTCGCAGGCGGCGCAGGCGTCGCCGCTGACGCTGCGGCCGAAGCCGTCGAGGCATGTGTTGCACTTTGTGTAGTCGGTGGAGCAGTCTTTGCAGTTGCTGTCCGCGCACCGCACGCACTTCTTCTCGGCGTTGAGTCCGGTGTACGGCTTGCAGGCGGCGCAGTCGCCGCCGGTGCTGGGGCAGCTGTCACAGTTGAAGTCGGTGGTGCAGTTCGTCTGCGCGTGGGCGGCGGGGGTGGCGAGCGCGAGGGTGCCGACGGTGAGGGCGGCGGCGGCGGCGAGCGAGGTCGCGCGGAGGTGGTGGAAGGACATCATCGTGCCGGTAAAGTGAGTGGGAGAGAGAGGTGTTTGTGGGCGGTTAGAGGCCGGTATAGGTGACTACAAGGGAGAAGATAATTCTAAGCCTGTGAAGGTGTGCGTGGGAACAAATAACTGAGGGGGACGAGTAGCGATTGTTGAGAGACAGAAAGGGCGAGCGAGCGTGCGAGAGGGCGAGAGCGAAAGCGTACATCTGCGTGCGTGTATGCGCGTATGCGCGCCGCTGACAGTGCGGGTGAGATTCGTCAAGGAAGGGTAACACAGAGAGGTGATTGGCACGCAACACGTATAAGAAGCAATAGTAGACAAATGTGGAGGAGGCGAAGAAACAGAGAGAGCGAGAGAGAGAGAGAGCGAGAGAGGAGACGGGAGGGAGGAGTGAGACGTGAAATGGAGCGAAGAACGAGTGGGGTGGCGATGGTGGTGGTGGTGGTGAAGTTATGCCTGCACTGCGAGACGAGGAGAGCCGCATTCGAGAGGCGGGAGACCACCCGAGAAGGATCGCAGGGGCGTGTGAGGAAAGGGGCGACAGAAAGAAGAGGGAAAAAATAAACAACAACAACAAATCTGCGTGGTTGGCAACATCGTCATCAAAAAAAAAAAAAAAAGGTGTCAGTTCTGCTGCGCTGTTTATCTTATCTTCAACTCACTTCCTGGGGGCTGCTGCAGCCCAGTGCGGCAGGAACTATTTCCGCATGCAACGCGCAGCGGTGAAGGCTGGTAAGTGGGGGTGTCAGAGAAGAAGTGAGTTGGTGTGTGTCGTTGCGTTGCGTTGGTGTACGTGCCAGTGCTACTCTCGTTGTGAAGAAAGAAATCGGTGAGGTGTGAGCACAGAGAGTTAGCGGCGGTGGTGTGCGTTTTCAACTACGTTGTTCTTGGTAGGTAGGTGTAAGGAAAAGCCAAGGGGGGGGGGGGGAAGATGTAAGTGTGTGAGTGTGTGTTTATTTGTGTGAGTCCCCGTACGAAAAGGTGATGCAGCAATGATTGGGGCACAGTGTGCGCGGAGCGAGAGACCGGGGGGAGAAAACAACATAGGAGTACAGTCAATCAGACAAGAGATCTGCAGTCGTGATGTTTGGTGACGTAGACTGTGAACCAGTAAACATTTATCAAGCAACATGAGAAGGAGAAGACAGAGAGGTGGACAGATAGAGAACGAAGGAGAGGGAGGAGGGAAGAGATGGAGGAGAAGAACAGTCAGTGAGTGAAGAGAGCAAAATGAAGGGTTTCACAGATACTCGCCTAGGTCACCACATGACGAAGTTAGACGTCTATCTGGACGAAAGAGAGAGAGAGAGAGAGAGAGAGAGAGAGGTGCTGGAGGATAATTTGCTATCCAGGCTTGCCTCAGAGAAAGATGAGGAGGGGGGGGGGGGGGGAGGGGCGGGCAACGCACGCGGAGCAGCCAAACTCAACGGTGGTGCATGCCTCTCGCTGTGCCCGTCAAGCACCCGGGCACGCGAGGGGCTGCGGCGCGAGCGACAAAGGTAGGGGAGCACATCAGTGATCATGAAAGGTGGAAGAAACACAAACAAACAAAACGGGGGATATTGATGGAGGAATAATAAAGCGTGACGTCAGGGGAGGGGGGAAGGAAGGGCCGCAGGAAAGGCAAGCGTCGCGCGTTCTGCGGCTCTTTCCCCGGCCTGGCGGTGCTTGTGGGTCTGTGGCAGACGCGGTGGTATATCTCTCCTATCCTCTTTTTTCTTTTTTTTCTTCACCTGCTGCCCCCGCGTCGGCGTGCCGTCTTGCAGTCTCGCCGCTGCCGAAGCTAAAGTGCCCAGCGACGCTCGGCGAGCTTCGGTGGGAGGGCCGGCACCGCCGGAGGGTTGTGGGGCGAGAATGCGGCGAGACGCAGAAGAGGGGTGTGTGCGGCGGAAGAAAAAACGAAAGAAAGAAGGAAGGAGAGGTTCAGAAACAATCAACACAACAATAAAGAAGAGAAAAAGAGAAGAGAGAAGAGAGAGAGAAGAAAGAAACAAAAGAAAGAGAAAAACGGAGAGTGAGGAAAAAAAAAGTGAGTTGGGTGTAGAGTAAAGAAATAAAAATGAGTCAAAAGGGTAGAAAGAAAAGAGCGGAATTACGAATAGAGAGAGAGAGAGAGCGAGGAAAAGAAAAGACGAAGACACAGACTACAAGGGGTGCATAGGTGCGCATGCTGGTTCGCGCAGCGTTCGTTTCTGCGCTGATCGATAGTTCGTGCATGCTCTGGGCTCTCTACACTTTTTCTCTTTTTTTTCCTTTTCTTTCATCACCCGTTCGCCTCATCACTTTTTTTTTCTTTCGGTTGTATTTCACTACATGCGATTCCTTTGAAGGGGTTCATCTCTCGTTTTATTTTTATTTTTTTGCTCGTCTGACGGCGAGGGGCGGGGGGTAAAGGGGTAAAATGGTAAAATGGTAATGGGGTAAAGAAAAAAACAAAACGAGAAGGGGAAAGGAAGAGAACAGAGAGGGGAAGAGGAACAAAAAAAAAAAAAAGAGGGAAAGGCGGTGAAGCTTCTCACCGCCACTTACAGCAGCCCCGCGGCGGCCGCAGCGACGGCGGCGCCAACGGCGAGCAGCGCGCTGAGAGGGCCGGCGGCGGCGTCGGGATTGGAGGTGCTGGTGGTATTGACGGAGACGCACTCACCACTGTCAGAGAAGTAGTAGTTGTCGTTGCAGAGATAGCACTTGCCGGGATCGTCGAAGCAGAATGTGCAGTTACGGTCACTGCACGCCTCACAGGCGCCGTCGGTCCCTCGACGGAAACCCGCGGCGCAGTGGCTGCACACGGTGCCCGCGGAGGCGACCTCGCAGGTGGTGCAGTTGGCGGGGCACGCGACGCACGCGGCGCTGGCCGCGTCCCACACAAAGTTGCTGGCGCAGAGGCTGCAGCTATGGGCGTCGGTGTTGCACAGGAGGCAGTTGTCCAGCTCGCAGCCGAAGCACGTGCCGTCCGCGTCGTTGAGGCCGAAGCCGTCCTTGCAGCGCACGCACGTCGCCGCGGTCGGAGTGGCGCAGTAGCCGCAGCCGACCACCGCGCACGCGCCGCACGCACCGTCCGCGGCGAAGCCGTAGCCGACCGCGCACTGCGTGCAGCTGGCGGCGTCGTCGGTACACAGAGCGCAGTTGGACTTGTCGCAGGCGACGCAGGCGTCGCCGCTGGCGCTGCGGCCGAAGCCGTCGAGGCATGTGCCGCACTTTGTGTAGTCAGCGGAGCAGTCTTTGCAGTTGCTGTCCGCGCACCGCACGCACTTCTTCTCGGCGTTGAGGCCGGTGTACCGATTGCAGCGGGCGCAGTCGCCGTCAGCGCTTGAACAGCTGTAACAGTTGAAGTCGTCTGTGCAGGTCCCCTGCGCGTGGGCGGCGGGGGTGGCGAGCGCGAGGGTGCCGACGGTGAGGGCGGCGGCGGCGGCGAGCGAGGTCGCGCGGAGGTGGTGGAAGGACATCATCGTGCCGGTAGAGTGAGTGGGAGAGAGAAAAAGAGCTGGGGCGTGTGTGCACCGGGGGGCGACGAAGTTGTGCGGAAGGCAAGACCTGGGAGCTGCGAGCTTGGGGTGAATGCTGGAAAAGCAGGCGGAGGAAACTTCAATTCTGGCGGGACGGAAGTAGCGCGCATACGGATATGTGCGGTGGGGGAAAGGGGAGGATGACAAATGTTGCAAAGAGAGCATTTGTGAAAATACACGTATCTCGGACAGCCGTGCAGACGCATGCGTGAGTGGGGGGGGGGGGGGAGGGGCGGGCAACGCACGCGGAGCAGTCAAACGCAACGGTGGTGCATGCCTCTCGCTGCGCCCGTCAAGCAGCCGGGCACGCGAGGGGCTGCGGCGCGAGCGACAAAGATAGGGGAGCACATCAGTGATCATGAAAGGTGAAAGAAACACAAACAAACGAAACGGGGAACATTGATGGACGAATAATAAAGCGTGACGTCAGGGGAGGGGGGAAGGAAGGGCCGCAGAAAAGACAAGCGTCGCGCGTTCTGTGGCTCTTTCCCCTGCCTGGCGGTGCTTGTGGGTCTGTGGCAGACGCGGTGGTGTGTCTCTCCTATCCTCTTCTCTTCTTCTTTTTTTCTTCACCTGCTGCCCCCGCGTCGGCGTGCCGTCTCGCAGTCTCGCCGCTGCCGAAGCTAAAGTGCCGAGCGACGCTCGACGAGCTTCGGTGGGAGGGCCGGCACCGCCGGAGGGTTGTGGGGCGAGAATGCGGCGAGACGCAGAAGAGGGGTGTATGCGGGGGAAGAAAAAACGAAAGAAAGAAGGAAGGAGAGGTTCAGAAACAATCAACACAACAATAAAGAAGAGAAAAAGAGAAAAAGAGAAGAGAGAAGAGAGAGAGAAGAAAGAAACAAAAGAAAGAGAAAAACGGAGAGTGAGGAAAAAAAGTGAATTGGGGTGTAGAGTAAAGGAAAAAAAACATGAGCCGAAAGGGTAGAAAGAAAAGAGCGGAATTACGAATAGAGAGAGAGAGAGAGAGAGAGAGAGAGAGAGAGAGAGAGAGCGAGGAAAAGAAAAGACGAAGACACAGACTACAAGGGGTGCATAGGTGCGCATGCTGGTTCGCGCAGCGTTCGTTCCTGCGCTGATCGATAGTTCGTGCATGCTCTGGGCTCTCTACACTTTTTCTCTCTTGTTTTTTCCCTTTTCTTTCATCACCCGTTCACCTCATCACTTTTTTTTTTCTTTCGGTTGTATTTCACTACATGCGATTCCTTCGAAGGGGTTCATCTCTCGCTTTTTTATTTTTTGCTCGTCTGACGGCGAGGGGCGGGGGGTAAAGGGGTAAAGGGGTAAAATGGTAATGGGGTAAAGAAAAAACAAAACGAGAAGGGAAAAGAAGTAAAGGGAGAGGAGAAGAGGAGGAAAACAAAACAGAAGAGGGAAAGGCGGTGAAGCTTCTCACCGCCACTTACAGCAGCCCCGCCAGAGACGCGTAATTGGCCTACTTTTATATGGGCTGGCACTCACCGCTGTCAGTCAAGTAGTAGTTGACCTTGCAGAGTTTGCACTTGGACGTGCTCCCGCTGCAGGACCAGCAATTTGCCACGGTGCAACGCTGACAGCGGGAGGTGGCGCCGATTCGCGAGTAGCCGACGGCGCACGAGGAGCAATAGTACCCAGTGTAGCCGTCTGGGCACGCTGCGAGGGTGAAAGCCTACATCTGCGAGCGTGTATGCGCGTATGCGCGCCGCAGACAGTGCGGGTGAGATTCGTCAAGGAAGGGTAACACAGAGATGCAATTGGCACGCAACACGTATATGAGGCAGTAGTCAACAAATGTTGAGGAGGCGAAGAAACACAGAGAGCGAGAGAGAGAGAGAGCGAGAGCGAGAGAGGAGACGGGAGGGAGGAATGAGACGTGAAATGGAGCGAAGAACGAGTAGGATGGCGATGATGGTGGTGGTGAAGTTATGCCTGCACTGCGAGACGAGGAGAACCGCTTTCGAGAGGCGGGAAACCACCTGAGAAGAATCGCAGGTGCGTGTGAGGAAAGGGGCGACGGAAAGAAGGGGGAAAAAAAAGAAACAACAACAAATCTGCGTGGCTGGCAACATCGCCATTAAAAACAAAAAAAGTGCCCGTTCTGCTGCACTATTTCTCTCCCCTTTCGAATCACTTCCTGGGGGCTGCTGCAGCCCAGTGCGGCAGGAACTATTTCCGCATGCAACGCGCAGCGGTGACGGCTGGTAAGTGGGGGTGTCAGAGAAGAAGTGAGTTGGTGTGTGTCGTTGCGTTGCGTTGGTGTCTGTGTGAATGTTACTCTCGTTGTGAAGAAAGCAATCAGTGAGGTGTGAGCACAGAGAGTTAGCGGCGGTGGTGTGCGCTTTCAACTACGTTGTTCTTGGTAGGTAGGTGTAATGAAAAGCCAAGGAGGGGAAGATGTAAGTGTGTGAGTGTGTGTTTATTTGTGTGAGTCCCCGTACGAAAAGGTGATGCAGCAATGATTGGGGCACAGTGTGCGCGGAGCGAGACACCAGGGGGAGAAAACAACATAGGAGTACAGTCAATCAGACAAAAGAGGTGCAGTCGTGATGTTTGGTGATGTAGACTGGGAACTGGTAAACATTTATCAAGCAACACGAGAAGGAGAAGACAGACAGGTGGACAGATAGAGAACGAAGGAGAGGGGGAGGGAAGAGATGGAGGAGAAGAACAGTCAGTGAGTGAAGAGAGCAAAATGAAGGATTTCACAGATACTCGCCTAGGTCACCACATGACGAAGTTAGACGTCTATCAGGACGAAAGAGGAAAGAGAGAGAGAGAGAGAGAGGTGCTGGGGGATTATTTGCTATCCAGGCTTGCCTCAGAGAAAGATGAGAAGGGAGGGGGGGGGGGGGGAGAACGAAAATGAGGAAGCGAAAGCGATGACGATACACATTTATATATGTGTAGTCGTCGGGCCTCCTTTTTTTTTGTTTGTCTTGACACCTCTCTCTGTCTCTCTCTCTGTGCTTCCACCTCCTCCCTGCGTCTGCACGCACTGGGCGCTAGTCAGAGGGCACAACCGGCAGCACCTTGTTGCCGCGCATGTAGGCGACGGCGGCCGGGATGGTGCACACGACGCACCAGACCACCATCAGGCCCAGGATGACCCCGAAGGCGTGCAGGTTGTCGTGCCCCTCGACGTCGCCCTGCCACGGCACCTGGCAGTTCATGCCGAAGATGGAGGCAACGAGGTTGAGCGGCAGGCAGATGGTCGCCACCTGCCCCAGCGCCTGCATCTTGAAGTCGAGCCCGGCGCTGCTCTGCGACATGCGCATCGTGACGCCGGTCACAAAGTTGAGGTTCGCCTGGTTGAGAATGTCGCGCGCGTCGTCGAGGCGCTCCGCCGCCTCCCGCACGCCGTCCAGCGCGTCCGCGTAGAGCGCCACCGCGTCGCCGGCGCCGACGCACTCCGCGCCCTCCGCCGTGGCGGCCGCGAGCGCGGCGGCGCTGCCGGGACGAGGGAGGCGCGCGCCGCGGGACGCCGCGAGGGGCTGTCCCTCGCCCTCGCCCTCGTCGCCGCCGTCGTCGTCGTTGGCGTCGTCCCAGCCGTCCGCGCGCGCGGCCGGCAGCGGCCACCCGTCGCCGGCGCCGACGCCGAGGGGGTCTCCCTGCCCGAGCGCGAGCATCTCCTGCAGCAGCCTCTCCTTGAGGTAGAGCCGCCCCCGCAGCCCCGAGATGCGGCGCCGCAGCAGCGCCATGCGCCGCAGCAGGTCCGGCTGGTCGCGCGCGCCGGGCGCGATGAGCAGCACCATCTCGTCGACGCTGTCCACCTCGCTCAGCAGCGGCGCCGCGTCCGGCAGCGCGGCGGCCGTCGTGCACGCCACCAGCCGGGCCAGCGCCAGCGCCGGGCCCCCGCGCGCCGGCCCCGCCACCCCCGCCACCCCCGCGACCGCGCGCTGGTGGAACGTCGCGAGCAGCCGGGGCGCGAGGAGGAAGGAGCACCACGCGACGTTGGCGGCGGCCGCGTCGATGGCCTCGCTGTCGCTCAGCGCCGGCGCGCCGTCCGCCCACGCCTCCGCCGCCTGGCACGCGAGGCAGCCCACCGTCAGCGGCGCGGCGGCCGGCGGCGGCAGCGCGGGCGACATCACCACGTCCGACTCCATGGGCGACACCACCGCCTCCAGCATCTCCGCCGACACCGCCGCCCCCGCGCCGCCGCCCCCGCCGCACCCCTCGGCCTCGTCCGCCGTCACCGCCAGCAGGCCCCGCAGCAGCCGCATGCGCTCGTCCGCGGTCGCGAGGCCGGCCGCGTCGGCCCACAGGTAGCGCGGGCCCTCCGCGGACGCGGTCTTCATCGCCGCCTTCGCCGCCGCCAGCAGCGCGTCCACCGTAGAGTACCGCGAGACCTCACAGACTCCGCCGCCGCCGCCACCGGCACCCGCAGCAGCAGCGGCGGCGGAGGCGTCACAGACGTGCAGCAGCAGTGTTGGCGCTGCTTCGGCCGCCGTGTCCGCAGCGACACTGCCGTCATTATTGTTGTTGTTGTTATTGTTGTAAAAGTAGGCCATGCTGATTGCAGAGAATGAGAAGAAGAGGAAGAAAAAAAAAGAGGGGGAAGTAGTTAAACGCTTATGTCTCTCTTTTCTTTATTTTAATATATGTATGTGTACTTCCTTAACGCTGAAATGAAAATTGCCAGCGTGCAACTTGGGATTAAAAAAAAAAAAGTGAAAAACAAAGCACACAGACGCACAAAAAGAGGAAGAATGGGAAACAAGCAACGAAATGAGAAAAAATTACCTTTCAAAAAAGAAAAGAAAAAAAGAAGAGATGTGTATTGATTTAAGTTATTTCTCTTCTTGGGTCTTACTTACCTGACAGGGAGAATAGAAGATGTGTTTTTCCAGCACGAACGTAAACGGGAAAAAGGCATTCAGCTCCTTTTTAGTTCGTTTTTCTTTTTTGCGTGCGAGGAAGAGAGAGAGAGAGTGTGTTTATTTTTTTTTTGTGTGTGTGTGTGTGTGATTATTGCGCTAGTTAATTCTTCTTTGTAGTCGAGAGAGGGGGAAAGGAAAAGGGTGAGGAAAAGTGAGGAGTGGTTGAAAAACGTCCTAAAACGCACAAAGGAATTACTTTTGCCATGCAAATATTGTGGGCCATTGTGTCTCCTTTCCCCCGATTTTCCTCCTTCTTCTTTTAGCCGCCAACACTAACACTTCATCTTGTGCGTTGCATACCAGGGAGAGAAAGAGACAGTCCCGTTGGTTTCTGCCGCTCACATTTTTTCCACCTCTTTTTTTCCTCCTTCATGAGTAGTTAACATGAGTTTTTTTTTTTTTTTTTTTTTGTTGTTGTCCTCACACAAATGACTGGACCACTTTTTTTTCTCCATCTTTTGTTGTTGTTGTTAATACGTGATAACTTGAATTAGACGGCGAACATGCAGAGAGGGAGTGGGAGGGAGAGAGAGGAGAGAGGAGAGGGAAAAGAAGCAAAGGAGAGAGAGAGAGAGGGGAAAAAAGGATACAACAAAAGTATCGATTAGTGGAAGAAAGAAAGAGAGTACGATGGACAACACGTATATACTTGAAGAATCAGTCCGTAACGAACCGCAAATCTCAATTTTTCAAAATAAGAATTGCTTTAAAAAGTTGACTTTTGCTGGTAAGGTGCTGTGCTTACATGGAGGAAAGGAAACTGCAGTACGAAAAAGCGGCTTTTCTTTTAAATATTCTATTAGATCGGGTACATTGATAGAATCAACAAAGTGAGAAAAAGGTTAGAGGGCCAACGTACAGCAAACCATGGTAGAACAAAAAAAAAATGAGAGTGCTATTTTTTTTTTTTTTTTTTTTTTGGTCAGAGGATCTGTATACTACAGACTAGATTACAGTCATAGAATAAGTCACTCTCTTTTATCTTTCACATTTTTTTTTTGTCCTTGCATTTGTCCTTCCGCAGCCGCACTTTTGATGTTATCGTTTCTCCCTCTTCCTTCCCTTTTGTGGTTTAATGTTAATGATGATTCAATTATATAAGGGTTAACCCTTAGGTTGGCAATAGGCATACGAAAAGATGCAGGAGAGAGAGAAAAAAAAAGAGAGAGGAGTAGTCTTCTTCTTCTTCTTCTTCTTCTATTTTTTTTTTAAAATTATGAGTGATGGAGTAGGGAAGTGTCTATGAATGTATTCCTCTTTTTTCTGTATGTTGGATGCAGGCAGACGCATGAAAGAGGACATTAAAAGGGAGTACGAAAAAAAAAGTTTAATCGCTTGAGATGAAAGGAGATAAAGAGCAGAGAGGACAGAGAGAGAGAGAGAGAGAGAGAGAGAGAGAGAGAGAGAAGAAGAGAGTTACCAGTGATAGAGAAGAGAAAGAGAAAAAAAGAAGTGGAAAAAAAACCTAATGACAGTTCTTCCCAAAAAGCGTCGTACTTCTCTTGATTCTCCCGTCAGCAGAGAAGGTCGCCTCCTCCCCTCCCCTCCCTACTCCCCAGCCTGCCACACGCTTAGTCACGGAAGTTCCACCCCTTCTTCTCCACAGCCGCGGCGGCCGCCTCGCCACCCTTACTATTATTGTTGTTGTTGCGGCCGTTGTTGTTGTTGTTGTTGTTGTTGTTGTTTTGCCGCCGCCGCCGCCGCCGCCGCGCGCGTCGGGTGCCGCCCGCGGCTCGTCGCGCCAGTTGGCGAAGTTGGGTGTGCTGGCGGCGTGGCTCATTCCCCCGCCGCGGCCGCCGCGGCCGCCCCGCCGCGCCCCCCGCCGCGGCCGCCCGCGCCCGCGCCGTCGCCGCCGGGGAGGTTGTCGTCGCTCCTGCGGTTGGCGCGGAACTTGCCGGCCCCGGAGGCCCCGGAGGCGGGGCGGGGCTGGAGAGCTGCGGCGCCGTCTGCTCCTTGCGCGGCGCCGAGCGGAAGTCGGCGAGGTCCGCGAGCGACTTGGACGGCGGCACGCCGCCGGCGCCGCTCTCGCTGTTGTTGTTATTGTTGTTGTTATTATTGGCGGCGACGGCGGGCGCGGCGGCGCCGAAGTTGTCGCGGGAGAAGTCGCCAATGTGCTCCGGCTTGGAGGCGGCGCGGGGGAGGCGGCCGGCGGCCCCGCCGATGACGGGCGTGTTGGGGCTCGCGGGGCTCGCGGGCTGGTCGCGGCTCCCAAAGACGTCGCGCGAGAGACTCGCCAGATCGACGTTGCTGTCGCTGTTGTTATTATTATTGTTGAGGTTCGCGCTTGAGGGGCCGCCGCTGCGGAGGCCGCTGCCGGGCTGCGGCGCCGCCGGCTGCACCTCGCCCGTCCCAAACGCGTCGCGCGAGAAGACCGGCGTCGCGAGGTTGGCGCTGCTGCCGTTGTTGCCGCCGCCGAGGCGCCCGCGTTGCTGCCGATGCCCCCGCGCGGCCCCTCGCCGAGCGCCCCGCCGCCGCCGCCGCCGGCCGCGCCGCCCTCCTCGGTGGCGGAGTAGAGGTGCTGGATCTGCTTCTCGGTGGCGAGGTCGATGATCATCTTGCGGTTCTTGTACGGCTTCTGGTTCATCAGCAGCACCGTCTTGAGGGCGTGCAGCGTCTTGACCTCGACGAAGGCAAACGTCGCCGCGTCCTTCTTGATCAGCCGGTGGCGCGCGATGACATCGACGTGGAAGTTGTCCGCGATGAACTCCTCTTCAGTCACGTCGTTGTGCAGGTTGCCAAAGTAGAGCACGTACGGCGGCTGCAGGTCCTCCATGTTCGCCTCGCTCTTCACCGGCTTGATTTTCGGCCCCGCCGGCGCCGCGCCGCCCCCGGCCGCCGTCCGAAAGCTCTCCCGCTCCGCCAGCGCGTGGTTCTCGCCGACGCGGTTGTACTTGTTGGCCGCGCCGGCGCCGCCCCTCTCCGCCTCGCGCTTCGCCTTGGCGGCGAGCTTCTCGCGGTACATCTTCTCCGCCTTCATCTCCTCGGTGAGGCCGCGGTCGTCGGCGTAGTCGTAGTTGTCCTCGTCGACCACGTAGCCCTTGTTGAGCTCCGACAGCGTCATCACCTTCCCGCGGCCGCCTCCCTTCTTCTTGGACATGGCTGCTGGTGCTGCTGGTGATAGTGTTGTGTTGGTAGTGGTTGTGTTGTGTTGGGTGTACAGTAAAAAGGATAGGGGGGGGGGGGGATTAGAGCAGTAAAAGCAGAGATATTTTTGTATGATTTAGGTGGATTTAATTTTAAAAAAAAAAGAGAGAGATTGTTTTCGTACCTGATGAAGCTTAGGGTGCTTATGCAGGGTGAGTCAGTTAAAAGTGAAGGAGGAAGAGATGATAGACACTATTAAGACTGAATAAAAGACGAAGAAATAGAGCAAGAGAAAGTAATTGGAGTAAGCAGAAGGGAGTAAAAAAAAAGTAAAAACGAGAAGTAGTAATTATATAAAGTTACAAATTATATAGATGTTAGCTAATTAGTTAGTTTGTAGGGAAGTAGTTTTTTTTGTTTTGTCTTGCTACTGAGGAGCGAAGGCTATTTTTTTTTTTTTTGTGTGTGTGTGTTTCTTGTGGGCAGTAACAGAAAGAGAAGCTTCTGTCTCTATCTGTTCAATCTGTGTGAATGTGTGTGGGTGTGCGTGTGCGAGCGGTACGAGATAGGTGTTTTTTTTTTTTTTATAAATTAGGGAGGGGGAGAGTGAAGTATCATAGTGGAATGGGAAGAGTACATCTGCTGTAAAAAAAAAAAATAATAAATAAGTGTCAAACGCCCATTCATTTTGGTACAAGGAATGGGTAGGGGAAGGGAACAAGGGTACAGATACGGCTCTTTTGGAAGCACACCATCACGTACTTGAAGTATAAGACAGCCTAGGGCATGATTGGTAACTCCTTCTCTTCGTTCTTTCCCCCTTCAATCTCTCCTGCATTTAACATCGGTTTATTTTCATTTTTCTTCTTAAAAGTGTCAGTGATCAAGTACAGGTGAATAAGAGCAAAGGACGAATGGAGGGGGGGGGGGGGGAAACATATTAAAAGAAGCAAAAGTGATAAATGATATCACACATAACAATGCGAATGGGGTGCAATCAGCTATCTGTCTGCCTGTCTTTCGCATTCTTCTTCTCCTCAGCCAAACACGTCGACTTCTTCGTCTCTCTGTTCTCGAGAAAAGAAGGAGAAACAATGGGAGTGTGTGAGCGCGATGGGAGAGATAAAGAAAGAAAGAGAGAGAGAAGGGAAGAAAAACAGAAGCTGCGCACGTTGAGGTAGCGAATGAAACAGAAAAATCGCCGAAATTAGAAGAGAGAGAGAGGAATATAAAATCTAAAGCTCGATTGGGAGAGAGAAAATAAAAAGAGAGCACGAGAAAGGGTAGCAAAGATTGAATCAGGTTAAACTATGAATGATATACAGTGTACAGTGATGCCGGTGACGGCACGCCCCCGGCGTGTTGTGCTCAGGACCAGTTGGCGCCGGTGCTAGGGCTGCGGCCGCCGGCGCCGTGGTAGGGTGAGCGCGGGGAGCTGGGCGACTGCATCTGCCGGTAGCTCTCCTCCCGCCGCATCGCCACGTTGTTCGCCGGGTGCGACAGCCGCGCGAAGACGTCCATCTCCCGCGTCCCGCCCGCGGAGCCGTCCGCGTTTCCTTTGGCCCCCGCGGAGGAGGAGGGGGAGCGCTGCCGCTGCTGCTGCTGCTGTTGCTTGCCGCCGCGGTTGCTGGCGGAGGCGGCGCGGCGCGCGGACACCTGCGACGTGCGGCGCCGGCTCTCCTCCAGCCGCTGGCGCGCGCCGGCGCTCTTGCGCTGCAGCAGCTTCGCCGCCTCGGCCGCGTCCCTGCCGGCACCGGCGCTGCCCGGCGCCGCCGCCGCCGCGCCACTCTCCTCCTCCGCCGCGGCCGCCACCACCAGCGCGCGGCTGCCGTTGGCGTTGGCGCTCGCGCGCCTGGCCGAGGCGGGGGCCCGCGCACCGGCCGCGCTGCTGCTGCTGCTGGGCTCCCCGGCGGCGGCGCGGGAGGTGCGCCGCGGCTCCGGCGAGAAGGCGCCGCGCTCCCACCTCAGCTCCTCATTCCGCACAAAGGAGGCGCGCGTGCCGCGGGCGTAGTGCGCCAGGTGCGCCTCCGCCTCCGCCTCGTCCATCGTGTCGTCGTCGTCGTCGTCGGTTGTTGTGGTCCGCAGGGGGTGGCGGCCGCAGGCTCGCAGTGCGGCCGCTCTTGCTGGTGCTGCGGCGGCTCCCGCGGCGGGCGGAGCGGGGGGCGTCGGTGCCGTCGGTGATGGCCAAGGGCGCCGCCGCCCGCCGCCGCCGCTTCGTCGCCGCTGCCGCCACCGCGGGGCCGCCGCTTGATGGCGCGCGCGGCGCCGGTGCTCTTGCGCACGTTGTCGTCGAGCTCCCGCGTGAGGGCGGCGTAGCGCTGGCGGACGTCGCGGCTCTCGTGCTGCAGCTCGTCGGCGTCGCGGCGCAGCTCCGCGCGGCGCTCGCGGACGGCGACGCGCAGGTAGGCGTGCTGGTCCCGCTCGATGGCGAGCAGCTTCTCCGCCTGCGCCGCCTCCAGCCGCAGCGCCACCAGCTTGTCGTCGTCGTCGTCGGCCGACACCTGCCCCGCGGCGCGCCGCGCGAGGGGGTCGCGCGCCGTCGTCGGCTTGAGCGAGCGCATGTTCTTGATGTTGGTGCCGCGGCGCAGGTGGTGCTTGAGGTCCTGCTGCTGCTGGAGCAGCGTCGCGCGCTCCCGCTGCAGGGCGGCGCGGTCGGCCCGCCACTGCCGCAGCTCCGCCCGGCACGCCGCCACCTCCTCGGGGTCCAGCTCGTCGTCGCTGAGAACGCTTGGCACCGCCGCCTCCCCGCGCTGCCCCTTCTTGCCGCCGCCGCCGCCGCCCTGCCGCAGACGCTCCTGGTAGAAGCGCGAGCGCTCGGCGGAGGCGCCGCGCGGCGCGGGATACAGGCGCTGCACGACGCCCTGCTCGCGCGGCGTGCGGGGGGAGGGGTTGAAGCTGCGGCGCGCGAGGCCGGCGGTGGCCGCGTCGTTGTCGCCGCCGCCGCCCCCGGCGCGCACGAGGGCGCCGCTCTGGCGCGGTGTCAGGCTCATCCCCGGCGGCTTCAGCGGCTGCCCCGTCACGTCGGCGTTGGTGCGCATCACCTGCTGGTCGCGCAGGCCGTAGAGCTCCTTGGCGCTGGCGGCGTCGGCGCGGAGGGCGAAGGGCTCGTGCCCGCAGAGGCGCCGCAGCTCCCACTCGCGCGCGCGCATCGCCGCCAGCAGGTACAGCACGCGGGTGCGCGGGGCGGCCGTCTCGCCCCACTCCGCCGCCTCCGCCTCCAGCAGCGCCGCCGGCCGCCGCAGCCGCGGGGGCGTCGTGGTGCGGTACAGCGTCTTGGCGTCCACCGCCCGCGGCGCCTCCGTCGTCGGCGTCGACGGCAGCGACAGCGCCTCCGCCGCCGCCGCGGCCTCCTTCTCGGTGTCGTCCCCGGCGGCGGCGGCGCGGGAGGTGCTGCTGCCGCCCTCGGCGCGGCGCGGGCGGAAGCCGGGGGTGCGCCACGGCCGCTCGTACATGCGCTGCGCCCACTGGCGCGCGGCCGCCTCCTTCTCCTTGCGCTCCTGCAGCCGCCGCGCCTCCTCCTCCTCGGGCGTCAGCTCCGCCGCGGCCTCCTCCGTCGCCTCCTGCTCCTGCTCCTCTTGCTGTTGCGGCTGCTGCTGCGGAGGCATCGTCACGCTGTGCACGCTGACGTCGTCATGCGGAGTTTGCGCTCCCGGGGCGGGGGCGGCGCTGGGGCTGGTGCTGGCCGCCCGCGACGGCTTGCGGTGCGGGGCCGTCACCTCGTCGTCGTCCTCCTGCTGCAGCCGCCGCGGGGACCCTCCGTACGCCTCGGTGTCCGTTGCCGCCGCCGCCGCCGCCCCTCCGGCGGTCGTGTCGTCGTCTTCGTCAGCGGCGACAGGCGTCTCCGGGGTGTCAGGGACGCTGCCGTACGTGATCTGGTCGCCAGCGGCGCTGCCGTTGCTGTTGCTGCGACGGTTATGATTGTTGTTGTTGTTATTGGCCTGATTAGTGCGGTTCGTGATGGTTGGGGGCACCGACGACTCTTCGTGGAAGGTAAAGTCGTCCGTACCGGTGCGGTCGTCGTCGCTACTGTTATCATTGTTATTATTGTTATTATTGTTGTTGTTGTTTTCTGTGCCGCCGCCGCCCTCGACCACGCGGAACTGAATAGACTCCTGCGGCGCGGGGGAGGGGCGGGTGGCGATGTTGTCGGTCTCCGTGCGGAACTGAATGGAGGGCTCCTCGCCCTCCGCCGCCGCCGCCGCCAGGTCGTAGGTGGCGCTCCCCTCCGTCGCATCTTGAATGACAAACTCAAAACTACTGCTGCTGCTGCTGTCGCCGTTGCTGTTGTCGCTGTTGTTATTGTTGTTATTTCCAGGGGCGCTGCCGCGGCCGGGGCGGGCGGCGCTGCCGTGGGTGTTCTCGTCGTCTACCACGTACTGCAGCGAGTCCGCGCCGTCACTGGCCGCGTCGTTGCCATTCCTATTCGCGTTACTATTGCTCCGCCTGTTGCTGTTGTTGCTGCCGCCTCCGCTGCTGCTGCCGGCGCGGCTCCGCGGTGAGGTCGGCGGTGGCGTCCGGCTGCTACTGTTGTTGTTGTTGTTGTTGTTGTCGCGCGCGCCGGAGCCTTGACGCGAGCTGGCAATTCTGCCGTCGGCGCTGGGGCCGCGGCTGGGCGGGCGGCGCGGGGGCTGGCGGCGGCGGCGGCGGCCCCGGCGCGGCCGCGCGGCGTGTGCCCTGGGCCTCGGCTGCGCGGGACCTCCAGCACCCGCGGCGAGCGCGGCGGCGCCGAAGCCGCAGCCGGAGTCTCGTCAACAAAAACGCTGCCGCGCGCACTGCTGCTGTTGTTAGCCATGTTATTATGGGCATTCATTCTGCTATTGGTGTTGGTGTTGGCCGCCTCCGAGCCGTCGGCACTCATGGAAATCACAATAGAAGACATGTTTCTTTTTTTTTTAAAAACTTTTTCTTTCTTTTCCACCAGCGTTTCTCTAATTTTATTCTTCTAAAAGTGCCCCTTGCAATACGATACGTGTTCCCCCAAGAGAGCGGAGAAAGAGAGAAACGAGAAGGAAGCACAAAAAAGGAAAAGAAAAAAAAAAAAAGAAGCACTATAATATAAAAAAAATAATTCTAATACAGATATTACCTGTGAATTTTGGTGAGTTGGTTAGTTGTGGTTGTAGTTGCGAGGGGAAAGGAAAGGGTAAATTGAGAGAGAAAAATAAGAGAGATGGTGTTGAGTAAGAGTAGGGAGTGTCCCATAAAGTATGAGAGAATCTCCATTCAGATAGTAGGGAGGGGAAAGGATCCCTCTCTCCCTATCTCTTCCCTCCAGATAACACAAAACGGCACGCATGAAAACAAAAAACACAAAAACAAGACGGTACAAAGGTTGCCCTTCATGAACTTGTCCCCGTCTCATTTTCCTTTTACATGCGTGCCTCCTAGTATCACTCAGCAAAAACAACAACAAAAAAATGAACAATAAGAATCCAATGTTCATTCTTCGTAGGGAACAGTGCTATCACGAGACTGTTAAAAGGTGAATCACTCTTTCTCTTTTATCCTCATTTTTTCTTTTCTTAAAAGGAAAGTTTTAAAGGTGAGGACTCCGTGGAGGCAAATCGAAAGCAAGACGAAGTAAGAAGCGAGGAGAAAAATGGGTTCACTGAAGGAAAAAAAAATAGTAAAAAGAAACACCGTGGAGAGGTAATATCGCAAAAAAAGGGAAATCAATAGTGCACCAACACGTTGTTACTATCCTGTGCAATCTACACTCTCCGACGCCTTCCTTGCCATATTGTTTTGTTCCCGTCAGTGTGACGAACGGAATAAGGGCGCGCCGTCGCATATCACTTAATATCCCCTTTCCAGAAAAAGACACCTCCACTTTTTTTTTTTTTTGCTGTGTGCCGCCTGTCGCTCAGTGAGTGTGCTGAGTCTATTTTTCCATCTTTCATTTCCTTTTTTTTTGTTTTGCTACTATCGAAATTAAATAGCTTTCTCCCCTCCCTCCCTGCTGTGGGCTCCGACGCACAACCACAACGGTTAATATATATATATGCGAGTCCGCGCGCACCCCCCCCCGCCCCGCCCCTAACCAGCAAGCTGACTGATTTGCATGTGGGGAGTGGCGTTTTTTTTTTTTTCTTTAGCATCCCTTTTTTTTCAGGTAAGCAACAACAGAGAAGGAAGATGAATAAGAAAACCCGAAAGGAATAAAGAAAGAAACAATTAACACGAGCGCGCGCACACACACGTAGAGAAACAACAGCAAAAAAAAAAAAAAGGTGAACCAGTAGTTAAAGGATGTTACTATACAGATAAACAATGATAAAACAATATATTTTTTGACGTGTGGGCTCAAGAGCGTCATTACTTCTCAGATGCTGACAAACGAAATAGGAGGAAGAAACGAGAAAAGGGATGGATGGAGGTCGAACACACACACACACACATGTGGGGGGAAAATCTAAATGCAAATAAAGAGAGAGAAAGAGAGAGAGAGAGAGGAAGAGTAAAAGAGATAAGGTGTGAAAAAGAAACTATGAAATCCTGAATCACAGGAAAGGCAAAAACTAGAAACCACTGTTTTATCTTTACTGGAGCAGAGATGTTGAGTTTGTGCCGTCGTCTTCGCCTTCGCTTCATCCTTTTTTTTTTTCAAACGATGCCCCCTCTCTTATTCAGCACTGCTTTGAGGCCGAAGTTGGGGACTCGCTAAGGCACACGAACAAACAAACCGTTATCTATTTTACTGTTATTCTTAAGTTAAGTTTTCCCTCTTCATATATTGGGACTCAAACAGTGTAATCCTGCTGATCTACGCAAGGGGAGGTGGAACGGCTGCCGTCTCCGTCCTTGTCGCCCGCGGCGGCCCCGTCGTCTTTGCCGCCCGTAGTACTATCACCGCCGTCCCCGCCGTCGTCGTGGTGCGTGTAGTAGTCCCCGCCGCTCACGGCGCGCACGCGGGCGCTGCCATTCCCCCCGTCAGCCGACGACGCCGCCGAGGCGCCACCCGCGTCGGCATCGGCGATCTCCTCGACTGACCCTGGGGCGACACCCGCCAGGGGGAGGGCCGGGACGACACCACCACTGCCCCCACCGCCGCCGCCGGCGCTGCGGCTGTGTACACTGGAGTTGCGGTGGTGCACTGGGGAGTGCGAGCGGCGCGAGACGCTGTGGGTCTCCGCGCGCCGCCCGGTGGCCGTCCCCGCCTGCGACCGCGTCGTCGCGCTCAGCGCGTCCGCGTTGGGGTTGCTCGCGTTGTTGTACGAGCTGCCGCCGTGCCCGCCGCCGCCTTGCCCGCCGCTGCAGAGGGGGCCGTCGTCCGCGGGGGACACCGGGCCGCCCGAGACGGGCGTCGGCGGAAATATCGGCTCCGCGATGACCGCCGGCGGCGCCGCGCGCACGCGGGAGGGCACGACGCCGCGCTGCATTTGCTGCGGCGGGCGCGGCGAGGCGTCCCCGGCGGCTGCTGCGGCGGCCTTGGTGGGCGTTCTGTGCTTTTGGCGCGGCGTGCGGCCCCCGCGCGGGCTGTAGTGCTCCTCGCCGCCGTAGTCGATGGTGCGCCGCGCGGTGCGCGGGGTGGCGGCGTAGTAGTTGTCGCCGAGGGGGTCGGCCGCCGGCTGCGCGGCGCGCCGCGGCGTGCTCGTGCCAGAGACGGCTTCGCTGGCGGCGGCGGGAGGGGCGGCGTAGGGCGCGGGCGGCGGGGAGGCGACCTCGGCGCCGGGGCGCGGCGTGCGCGGCGCGTAGGTGCGCGGCGTCGTCAGCGGCTTCGCAAAGGGCCGGTGGTTGTCGGGGCGCGGCGAGGGGAACAGGTCGGCGCTCTCGCTGGTGACCGGACGCGGGGAGGCCGGCGCGCGCTCCTCCTTGGCGCCCTTCTTCGTCTTCTTCCCTTTCTTCGACTTCTTCTTCTTTTTCTTGTCCTTCTTCTTGCTGTCCTTCTTGCTGCTCTTCTTCTTGGCCTTCTTCGGCGCGGGCGTGGCGGCGGTGTCCTCCGCAGTCTCCGGCGCCGGCGCCTCCTCCTCGGCCTTGTCGCCTCCTTGTCTTGGGCGGGCTGCTGCGCGGCCGCCGCAGGCTCCTGCTCCTGCTGTTCGTCGTCGTCGTCGCTGTCGCTCTCGGTTTCGGTTTCGGCGTCGTCGCTGCCGCTGCCGCTGTCCGCGGCCTCGGAGCCCTCGGCGCGGTCGGTGCCGCTGCCGCTGCCGCCGTCGCCGTCGTCGTCCTCGTCCTCGGTGTCAGCGTCCGAGTCGCCGACGCGGGCCGTCAGGAACCCCTCGGCGGCCTCCGCGCTCCGCCCGCGCCGCCTCCGCCTCGGCGCGCAGCTGGTGCAGGCGCATCGTCTCGGGGAACTGGCCGCTCTGCAGGCGCGCGTCGACGGTCTCGGGCGCGAGCGAGGCAGGGTGCACCACGCTGAGGGTCACCGCCATGACGCGCGGGCGGGGGCCGTCGGGGGAGGCGCTGCTGCCGGGCGCCGCCGCTTGCTCGCCGAGGGTGACGTCGGTGACGCGCAGGAACTGGGCGTCGACCTCGGTGGCGGCGGCCGCCTCGTGCAGCACCGCGCGCTCCAGGCCGTCGCGGTTCGTCACCACCACCGCGTTCCAGTGCTCCCCGGGAAACTCGCGCGTGAGCTGCGAGACGACCATGTCGCCAAAGACGTCGGCGGCCGCCGCGTCCGCCTCGGGCCGCCCCTCACTGCCGCGGTCGTCGTCGTCGCCGGCGCACGACATGGAGAACTCGCTCCCGGCGAAGGAGGAGTTGCCGCGGGAGGCGCCGCGCTCGTAGGGGGCCGTGCGGCTAGGGCCGGCAGGGGCGGCGGCGGGCGTGCTGCCGGGGGCGAGAGGCGGGCGCGCCGGCGCCTGCTGCTGCTGCTGCTCGTCCTCCTGCTCCTCCTCCGCGGCGGCCGGGCCGTCGCCCCCGTTCTCGGTGGGGCCCTGCGGCTCCTTCGCCTGGTCGTCGAACACCTGCGTGTCGTCGTTGGGCACAGTGGGCGTCGCGGCGGCCGCGGGCGCCGGCACGTGGCTGCTGCCGGGGCCGCGGGTGGCCGGGGGCGGTGGCGGGGGCGGCGGGGGCGGCGCCGCGGCCCCTCCCGCCTCTTTGGCCGTCGCCTTGCGCTCCTCGGCGGCGACGGAGGCGCGGCGGGACACACGCGGGGGCGGCGCGCACACGCCTGCGGCGGCGGCGGCGGGGCGGCGGGGGCGGCGGTGTCGGCTTGCTCCCGGGGCCTCTGCGTGGGCGGCGGGCGCGCCGGGGCGGGCGGTCTGCGGGAGGGCCTCGGGGCTCGCGCTAGAGATACTTGCGGTTGCTGCTGTCGTCGGCCGCGGCGGCAGCGCTGCCCGCCGCCGCCTGCGCCTCCTCGCTGCCGGTGAAGGGCTCCTGCGGCTCGGCGGCGGCGACGGCGGCGGGGGCGGGGGAGGTGCCGTCGCGCTCCTCTGAGAGCACAACGTAGCTGATGCTCTCGCGCACCGGCGCCGGCGACGGGGAGGCGGCGCTGTTGGGGTTCGACGGGCTCGCGGCGCCCGGGGGGTCCGCGTGCGGGTGCGGGTTGCGGCTGTCGGCGAGGCGGCTGCCGTCGTCGTCGCCCTCGTCGACAAACTGCACGCTCTCGCCGTCGGTGCGCGCGTGCGAGACGGCCGGCGGGGAGGCGCTTGCGTTGATGTCGAGCGAGTGCGGGTCGCGGCCGCCGGCGGGGCGGTTCAGCGCGCTCGTCTCCACCGACATGAACTGAATGCTCTCCCCATCCGCACCGCCGCCGCCGCCGCCGCCGCCGCGCGCCCCTCCCGCGGCGAAGACGCTCGGGGGCGACACAGAGGAGGCGGCGGCGGCGCTGCCGTGCTGCTGCTGCTGCTGCCACTGGTGGATGTTGCTGTTGTTGCCTGTCCCGTCCTCAATCTGGAAGTCGACGCTGTTGAGTGTCTGGTTGAGGTTCAGCAGCTGCGGGTCCTGCGGCGACGCGTCGACGGACATGAACTGCACGCTGCTGCGCGCCTCGCCGCCGGCGCCGCCGCCCCCGACGGCGCTCTCCTGCCGCGTCTTGTTATTGCCAGACACAGACAGGTTGTCAAAGGCAATGGAGTTGTTGGAGGACATTTTCTTTTTGTTTGAAAATATTTTTTAAACGTTGGGCTGTCTTGTACTTCCTTCTAATGAGTCGCTAGTGCTGTAGTTTTGAAGAGATGAAATGAGTGTGTGTGTGTGGGGGGGGGGGTGGGCAGAAGATTATAAAAAGTAGTAAACTAAAATGTAAAATGCGGTAAACGAAAAAAAAATCAAGTAGAAAAAAACCCCACACCTACAGGTCCTGGCGCAAAGAATCCTAAGGAATGCACAGAGAGTGTCGGAGGAGAGATGAAATAGGAGTGAGGAAGAAAATAGTTATGAAGCAGATACAAGGAAAGAGAGTAAGAAGGCCAGCATATTAACATTGTTATGTAAACGTGCGGAAGTAACGCTTTAACGTGTGAAAACAGTTATAGTGCATACACAAAGTCTCTCTATCCCATAATTTATTACAGGATCGTAAGAAGAGAACGACTTTATTTTTTTTCTTCCCCCAAAAATGAAACGCAGTGCAACGGCGTATATATCATTTTGTTTCCATCATAAATTCACATTTTATTTAGTGTTTTTTTTTTCCAAGTGGTTTTGGTGTGTCCGGTGCGTGACGAGAGTGAATGCATAAGAGAAAGAGAGAGGGAGAGGCGGGGAAAAAAAAAGAGAATGCGCGTATGAGGGGAAAACAAAAGCACGGAATAATGATACGGATGAAAATAACTATGAATTGGACAGTGCATGACTAAGACACTTTTCATGGTTGTGTTGACACCACATGTTCATTTATCAAACTGTAGGAGAGTGTTAATCAAGCAGTTAAAGAAAGGGGGGAGAGAGAGAGAGAGAGAGAGAGAGAGAGAGAGAGAGAGAAAATGAACCCACGACACGAATCCTCCTCTTCTGACAGGTTCATTCCCAACATTCCCCTAATCTCACCCCTTCTCCTTCTCCTTCTTCGTTTCCTACACTTTACGCACGTCCGAACGCTTGACAGACGGGGAGGCGGAGACAGAAGCCGCAGCCGGGGACTTGCTTCCGCCGCGCCCGGCAGCTGCCGTAGTAGCGGCGGGTGCGGCGGCGGTGTTGCTGTTGCCAGAGAGGTTGTTGTGGGAGTGATCGTCGTCCATGCCGGTGATCACCACCTTCTTCCTTTTCCGTCCGTCCGCCGGCCGCCGCGGTGAAGGGGACTCGCGCGTCTCGTGCTGTGGGGATTGTTCTCTGGTATTGACGTCGGCGTCCGCGGAGGCGGCGGCAGCAGCGCCGGCGCTTTGCTTCGTGCTCGCCTTCTTCTTCTTTGTTTTCTTGTTGGTCGCTGCCGCACCCTTGCCCCCGGCTGCGGCCTTGCCTGACTTTTTCTTTCCCTTTTTCTTCGTTTTGGCTGAGACTCCACCGCCGCCGGTGCCGGTGCCGCCCGCCGCCTTCTTTTTCTTTGCCACCGGCGCCTTTTTCTTCGTCTTGAGCTTCTTCTTTGTGGTCTTGGCACTCTTGTCGGCCGCGGGAGACTCCTGCAGCGCCTCTTCCCCTTCCTCTTCAGCGTCTCCAGCCGCGGCGGCGGGCCCGTTGGCACTAGCGGCCGCAGTCTTCTTCCCCTTCTTCTTCTTCTTAGGTGTGGGTTTCTCCTGCTGCTGCTGCCCCTCTTCCCCCTCCTCCTCCTCCTTCTTCCCTCTGGCCTTCGTCTTGGCTTTGGCCGCCTTGGTGTCACTCTTGGCGGGTTTCGCAGGCTTCGCTGTAGCAGCGGCGAAGGGGTGTGCACCAGTGTTCTTCGTGCTCTTCTTCGTCTTCTTCCCCTCCCCTTCCTTCTTCTTCTCCTCCCCCTCCTTCTCCTGATGCTGCTCCTTGGGGTTCTCGTCCACGCTTTCGTAGTCGTCGTCGTTGTCCTCCACGCAAAAAGCGATGCTCTCCTTCCGGTGATGCAGAAAGTACTGATACATGTCCGTGTACTCCTTGCTCTCGCCCGCCTTGCCGCCGCCACCGCCGCCCCCGACGGCATTCGCACCACCACCGCTATTGTTGCTGTTGTTGTCGTTGTTGTGGTTGTCCACAATGGCGGGCGCGTTGCTGCCGCCGCCGCTGCTGCCGACGCTCATGAAGCTGATGTTGGTGTCCGTCCTGTTGTCCGCGCTCAGCTCGAGCGACATCGTAGGCGGCGGCGACGAGTCTGCACTGCGGAAGTTGCTGCCGGCCCCACCGCCACCACCACCACCAGCGGCCGCCGGCATCGGGGCGGTGTTCTTGCTGATGTTGACAATTCGGGTGTCGCGCAGCAGGCGGCGCACCTGCGCGCTCGAGAGGTCCAGCTCAAACTGGATGCTCTGGCGAGAGCTCTGGTCGTAGTAGAAGAATGTCTGCCGGCTGCTCGCCCCTCCGGCGGGGCTGCCGTCTGCGCCGCCGCCGCCGCCGCTGTCGGCCGCGGGGCTGATGATGTCGAACTGAATGCTCTCGCGGTGGTACGGGCCCGAGTAGAGGCTGTTGTCGTTGGCGGCGCTCTCACTCGGGGACTCCACCGCCGCCGGGTCGAGCGTCGGGCCCCCCACGCGCTGGCGGTACTCCTCGTCGGTGGTGAAGGCGGCCTCCGTCATAGTTCTCCGGTTTTTTGTTTTTATGTTTCTTTTCCTGGAAGGGAAGCTTACTAGGTTATCAAACAGTACGCTTGAAAATTCAGGGGGGACGGAAACACTTCTTTTTCTCTTCTTTTTCCCTTTCGCTCTGATGGCGCTACTTTTGTATATGTATTCGCGAGGGGAAGTTGAGGAAGATCATATTGTACTTTTGTTGTACATCAATAATAAAAATGAAATGTTATTCACTACGATGTAGGCATGCGGGCAAACACACACATACACATGCGTATGAGTGTGCATGAACTTGACAGAAGAGTGTGAAACGCAGAAAAAAAAATATATCTCCTCGCTCATTTGTGAAACAAGTAATTTTTTTTTTTCGGAAGCAATGTACCGAGAACACTACAGAAAACAAACAACACACATTTTCTCTCTCTTCTTTCCCATCTACTAATTCCTTTCTTCGTGATAATTTCGGTAGATGTGTAAAGAAATGCGTTGAGGTGAGACAACTTATCGTGAGTCTCGCCGTAAGTAGAAGCGGCGGCTGAAGAGAGAGAGAGAGAGAGAGAGAGAGAGAGAGAGAGAGGTTACCCTTCTGTCTTGTCTAGATGCTGTCGACTTTCTTTTGTTTCTCCTCTTCCCCCCTCGGGTCATATCATGCCTTTGGGAATCAGTTCAACAATGTGAGTAGTAGAGGTAGTGGTAAACGGTAGCGAACAACACAGCAACAAAGCGGAAAACAACAACAACCTGTACACAGCGAGTAAGGTTGAGTAGCATACACATACCTGACACTAAAGGAAGCGACGTGTGAAGAGGCGGCTGGGGGGCTGGGGCCGCTCTCTACAAGGTAATCGCTTTGCCGAGCAGCTGCCCCAGCTCCGTCTGCAGGCGGTCCGCGAGCGAGTGCTGGTCAACGTCGCTCCTCCACTCGATCGTCTCCTCCGCCTCCCCGTCCGCCTCCCGCCCGCGCCGCACCTGTGCCGCCACCTTCCACGACCACCATGTCGTAATGGTGCGCGCCGCTCACAGGGGACGACAGCCACAGCTGCAGCTTCGGCGCCTGCTTGTTGATCACGTACAGCAGCGTCTCCTCCACCACCGCGACCGGCGCCGGGGAAGCGTCGGCGGCGCCGGCGGGCACCTGCGTGTGCACCGTCAGCGAGGGCGGCGCGCCGTCGCGGCGGGTCAGCTCCAGCGTCAGCACGCCCTCCACCCCGCTGCACTCCTCGACCGCGTACGCCGCCTCCTTTTCCCCTTTTTCTTCTTCCTCTTCGGCGAGAAAGGTCTCCTCCACGCGGCGCTCGACGCGCTCGATGAAGGCCTCCGCGGCGGCGTTGTAGTGCCTGTCGGTGAAGCCGTCCATGCCGCTCTTGGAGTAGAGCCGGCCCGTCCTACCGTTACCGGCGCCCCGCGCGGTGATGGTGTTGTTGTCGCTGTTGTTATTGTTGGCGTCGCCAGCGGACGGCGCCTGCGCGAACAGAGGTCGGGAGAGGGTGTGCAGACGCGCGGAGGGGGTCAGGAGGGGGTGGCTGAAGAGCGGCGCTGTCGCGGGGCCGCAGAGTGGGGCCCCGGGCGTCCGCGCCGCCGCCGCCGTCGCCGCGATGAGCGTGACAGTGCGGGAGCGAGCCGCAACGTGCATTGTCAATGTGATGTGCTTGTATGTGTGTGTGTTTGTGTTTGGACGTGAGTATACAGCTTTCGAGAGGAAAGTGAGAAGGAGAGTAAGAAGAGTAAGAAGGAGAGAGAGAGAGAGAGAGAGAGAGAGAGGTGCTTGCTGAGTAGAGAAATAAAATAATCACGCACGCCATTTCACCAAGAGCAGAAGAGGAAAGAGGTATTTACTCACACACAAAACAAGAGTCACAATAAGCTTTCTGTTCATCTTTTTAAATATACAAAAAAGAACGATTTTTTTCAGCAATTGCATGGGAAAAAAAAGGACTTGAGAAGCGGAGAAAAAAATAATAATAAGCGGAGTGGTGTGGCATTCCAGATACAAGAGGTTGAGTTTAAGAAATGAGAAGTAAAAAAAAAAAAAAGAAAAAGTGATACAGAAATCGGAGACAAAAAACAAGGAGAAAGCCGGGAGGTGTGAGAGAATTGAAGGCCACCGCTACTCACCGCAATGCAGTACCAGCGCCAACTATTGTAGGGAAGAGAGAAAAAAAAAACACAAGTGCGTTATACACTCAACTACGACTGGCAAGTAACTGCTGGGCCCACAGACCTTGAGCCACGGTCTGCACATCTTCGCTACTCCTCAGATCACGTCCCTGTTGCCGCTGCTGCTGCTGCTGTTGGAGAAGTTCGGCGGCGGAGGCGACAAATCCCTTCACACCCGGCTGACGAGGTGTCTGCCGCTGCCGTATAGCCGCTGGGTGAATGCCTCCAACGCTGCCATCTGCTGCAGCAGCCGTCGTCCGCAGCCCGCGTCGCTGCTGCTGCTGCTGTGTTGATGTTGTTTCTTCTGTGTGGCGCCCTCCAAGCAGCGTCTGCGCACCCGTCGCTCCAGCGCCGCCCGCCCGCCCTCGTCGAGCACCACCGACAGGCTGGCGCTCCCCCGCTGCCCTCCGCCGTCGCGATAATCCGCCTCCTCCTCATCATACTCGTCGCTGCCGTCGTTATTATTATTATTATTATCGCTGCCCTCCCCATAGCTCTCGTCTCCGCTGCCGTGATAAGACCGACGCGCACGGAGGTGGGTGGCGGTGGGACCTCCGCGGAGCGGCGCTGGCGTCGGCGCCCGCCGTCCGTCTCGCACCTCGTAGTCCTCCATCGGCGGGGCGGCGATGACGGCGCGGCGGGCCGCCGCCTGTGGGGCCGTTTCGCCCCCACCGAGCGGCAAGTCTGGCTGCTCTTCTTGCTCGCGCTGGTCAGCGGCCCCGCCGTCCCCGCCGCCGGCGCCGTGGCTGGGTGGGGGAGTCCCGGAGAGCGGCCGACCCGTCGCGTGACGCGCCGCGTTCCGTTTGATGTTCGTCGCCAGCGGGGAGAAGTTGTACGCGTCGAAGAACGTCTCCTCTTCTTCCTCGTCCTCCGCCCCGCCTCCGCCCGACACATTGCCGTCCAGTCTGCTGGCGCTGGTGCCGCCGCGCCAGCCACCGTTCAGACTCGTATTTGCGGCGTAACGAGCGCTGTTGTTGTTGTTGTTGCCGCTGCCGTCGCTGGGGATGCGGCAGATGTTTTTGAGAATCGCGATCTCCTCCAGGTAGGTCGCCTCGCGCGATTTGAAGAGGTCCTTGAGCTTCTGCACGCGCCGCTCGCCCGACTCGCGCTGCCGCAGCGCCTCCAGCTGGGCCTCGATCAGCTTCTTCTGCGTGTCTGCCAACTCCCCCTGCAGCTCCGCGACCGCCGCCTCCAGCTGCGCCTCCCTGTCGCGGAGGTAGCCGCCGTCGCTGGCGTGCTGGCTGACGGAGCGAGAGGAGGGGGACGGCACGAGATGACCGCCGTCGCCGCGGCTGCGCTGGGACGACCGAACTTCTTGCTGCTGTTGCTGCTGCTGATGATACTGACTGTGGAAGGAGGAGGTGCTGCGCTCTAGCTCCCGGCGGAAGGCGTCCTTGCCGCGGCGCACCACGTCCATCAGCGCGGCCTCCCGGCGCGCGTCTGGGGCGTCGGCGTCGGCGGGGGTGCTGCGAGGTGTCGCGCTGCTAGCGCCGTGGTGTGGGTAGTAGGTCTCCTCGTCCTCCTCTTCGCGGTACACGTACCCGGCGGCGCGGCGCTCGGCGGCCACGGCGGAGGCGGAGGCGGGCGAGAGTTGCTGCGTCCCCTGCGTCAGTGCGTGATTTTCGGCCGCCTGCCGCTGCTGCGCAGGCCGCTCTGTCGTGCTCTCGTCGCCCCCCTCCTCCTCCTCCCCCTCCGCCTCCTCGCCGCCTCCCCCGCTGCCGGCAGCGTCGTCCGCGCTGTGCTGCAGCAGACCCGCGTCGAACTTGTTATAGACACCCAGCTGTGCGTACCACGCGTCCGGCTGGTAGTGCAGATGCGCACCCGGGATCGCACCGCCGCGGCGCGCCCCCTCCTCCCGCCCGGCGCCCTGCGCGCCGCCTCCCTCTCCGGCCGGCACAAATGGCCGGAACAGCTCATTGGCGGCGCCGCCCGTCGCCTGCAGCGCGGAGGCAGAGGTGCCTTCCTGCCCTGCCGCTGCCTCCGCCGCCGCCGCACGGTCGATACGCTGCCGCATGGTCGCGACAATAAAGCCGAACTCGGCGGCGCTGACGGTAACGAACTGCCGCAGCTGTTCCGCCTCCCGCCGCACGTCGCACACCTCGCGCTGCAGCCGCCGCGCCAGCCGCCCCCACCCCGCGCGCGCCGCCGCCCACCGCCGGCGCTCGCCCGCCAGGTGCGCCTCCAGCTCCTCGTTGTGGCTGCTGAGGGCGCCGTAGAGGGTCTGGTAGCGCCGCAGCTCCTCCTGCGCCTCCGCGCGCTCCCGCTCCAGCGCCCGCACCGCCGCCAGCAGGCCCCCCGCGTCACCGCTTCCAGCAGAGGGCCGCCCGCCGTCCAGCAATTCGGCAAAGAGACTCGCACCAGGAGACACCGCCCTTGATTGCTGCTGCTGCTGCTCGTGGAAGACCGCCAGTTGGCGGTTTTGTGCCGGACTTGCATTCTTGGAGAGGTGGTTATAATAACCACGGAGCGGGCTGCCGCGACTGTCGTTCAAACTGTTATTGTTGTTGCTCGAGTTTGGCGCGCGTTTGATGGGTGAAATGTATCCGTGGCTGATCAGCGTGGCGGAGCCTGCAGGCCGCTGCTGCTGCTGTTGCTGCTGCTCGGGCTGTAGTGAGGAGGGACTGTCCGAACGACCGCCGTTGATGCTGCTGTGTGGACCGACATTAGAGCCGACGCTTTGGCCCTGACGAGGAGAGAGCCGCTGCCGCTGCTGATCGCTAAAGAGAGAGAAGCCAGCCGAGTACAGCTGCGGCCGGTCCTCCCCGGCGTTGCGAGGGCTTCTGCTGCTGTTGCCGCCGTCATTGTTTACAGTCCCTAGTGGGTGCTGTGGTTGCTGTGGTGTCTGCTGCTGCTGCTGCTGTTGGTGTGACGACGCGCTGACGGCGGCGGCAGAAGGGGAGAATGCCGCGTCGCCTGCAGTGCCGGGAGACGCCGTGAGGGGCGGCGGCGGCGACAAGTTGAGCGCGCGCGGCTGAGGCAGATGGACGACCGCTGCCGGGGTGGCGGCCTCCGCTGCGTACAGGCCGCTGCCGTCGCGATCCATCTGCCGCAGCTCCTCATCGGCGCCGGAGGAGAGCGAGCTGGCGCGGCGCTCGTAGACGACCCTGTTCGCGTGACTCGCACTGTTGTCATTCTTGATCGCGCTGCCACCCTTGGGCGCGGGGGCGCTCACACTCCCCTCTGCGTCGTTTCGCGAGTGCGGTGATGGGGAGGGTGGCGAGGCCGCCGCCGCCGCCGCGGTCGTTCTTCCGCCGACACGGATTGCCCCTGAGGACGAGGCCGAGAGGCCGCTGCTGCCGTAGGGCCCGACTCGCATTTCGTCATCGTAGGCCTCCGTGGCGGCGTCGGCGTGCAGGTAGCGGCGGCCGGCGTAGCTCATGCGAGACAGCGGTGCGGTGCTCGCGGTTGTGTTCTATTATGACGTGCGGAGGCAAGTTAAAACGGTGCAGGAGAAGAGACGCTAGATAATCTAGAATAGTTACTGATAGCACAAAGAAAGAGAGAAGAGAGAGAGAGAGAGAGAGAGAGAGAGAGAGAGAAAGAAATCAGGAATACACGAGAATGTAACTAGTGGAGATTCAAAAATAAAAGTACAGAAAAATAATACAGATGGTTTAGTCTAAAATGAGATGTACTTGTTTACGTGTGTGAGCGATGATTATGCTGATGATGATAATAATAAAAATGATACCGAAAGAGTAGACTGTACCTGTTGCTAGTATGACTTCGGGGCTTTTGGGCGCAGGAAAGTGGTTGCGTGTGAGAGAGCTATTCCGCGCAAACAACATGTTGGAACTGCAGATTTACTTCCCTTGTGGGTATTACACCGCCTTCTTCGTGAGAGATCCTCATATCCGAGAAAGCAATACACCTTTCATTTGGATCGGAGGTGCTGACGTGCGACACGCATGTTATCGTAAAGCTACCGTTCTACATGTATATATTTTTGGTTGCCCGTTTTCGAAGAGTGTGTCAGTGCAGGCGGTGCAAAGAAAGACGGAGAATGAGGGTGATAAAATGACAAAATAAAAGAATAGAATAAGAATGAAAAGGAGAGAGAGAGAGAGAGAGAGAGAGAGGAGAGAGAGGAATGAAATGGTATTTCGAACGTTGTGCACAGTTTAGAAAAAAAAAAGTGAAAACTGTGTAGTGCAACAAGGGGAGAGAATAATATACAAGTAATTTTAATTGATGATGATTCACACGACAAGTTGTCATGCTGGGCAGCAGGGAGGATGAAAATGAAAAATAGAATGAGGAAAAATAATAATAACAAGAAAAAAAAACTGAAGCAGATACACACACGCATACATCTGTTAGATTTCGCCGTAGTCATCCAAGTAGAATCGCTTCTTCTTAGAGAGGTGACTGTGATGGTTGGGAGTGTCCGCTCCCGCTGCAAAGCTGCTCTGCTGATAGTAAGGGCCGTTGTTGGCCGCCGCCGCCGCCGCCGCCGCCGCGGGGCTCTTCTGATTATGATTGAGCGACAGAACGAGGAAGTCCTTGTCGGTGTGCGTGTACTGCTGGAACTGGTAGAGCTCCTCACGGATCGCAAAAAGACCCTCGCGGAACTCCTGTAACGTCATCGGGCGGCCGTCGTCGCTGCCGTTATTGTTATTATTGTTGCTGTTACTCGCGCCGCTGTAGCTGCGCAGCGAGTAGGCGCGGCGGCAAAACTCCAGCAGCCGCAGCGGCATGTTCTTGATCTTGTTGTTGCTGTTGTTGGTGGGGCTGCTGCTCTGCGCCAGCGAGTATCCGGGGGCGCCGCGGGTCTTTTTGACGCCCGTCGCGCGGTCGACGTTGCCGCCGGCGCCGGCAGCGACGACAAAGTAGTCCTCGTAGCTCTTGCTCGCGCTGCGCTTCTCGCCTAGCATCTTGTGAAAGAGCTCCGCCTGCGTCCGGCAGTTCTTGTACGGCACCTCCCGCGTCCAGATGCACAGGAGAAGGTTCACCAGCACGTAGCACGGCGGCGACGACGCGTACGGGTGCGGCCGCCAGCGGTTCACGTAGAATCCGTTGGGCTCATTTCCGCCGCCGCCGCTGCCGCGGTGGTGGTGGTGGCGGCGGCCTCCGACACTGATGCCGCCTACGCTGCCGCCAGGGTTGTTGCCCAGGCCCCCCTCAATCTGGAAGTAGGTCAGCGGGGGCGTGTACTTGACGCAGATGGCGCACCCGCGCATCGGAATGCTAATGCCGCCGCCGCCCGTGTTCCTGCCATTGCTATTACTATTATTATGCTGAGTGGTGCCGCCGCTCAGGCGCCCCGTGTCCTCGTCGCCACCAAACACGGGGCGCTCCCCGTTGGCTTCGCTGGCGGCGCCCGTGTAGTCCGCGACGCCCGTCGACGCGCGGCTGAGCAGCTGATTACTCATCGCCTCGCTGTTGCTGCCGTCGTCGTCTGCGTCCAGCGGCGTCCCGTTGGCCCTCTTCTTTGCCTGCGGCGGCGGCGGAGGTGGGTGGCCGGAGCTGCTGGAGCCATCGTCGTAGAGGGCGGAGGTCGCGGGGGCGGAGGGAATTTCGCCCACGTAGAGGGCGCCGGCGCTCACCTCGTCCAGCTCGCGCTGCGTGCGCGGCGGCAGCAGCGAGAGGCGGCCCGAGGCAAAGGAGCGCTGCGCGAGGGAGGTGTTGTCGGTGAAGTCCCCCGCCTCGTTGACATTCCCGCTGCTATTATTATTATTGTTGTTGTTGTTGTTGTTTGGGCAGGTACTATTGTGGTGGTGATGATCGCTCTCCGCGCCGTGCCGCGCCATTGATGTGTTCTCCACGGTGTTGGCGGCGCCGTTTGGCACCAAGGTGAGGGGCGCGACGTAGATGTTGGAGGGTGACAGCGTCATCCAGGAGTGCAGGACGGGAAAGGGCGTGTCGAGCCCGGTGCCGCCCGCGCGTCCGCCGGCCGCCGCCGTCCCCGCGGCCGCGTTCTTGTTGCTCTTGTTGTTCTCCAGCAGAATGTAATCGAGCACATCGGCGACCTGCAACACAATGTCGAGGGTCTCCACTGGATGAAACTGGTGCTGGCACTGAAACAGCAGGTAGTCGAGGGTGCGGTAGCCACTGGGGCTGGGGACTGCCGCCGCCAGCGCCGCCGCCGCCCGCAGGGCTGGCGAACCCGAGGTCCTCGGTAATCATGCCGAGTGCGAGGCGCGGCTGCAGCGGCGAGGAGAGAAACATCGAGGCCCACTCCAGCGGGAGGTGCACTCGCGGCTTGCCGCCGCCGCCGCCCTCCGCCGTCTCGCTACCGGCGTCGGTGTCGGCGCCGTCGCTGTTCCTGTTATTTATCGTTGCGGTCGTTGCCGCCTTCGCAGTCACTGTAGAAGCTGCCGTTTCTGTCGCCCTCGCCAGAGAACGGGTCGTTGCCTCCCCTCTTCGTGTTGGTGTGGGAGTTGCCATTTGCATTCGTACTCTTGAAGGCAAAGGACGAGGGGGAGATGACGGGGCACGTCCAGTTGTTTCCGCCGCCGCCGTTTTGATTACCGCCGGCGTGCGTGTAGCTCCCACCGTTGCCGTTGGCTGCGTGGCCGCCCGCCATGACGAGGCTGTGGTTGTGGTGCCCTTGCCGGAAGAAGAGACTGTTGAGGAGCGTCGGGTTCACGAGGGAGTCGGCGCCGCCGCCGCTCTGCTGCCGCTGCTGCTGCTGTTGGTTCGTCTGGACCGCCTTGACAATGGCGCTCGCGAAGGCGTCGTCAAGTGCGGCGTCGACGCCGCCGCGGGGACCCCCGTCGTTGCCCTCGCCGCCCCCCTCCTCATCGGAAAACACAGGCTCGTCGGCGGCGCCGGGGCCGGGCCGGGGTTGTGGCGGCAGAAGTAGTCGCGCGCCTCCGCCTCCATCTCGGCCGTGATGAACTTCTCTGTAAAGGCCCCAAAGAAGAGGACGAGGGCGGGGTGGCACCACGCGGCGCGCGCGGTCATGTCCAGCACGAACAGATTCACCGTCTCCGGGGTGTGCAGCGCGCGCGACGCCAGCGCCCGCCGCTGCCGCTCCACCTTGCTGAGACCACCACCACCACCGGCTGCGGAGGCTGCGGCTGCTGCTGCGGCTGCGGAGGTAGCGGAGGCGTTGGAGGCGGTGGTGGCGCCGCCCCGGCCGGACTTTGTTTTGCTGCCCTTGACCTTGGTGGGGGTCAGCGCGCTGGCGCTGCGGCCGTCGACGCTGTTCCGCTCCGCGCCGCCCGCGTCCAGGTCGCCGCCGTACAGCGGCCCCGCGCCGTCAAGACAGCTGTTGTCGTTGCTGTAACTCGCGCTGTTGTTGTGGACGACGAGGTTGCTGTTACCCCCGCCGCGGCGGCGGCGGCGGACGCGCGCTGCTGCGTCGGCGGGGAGTCGTCCTCGAGGTACTTGACGACGGCGGGGCGGTCAAAGTAAAAGTACCCCCGCTTCACTTCGAAGCGCGCCACCAGCAGCCCGTCCTCCCGCGCGGCGTCGAAGCTGCGCACGTCGTCGCGGGAGCCGTTGTGCCGCCTGCCGCCTTTGCCGCCAAGACGCTGGGGGGAGCCCCCGCCGCCGCCCGCGCCGCCCGCGCTGTTGTTGGTATTGGCAGCAGCAGCACCACCGGCGGCCGACGCCGGCGCCGGTGGGGGCCGCGGGGGCAGGGCGAGGGGCGGGTAGGAGGTCTGCGCCTGCAGGAGGCGGTGCTGCTGCTGCATCTCTAGGGCGGGGTCGCGCCACTGCTCCAGGTCCTCGTAGGCGGCGCGCCAGCAGCTGTACTCGCGCCGGCGGTAGTAGGACACAATGTAGTCCAGCTTGGCGCTCTCCTCGGGCGTGTCGCCGCCGCCGGGGCTTTGCGCGCTCTTGTCAACAGCCGTGTCGCTCTCTAGCGCTGTCGGGTCGTAGCGGCGCGCCTGCCGCGGCGTTACCGTCGGTGCGGCCGCCGTGTCGGCAATCGTCTCCGTCGCTGCCGCCGCGGCGGCGCCGCCCTGCTGCCGCTGCGTATGCGACTCGGGGAAGAGCGCCTCGAGGTAGCGGAGAATCACCCGGGCGTTGTCGCGCTCGTCGTCGGCGGCCGCGCGGGCGTCGCCGGCGCGCCACGCGTCGCTGGAGCCCGCGGTGAGGGTCCACACGAGCTGCAGCTTCTCGCGCGCCGCCGCGAAGAGGTGTCGGCCGGTGAAGAGATGGAAGAGGAAGAAGCGGTAGTAGAGCGGGTGCGTGTTGAGCTTCACCAGAAAGTCGACGGAGCGGAAGACGGAGAGCATCGCCGGCGTGGGCCGGGGGTTGGGCAGCCGCACCAGCACGCTGAAGATCTGCACCACGCGGCTCTTGAGCAGGTGCGCCTGGTGTTTGTTTACGAGCGCCAGCCCGGCGTGGTGCACGATGCTGCACACAATGGCGTCCGCGAGCGCCAGGTCGCTCGTGACCCCCGCCGCCAGCGCGTCCTCCTTGATCAGCAGCGGCCCGGAGGTGGAGCGCTCCGCAGCGGCGCCGCCGCCGTTCTTGCTGTTCATACTAGCCGCTGCTGCTGCCGCTGCTGCCGCTGCAGAGGAGGCTGTGGCGTACCCACTAGACTGCCGCGAGTGCGCGTTGCCGCTGCCTGCGTTGCCGCCGCCGCCGCCGCCGGGGCCCGCCGCCCCTGCTCCCGCCCCCATGTAGCCGTAGGTGGCGCTGGAGCGTCGCAGGCGGCTGGCGATGAGCGCGGCGTTGGCGCTCGTGGTGGTCGTCGTGGCGGTGGCCGCACCGCCGCCGTCGCCTCCGCCCCAGGCACTCCCCCGCCGCCGGTGAAGGCGCTGGTGTTCGTTTGGGTGTTGTCGTCATCAGCACCGGCGGCGTCGATCGCAAAGTTGACCCTCCGCTGCTGTTGCTGTTGCTGACGGTCGTTTGCGCCGCTGCCGGCACGCTTCCCTTCCGACCCTGATTGGCTCACGCCGAGTTGGATGTCGCCCACTCTCGTGACGTTTGTGCTGTTACCTCCGTCCGTCTGCGCGCTGCCGCCGCCGCCCCCGCGTTCCGAGCCGAGGCTGCCGTCGGGGGCGCCGTCGCTGACGAAAACATCGCCGTCGCTACCCGAGGCAACATCGAAAGCGTTGTTGGACAGCATCTTTTTCCCCCCGTTTTTAGCTTGTTTCTTTACTTTTCCTTGTTCTTTTTCTTGTTGCTGCTGTCGTTTGGCGATGATAATGAACAGTGGAAATCACGATAAGGCAGGAGAGAGAGAGAAAGAGAGAGAGAGAGGAGAGAGAGAGAGAGAGAGAGAGAGAGAGAGAGAGAGAGAAAATGCGTCTCCAACTGCTTATGTTTGTTTGCGGGAGGAAGTTCGTTTTTTGTGCTTCTTTTTTTTTGTGTGTGAGTAAAATAATAATAGCAATAAACTATGTGGGAAGAGTAATGGGAAGAGGTAATAAAGCAAGAAAGAATGGGAAGAGTAAACAGCACTGGCGGAAACGAGATCTACTTGTTGGTTCTACTTGCGTCTGTGTAAAATGACAACAGAGACAAAGAAGCAACAAAAGAGTCAAGAAAAGTTTAAAAAGAAACTAAAAGAAGAAGAAAAAAAAGTTTCTGTGAGCTTGGCTGTGGTCGTGCGCGGACGAAGGCATATAGGTAGATGAAGGAGAGATAGTATGTAATGCGAAAGGGCGTGTCACGACTGAGATAAGGGGAGAGCCGCATTAAATACGATGCCGAAATGTGTTTTCATTCGAATTTATTCACACGACCGTCTGTGTGCGAGCACATGCGTTGTGTACAGGGAAATACTTGATAAACATTACCAAGTTGAGATAAAAACATGTCATGCGAGCGGACGATTCGTGTCGTCAGTGACACACCCGATACCATCTGTGTCAACATACATATATGCATATGGTGTGTACCTTTCGTTTTACAGTACTTTTTTTTTTGTTTGAAGCACATACAAATTAAAGAAGAAGATAAGGAGATAGAGAGAGAGGATCGGAAAGAGACAGTTAGGGGGGAAGAACAATCCCAGCAGCCACAGCAACTTCTTTCTTTTTTAAAACCAATTTAAAGACTTGGGTTTCATTTACAGGGGCAAAACAGTCACGCACTCTGTCACAACTGAATGGGAAGAATGACCGAATGGAAAGAGAGGAAGAGAGGGAGGAGGAAGAGAGAAGGAGAAGGAGGAGAGAGTGAGGAAGGAAGAACGCTCTCTTTGAATTTTTCCCCTCCCCTCTCTCCATCCGTCCCCTGTCGATCCTTCAATCCTTTGCAACTCTCTCTCCCCCCTTCTCCTCCTCAGGCACCGAGAATGACGTTGTTGATCGGAATGAAGGCGACCTTGACAAAGAAGCCGACGAGGCCCATGATCACGAAGCCGATGACGGTCGCGATGACGGAGCGGTTGAACTCGGCGTAGTTGGGCTTCTCGCAGCGGTACAGCATCATGCGGCTGTTCTTCACGAACGCCGACAGCGGGTGCGTGATGAGCTCGTCAATGAGTTCCATTTTTCTTTTTCGGTTTGCTGCTGGGTTAGTTGCTTAATTGATTAATATGTTTTTTTTTCCTTCGCCTTTCTTGTGGAAGTGAAACGGGAATAAAAGGGAGTGCTGATATTGAGAAACGTGAGAGTTGGGTGATTCCTAGATGTAAGTGGAGCGGGTGCGTGTGTGTGTGTGGGGGGGGGGGGAGGACGATTTTAGAAGCAGCTTTATATTCATATGCTGAGAGGTCAAAAGGGATTCACACTCGTGCTAACTAGGGAGAAGGGGGTGAGACATCAGTCATTATGCGTTGGCAAACAGAGGAAAAATTGAATAGCATTCGACCCTCTGCCTACTCTTCCCTTTTTCTTTTTTTTTTTCAATCATTCCTATACTGCATCATTCCAAGAAACACGAGACAGAAAAAAAAAAAACACGAACGCAAAGAAACACGACCTGCAGCAGTGTTCTATTTCATTCATGTCATATTTTTTTCTCCTCTTTTTTTTTTTTGTTTTTGAGTGTTATAATATATATGTGGCTTCTATGGGTTGTGCCGAAAGTGATCAGATAAAATCATTGACACACTGGGGGGAAAAAAGGAACAGAGGTAGGTGAAGGATGATGACGATGACAAGCTGCGAACAACCGCCTTACCCGCTCCTCCTCCGTCGCCGGCTACGGAGGATACGTCTATCATAAAAATGAATATTGCTCTTTCAAATTATAGTAATGTATTAATGAATGGTTGGTATCAGTGGACTAGTGAGGAATAATGGAATAATATGCACACTTCTCTCCACACACGCAAACAGCCTCTCTTCTACTTTCTCTTCTCACTATTATTATTATTGTTAAAAACACGAATGGGGGTGGAAGAGAGAGAGAGAGAAATGCCGTGAGATGTCACTGAAACTAGAAAAGCGCAAGAAGGCAAAAAAAGAAAAAAAGAAAAGAAAGAGAGAGAGAGAGAGAGAGAGAGAGCACACACGCTCACTCCTTTCCATTATCCTCCTCCTCTGGTGTGTATCAGATGGATGGCATGAGGTCGCCCGCGTAGAAGCCCTCCTGCGCGTCGGTGGCCGGGTTCTCCTCCTGTTGCAGCAGAGGCTCAATAAAGGCGTCGTGGTCGGGGAGGCAGAAGAAGACGATGCTGCAGCGGCTGCGGTTCTGGCGGACGTTGCACACGCGGTGCGGCGTCGCGTCCAGCAGCCCGCCCGTCCACTTCTCCAGGAAGAGCCCCGCGTTGACCAGCAGCGCGTCGCCCAGCACCGGCACGGCGACGTACTTTTGCGCGGCCGCGTCCCACACCTCGAGGCCGCCGAGCGCGTCCTGCGAGAGCAGCGTGATGCTGCTGAGGTCCTTGTGAGTGTCCAGCCGCACCGTCGGCGGCGCGTCCTTGTCGTCCCCGCCGGCCGCCGGCGTCCCCCTCGGAGGTGAGCGGCTGCGTCTTGGCGCCGCGCCGCCGCAGCACCTTCACCCCTTTCGGGTTGCTCGCGGAGCGCTGCCCGCCGATCTCGACGCCCTGCCGCACGCGCGTGGCGGTGCCGAGCGGGGGGTAGTACTTGGCCTGCAGGTCGCAGTCGCGCTTCTGGTGAAACGACGTGAAGAACTCGAGGTCGAAAGGGTCGTCGTTGTTGCTGTTGTTGTTGTTCCCCTGCGGGTTCGCGGGCCGGATGCCGAGGCCGCAGCTGACGTGCCGCAGCACGTCCATCGAGACGGCGGAGCACAGGTCGTAGTAGGCCACCAGCATGTCGCGGAAATCAGACATGAAGTTGTTGTTGAGCCCCAGCGCCGCCTCCACCTGCGCGTCGCTGGCCGGGCCACTACTAGCGTTGCTGTTGGTGGTGGTGTTATTCACGTGGTTCAGGAGGATGTCCCACGGGTTGCGTCGGCTGATCTCGCTGAGGTACTCCGACTCCTCCCACCCCGCCAGCTCGTAGTAAGGGCCGCCGCAGCGTCGCGGGGTCCGCCACGTCCTCGCGGCCGATGGAGAAGCAGTCGATGACGTCGTCGACGCCGCTCGCGCCCACGTGCCGGTAGTGCCCGCGGAAGCCGTGCGGCGCCTTGATGCTCTCCATCTCAAACGGCGAGAGGGGGGAGCAGTTGTAGTTGTGCACCGCCAGCGGCGCGCGGCGGCCGCCGCTGCCACTGCTATTACTATTGCTATTACTACTCATGTCGCCGCCCTGGGGGTCGGCCGGGAGACGGTCGTGGTTGATGATGTACTGCTCAAAGAAGATGCGGCTGTCGCGGTGCAGCTGCTCGAGAATGGAGCGCTGGATGAAGGGGTGCTGCACGTAGCAGTAGCCGTGGCTCTGCAGCGACTCTAGCAGAGAGTTGCTCGCCTCCTCCGTCACAGACGACGCGCCGCGGCCGAGCTTCACCAGAGTCCCCAGACGTTGCCGACTGAAGCGCAGCATATCTGACAACGACAATACACAGCTAGTTAGTTTTGGTCTGTGTGTGAAGAGATTTAGCGTGCGAGTTAGGGACGGAAAAAGGTGCTTCTTGCCAATCTCGTAGAGAGAAGGAAATGGTAATATCTTCGTAAAAGAGTAGTAAAGATAAGAATAACGACTCTATGATGACGTTGAAATTGTTGTACGCGTTTTATTTAGTGTTCTCTATTAGTATTATATTGTATTGGTTTAATAAGATGTATGTAAATAGGAAGATACTAAAATACAAATCTATGAAAAGAGATTGGAAGAAAAGTTGGATGACCCTTTCCTGCCACGAAAGACGATTGTACAATGAAGTTGAGAGAGAGAGAGAGAAGAGAGAGAGAGAGAGTGAGAGGAATTTGATTGAGGATAACAGCCGCAAACTCTCTGGAGAGCGAAAAATCATTTCTATTTTCGAATACGGCATCTATGCTAATGCTTAACATGATATAATATCCACTGCGTATTGAAAATTCAAACCTGATCTAGTTCGATTAAAACTATCCAATATGGAGAATCTCGCTGTTTTCATGCATGGATGTGTGTTCGGCAGATACAGTTTCTGCATTACTAATACATTCTTATTGTTTTTTGTCTTGTTGAATTGTAGTGTGTGATGTCGTGAGATCGAAACACTGCATTAATAACCGTTTCATGTGTTGTGCACACAGATTAAAACAAAATATTGTGAGGATGAAGGGAAAGGCAAGAAGGAGCAGAGGGAAATTGTAGCGCAGCCGAAATACACGCAAGCTTGTTTGCTGGACGCAGAGAGCGAGTGAGAGCAAAAAGCGGAAGCAGGAAGAAGAAGAAAAGATGAGGAAGTGGGAGTGGGAGAGAGGGGAAAAATAAGATTTTTCTCTGTCCCTTCCCTCCCCCCTCCTCACTTTCCTCACGCCTCACCACTTGCGCATCACGTACGAGTTCCAGTACTCCTTCATCAGCTGCGTGTAGTTGATCTTTCCCATCTCGATGAAGCCCATCTTGTGGAGGTTGAGACGCGGCTTCGCCTCGGGGAACTTGCGGCGCGCGCCGTCGGCGGCGAGCATGCGGAACATGGCGAGGCTGCGCTCGCCGCTCTGCACGGCGACCGCGATCTGGTCCGCCTCGCGCAGCGCCGCGCCCTCTCGAAACTTCTGACGCAGAATGATCACAAAGCGTTCGTTCATCTGCACGTGTTCGTTGAGTTCGCAGAGGGCGGAGGGCGGGCACAGCACCGCGAGCTTCAGCCACTGGCGGTACTGCCGACACACGCGGTACGCGTGGGGGATGCCCGCAAGGTCGGTGCCGGCGGCCGCGATCACGGCGGGCGGCACAGGGCTCTGCAGGGCCTTGCTGCGCACCGCCAGCGTATTGCCGCCGCCGCTGCTGGTGCTGCTGCGGGCCGCGCTCGTGGCAAGCTTTTTGATGGTTGTGCAAAGCATAACTGGAGGTGATGGATCTAGAGAAAGGAGGAGAGATCCAGTGATTTACGCCCGATTGAATACAATGTAAAATCACCTAGAATGACTGTTACTGTGACAATTACGACGACAACGACGACAAAGAAGGAGGAGAAGAAAAGTGTTGGATAATGAAAGGAGGAACTTCACTGATTAAAAAGGAAAGACATTATCAAATAAGCAGTACGTTTGCGTTTCAGCGCGTGCCGCTCATCGCATCATCGCATTCTTGTAGTAGAGGGTCTCATGCCATGACTGATGAAGCATTCCACTCTCTCTTTCTCTGTCATTGTATTCCATTCCGGCTCTCAACGTCTGGAGACGTGATTCTTGGAAAGCCGCGCACGTACTCATTACGCTTTTCAGCACATTTTTTTTGTTCTTTTTTTTTTTTTCAGTGAGAACAAAGATGTAAAGGAAGTATTTACATATGTATTCAGAAGTACATGTAGTGAGTGTGTGTGGTGTTGAAAAAATCTGTTTCTTGAATTCGGATAGTCGAATTCACTTCTTTAGTGATTTTTAATTTTCACCACGGCATCCACTTTGTGTGGGAGAGCCATGAAACCCGAATAAATTAAAAAAAAAAATACCCCGAAAAAAAAATAAGAGAACATAAAATACTTTTAAAAATGTTTTCGAAGAACATGCAAGATAAATATTGAGCTTCTTTTTTTCTCTCTTAATTTTAGTTACAGTCTTCTAAGATTCTATAAATGAGAGCAGAATATTCATCTTATAGTTCTTCCCGATATATATTTTCTTAATACCCCAAATAAACAAAAAAAAAAGAGAGGAGAGAGAGAGAAAAAAAAAAAACAAAGCGACGAAACAAACAAAAAACGGAAAAAAGCAAACGGAATGAGAAGGAGGAGAAGGAGAAAGACGAAAGCAGTGTACATTTAAAAGAAAAAGCGAGAGCGAGAGAGTAGAGTGAGAGTGAGAGATAGAGAGACACCAATACTCCGCGCTCTCCCTCTCTGTCTCTCTGTGTGTGGGTCTGTCCTCTAGTCGATGGTGCCGAGGAGGCAGACGCCGCGCATGCGCCAGTAGGCGTCGTCCTCGGCGACGGGGAGATTCACGTCGAAGATCCAGTTGATGTCGGAGCGCGTCGGGTACTTGTAGACCGGGCAGCGGTAGTACTCCTGCTTCGTCTTGCGCTCCTTGCCAGCGCCGGCGCCGGCGCCGGGCTTGGCGGGCGCGGCCTGGGCGGCCGGGGCCTCCTTGTTGAAGGCGGAGATGAGCAGCATGGGCAGCTCGCGGAAGAGGTCGCCGGGGTACGGGTCGCGCAGGCGCTTGTTGTTGCGGTCCCACATGGCGCCCTCGAGGTAGAGCCCGTAGATGACGACCTCGCCCTTCTCGCACTTGAGGTCCTCCGCCCGGATGTCGCCGCCGGGCTTGTACTCGCTCGAGCGCACCTCTGTGCGCGCCTCGACCTTGTCCAGCGCCCACGGCACCGCCTCGTTGGCGTGGCTGCGGGTGATCTCCTGTCGCACCGACGTCAGGAAGCCCTGCGGGTTGAAGAAGCCGGGGAGCCAGTAGACGGGCGGGCGGCCCTGCACCGCCCACGAGTTGAGCTGCTCGTAGCGCCGCACCACCTCGGCGATCCACAGCGAGATGTTCGGCGACGGCCACCCCACCGCCACCCACGACGCCGGGACGCGCGCGTCGTAGAGGGAGTTGAGCGCGTCCTGCAGCGCGGGGGTCAGGATGATGGTGCCGGCGACGGCCAGCTTCAGGTCCTGGCAGGTGCGCCGGATCGTCGTGATGGTCTTGGAGAGCCGGTCGATCTCCTGGCCCGCGAAGATGGAGAGCGGCTGGCGGTCCGCGAGGTGCGCCTTGCGGTCCACCTTCCAGTTGTCCGGCAGCAGCTTGAGGTAGCTGTCCGACATGGCCAGCACCTTCTCCTCGCGCGTCACGCCGCCGGTGGTCGCCGCGCCGCGCGGCTGCACGTCCAGGATGGTCGCGAGCACCTCCTGCGCCTGCCGCGTGCGGTACGTGATGTCCTGGTTGGGGTGCATCTGGAAGACCTCCGGGGTGTCGTTGTCGGGGTACGTCTCGCGGATAAAGTCACGGTGCTTGTTGATGTCGTCGAAGAGCGGGATGCCGTAGCCGGGGTAGAACTCCGTGATCTCCTTCCCGTCCTTGCACTTGTCCGGGTTGGTGATGTGCGGGTCGTAGAGGAACTCGGTGATGGCCTTGAAGAGCGCGCGGTCGTTGTTGTCCGTGATGCGCCCGCCGTACTGGATGTCGGCGACCATGTAGCACACCGTGTCGCGGTTCACCGGGTTGCGCAGCTGCTCGCCGATGGTCGTCATGTGGTTGATCAAGAACTGCACCGAGGCCGTCCAGTCGCCCTGGTTAAACTCGTACGGGACGCTGAAGCCGATGGGGCCGAACTTGCGGCGCTCGACGACGACCGAGTGGAGGAAGCACTGCGTGAAGAGCATCGGGCGCCACTCGGGGCGGCGGAACATCTCGAGGTAGTCCTGCGACATCCACGAGTAGGTGCGCACGAGGCCGGCCTTGATGCCCTGCGGCGGCTCGTTGGTCAGCTTGATGGACATCTGCAGCAGACCGATGGGGACGGACGGGTGCGGCTCGCTGGTGATCCACAGGCGCGCCTCCTCGTGGATCTCGGTCTTCTTCTCGCCGGGCTGCGCCGGCATCGACTCGAGCCGCAGCTTCTCCTCGAGCTGCAGGAGGAAGGGGAGGCCGAGGTGGCAGTTCTGCAGCAGCGCCCAGTCGCCGTTGGCCCACGCCGAGTCCACGATGTTCATCGCGGCCTCCTCCTGGCCCTGCCCCATCGAGATGGGGAAGATCTTCTTCTTGAGCTTCTTGGCGCACGCCTCGATGAGCGTCGTCGGGTCGGAGCCCTGCGAGAGCAGAAACACAATCGGCGTGAGGCCCGTCGTCTCCTCCACCACCTCGGACAGCTCCAGCTGCTGCGGCTCGGCGAAGGCCTTGCCGAGCGTCTGCGCCACGTACTGCGTCGCGGCGAGCATCGAGCGGTCCTCGCGCACCGCGCGCACCAGCAGCAGCCGCTCAAAGGCGTCGAGCTTGTCGTTGATGTCCGGCACCGGGAGGCTCTCGACCGCGTCGGCCTCCATGTACTGCCGCCACGCCTGCTCGTTGCGCGTGATGAGGTCGGGCAGCGACTTGAAGCTGCGCGGCACCTGCTGCGCGATCGCGATCACGTTGGCCCACGCCTTGTCCTTGACCCACCCAAACGGCTTGGCGCGGTCCACCTGCACCGCGCCGCCGCCCTTGAGCAGCACCTCGAAGGCGACGGGGTCGAGCTGGCCCGCCTTGATCTGGATCTTGCACGCCATGAGCAGCACAAAGAGGAGCTTGTGCTTGGAGAAGAGCATCCGGATGACGTACTTGAAGACGGACATGGTGAGGAACTCGATGATGCAGTTGATGCGCTTCGCCGTCACCGGGTGGTGCTCCGAGCGCAGGATCGACGAGTCGAAGATGCCGTTGAACTGCGCCAGCGACGTCTGGTACATGTTGTTCACGAGCGACATCTGCACGACGAGGAAGTAGAGCACGGCGCCGCGCGTCGCAACGGGGCGGTACTCCTCGCAGGCGCTGTCGATGCGCTTGCGCGTCTCGGTGGCGTTGGTGAGCTTCTCCGCGATCTCGGCCGTCGCGTCCTTGGTCTCCTGCAGCGTGCTGATGAGCACCACGTCGTCGATGAGGTTGCCCTGCGACTCGCTCAGCTGCTTCAGCAGGCGGTCCTCGAGGTTCTTGCGGCGCTTCTCGTTGCTGTTGATCTCCTCCGTCAGCTTCGCGCTCTCCTCGTTCAGCTCCGCCTTCTCGCGCCCGATGACGTGCGACAGCAGCTGCTGCTCCAGACCCTCCATCGTGACGGTGAAGTCGATGACGAGGCACTTGGCGAACATCTCGGGGGTGAAGCTGGGGTTGGGCAGCTTCGTCGTCATGAACATGCTGAAGGCGTCGTTGTAGGTCATCTCCTCGCCGTTGATCTTGATGATCTGCGTCTTGCCGCTCTTGGCCACCTGCTTCTCGAGCACCGGGTCGATCATCGGGTCGACCTCCTCGGGAAGGTTCTCGATGATGAGCGGGCAGCCCTTGTCGAGCTGCTCCTGCAGGTTGTTGGCGAAGGTGCGGTCGTTGAGCTGCACCACCTTGTTGTTGCTCTTCTCCGTCCGCTTCCGGATCCAGTTGAGCGCCTGCCCCTGCGGGTCGATCATCAGCGGGAACTTGGAGCTCGTCGTCATCATGATGGCGTTCTGGATGGAGTGGCTGTCGGCCGGCAGCCCCTCCAGCTGCCAGTCCCCGATGGTCGTCTCGTCGACGAGGAACTTCACGATGTCGATGTCGGGGGTGGTGGGGACGCCGAGCTGCTTGCACTTGGGGTAGAAGTACTCGTAGAGGAGCTGCTGGCGGAACTCCGAGTTGAAGGGGCCGCAGTACGAGATGAAGGCGCAGCTCAGCGCGACGTCGCCGACGAGGCGCTCGATGAGCATCTTGAAGTCGTTGCTCTGCGCCGTCCACCGCTCGCGCTCCCCGGAGAGGGCGTCGATGAGGCCGTTGGCGCTGTCCATGCGCTGCTTCGTCTTGGCCGCGTCCTCCTCGAGGGCCTGCTTCTTGGCGTTCTCGTCCGCGAGCTGCGCGTTGTAGGCGTCGACCTCGGCCGTCACGCGCGCGAGCTCCTCCTCCTGCTCCTCCTTCTTCTTATTGGCCGCGCGCAGCTTGATGGTCGCGATGCGCAGCGCCTCCTTCTTGGGGGCGACGATCTTGGCGATCTGGATGTAGCTGTACATGCTGCTCACCCACGTGCACAGACCGGCGACGTTACCGCAGGCCTTGCGCGCCGCGTCGGCGGTGAAGCCGTCCATCCAGAGGTACGGCAGCAGCAGCTCGCAGGTCTCCTCGTTGATGTTGTCCTTCTTGGTCACGCCAAATTCCTTGAGCGTGTCCAGCGTGCCGCCGTCGGAGGCGAGCTGGCGACCGGTGTAGTCCCACGAGTCCGTAATCCACAGCGCGCCCTTCACCATCTCCGCCCCCGGGACCAGCAGGCCGCGGTGCAGCAGAATCGACACGGCGTCGAAAATGCGCTTGATCAGCGCCGGCGGGTTCGCGAGCTTCTTCAGCATGACAAAGTCGTTGGCGGTGATGGAGTTGAGCGACTCGATGGCCTCGAGCAGCGCCGGCTCGGCGGCCGCGAGGTCCTTCTTGGCCTCCGCCTCGCCCTCGGCGACGATCGCGGCGTCGCGCGCGACGGACTCCTTGACGGTCTCCACCTCGGCGCGCTTCTTCTCGGCCTCCCCGGTGCGGATCTCGATCTCCTTCACCAGCGCGTCGGTCTCCTTGCGCTTGTTGCCGAGCAGCACCTCCTTCTCCTGCAGCTGCGTCCGCATCACGCGCACGTCCTCGCCGGCCTGGTGCAGCTTCTGCAGACCGTTGTTGATCTTCTTGGCGTCCTCGTTGAGCTCGCTGAACTTCTTGGTGTAGACGCTCGTGTAGGACTCGATGAAGCCGAGGTACGACTTGGGGGTGCTGTACACGGAGCGGCGGTAGCGCGCCAGGTACTCCTCGGAGCGCGAGAGCATCAGGTCGTGGATCTCGGCCATCAGCTCCACCAGCGCCTCCTTGTTCTTGTCGTCGGTCGCCATGGTGAAGTCCTTGATGGTGCGCTCCGACACGTTCAGCAGCGCCTGCTTCGGCCACGGGAAGAACCAGTTGATGAGGCACGACGAGACGAGCGCGGGGAACTTGCGGGCGCGGGTGCGGAACTTGTCGCCGACCGGGGAGAAGCACAGCACAAAGTGCAGGCGCTCGCGGACGCGGTTGATAAAGTACGCCCACAGCGTCTCGCTCATGTCCTCGAACTTGGTGTACGGGTCCTTCTTCATGATGGGCCGCACGTCGTTGATGGCCGAGTCGCGCTGGTCGCTCGCGAAGAGCCCCGCGATCTCGCCGTTGGAGAGGAACGAGTTGATGTACTCGAGGAAGATCTCCTGCTTGATGTCGTTGTCGGTGAAGAGCATCGTGACGGGCTTCTTGGTCGCCGCGTTGATGTACTGCTCGCGAATCGCGTCGAAGAGCTGGTTGACGCCGAAGCCCTTAGAGATGACGAGCGTGGCGTAGTCGTAGTTGTTCACAAACGTCGCGAGGCGCGCGAGCGACTGCTTGCCGGAGCCGCCGACGCCGACGAGCAGCAGGTTGCCGCGCGGCAGCGAGAGCGCGCGCGACACACGCGTGACGTTCTTGAGCGCCGCGTCGAAGAGCACGAGGTTGAGCTTCTTGACGCGCCCGGTGGGGGTCTCGTTGTGCGCCTGCATGGCCGCGATGAGGCGGTCGTGGATGACGCGCATGTTGGGCGCCGGCTCGTAGATGCGCGGGGCCGGCTCGGCGAGCTCGCCCGTGTCGGGGTCGTAGATGGGGTCGCGCAGAAAGTTCGCCATGTAGATGGGCTCGCGCACCTGCTCGATGATGTCCTTGTGGTTCGTCTGGCCGAGGAACTCGGCGACGGTTTCCTGGATGTGCTGGTCGAACCACTTCTTGTCGGGGACGCTGTTGAGCTTGTCGCTGAAGACGCGGCTGCACTCGTGCTTCCACACGCGCACCAGCGTCGTCGCGTCGGTGATCACCTCCCACGGCTTGCTGTCGACGCGCTTCTCCGGCCGGTCGGGGTCCATGAGCATGCCGGTCAGCATCACGCCCTGCGTGATCTGCGAGAGGTCGCGCAGATTGAAGAAGTAGTGGAACTTGTCGGGGGTGGGGAGCATGCGCTTGCCGATGGCCTCCCAGAAGCTGATCGACATGCGGGTGAGCAGCCGCGCGATCTCCTGCACGCCGGTCGGGTAGTGGTCGTTGCAGAAGCGGCCCTCGAAGATGGTGCCGAAGATCTGCTGGATGTTGGACTCCTCGGGGAGCGGCACGTTGAAGAAGGAGAAGTGGCGCTTCAGGCGGTTGGGGATGTCGTTCTTGCCGCCGGCCGGGTGCGACATGGCGGCCATGTACACGAGGCCCTTGAGCTCCTTGCGCATGCCGGGCTTGGAGAGGTCGTACACCTCGCTCGACTCCACCACCTGACGCACAATCTCGTTGGTGATCTGGTCACCCCACTCGTTGATCTCCGGCATGTTGATGTCGTCGATGAACACCGTCAGGCGCTCGCAGTTCTTGGGGCCGTAGTTGGAGCCCATCTTCTTCTCGGTCATGTCCTCGATGGTGTTGTAGAAGTTCTGCGGCGTCGTCATGGACGAAAAGTTGACCTTGCGGAAGTTGCTCTGGTCGTCCTCGAGGCGAATCTTGCCGAGGAACTTCTCGACGGTGACCGTCTTGGCGGTGCCGCTGACGCCGATCAGCATCGTCGGGCGGCCCTGGATGTAGTTGCACTTGGCCAGGTAGTGCAGGCGCACCGAGTCTGCCGTCGGAATGAAGAGCGTCGCGAAGTCGAGGTGGTCGTCGCCGGGGTACTTCCACTCTTCGAGGAAGGACGTCCACGGCTCCCACTCGCCGGTGCGGCAGTTGAGCGAGAAGTCGAAGATGGTGCCCTCCGCGGGCGCCGGGAGGCCGGAGAACTTGCTGCGCACGAACTGGTCGAAGCGCGCGCGGTCCTTGCTCTCGAGGGTGCCGCCGAAGGCCCACGCCATCGAGAACCAGAAGATCTTCTCCGCGAGCGTCTCGGTGACCGTCGCGCCCTCGCCGAGCTCCTCGCCGAGCGCGACCGCGAGGTGGAAGGCGTTGATGACAAGGTGCGCGGTGCTCGAGACCATGACGCGGTTGCACTCCTTGACGTAGAAGTTGGCCACCTCCGTCGTGAGGCAGTTCTCCTCCTTGCCGTCGGCCGGCAGAAAGACCGCGAGCAGCTTCTCCGCCAGCGCCGCGTTGCACATCTTCTTGACGTCGGCGGGGAGGATGTGGCCGTCCTTGGTCAGGCGCGCGCGCAGCCGCGACTCGAGCACCGGCATCCAGCCCGAGAATCACGTCCGAGATGTACACGATACCGGCGCGCGAGACGGTGGCCGGCGAGGCGTTGGCGAGGTTCTCGACCTCGAAGCAGCACTTCATCGTGTCGGTCATCTGGATGCGGTCGCCGTTGGCGAGCGTGAGCAGCTTGTTGTCGTCCAGCACCGTGTTGAGGTTCTCAATCCAAATCGCGTCGACGGGGCCGTCGCAGATGATCCAGATGTTCTTCTTCTTGGCGTTGCGCACGGCCTGGCGCCAGAGCGAGGAGAAGACGCCATCGTGCCAGTCGCCGGCGACGTCGACGCGGCCGAACATCTGCGGCGCCGTGATGGCCTTGGGGTTCATGCGCAGCTGCTGGTGCGGCACGGTGGTGCGGCTCAGCGTGTCGGTCATGGCGTCGTAGCACTGCGTCTTGCCGCACATGGCGGGGCCGACGACCATGATGCCGTGGCGCACGAGCTTCGTCTCGTAGAGCTGCAGCACCTTGCTCACCCACGGCGTCCAGTACAGCAGCCCCTTCTCCTCCACCACCTTGCGCAGCTCGCCCTCGATCTCGGGGTGGCTGCCCTTGACGAACTGGCGGCCGGGGAACATGTCGCGCAGCAGCGAGTCGAAGAGGTCGATGTCCTCGAAGACGAGCTTGGACAAGTTCATGTCGCGCAGCGTGCGCATAAAGAGGTCCTCCTCGTCCTTGCCGGGGTTCTTGCGCAGCACCGCGCCGGCGGTACGCAGCACGGAGAGAATGTTGCGCAGACCAAAGTCGTAGTGGCGCTGTTTGGACAGCTGCTCCTCGCACAGCTTGTACAGAATGAAGAACTTCTTGCTCAGCAGGTCGTCCTGGCTGTAGCCCTGCGACGCCAGCTTCACCTTCATAATCGTCTGGCGATCGGGCACCATCATGGTCACGCCGCGGAAGAGAATCTTGAGGTTCTCGGGCAGCTCCTGGCGGCCGGCGTAGCCGGGGTTCATCGTGATGAAGAAGCCGACGCCGGGCATCAGGTCGGTCACCTGCCCGTCGATGAAGATGAACTTCTCCTTGTGCTGCTTGAGCGCCTGCAGCACGCAGCTCACCTGCTGCGCGACGACGGAGAGCACGGGGAGGTCGATGCGGTTGAACTCGTCGAAGCAGCCCCACGCGTTGGCCTGCGACAGACCGCGGATGATCTTGCCCATGGCGTGCCGGTCGAGCTGGTCGGAGCAGTTGAAGACGACGCAGAACTTGCCGTAGGTGCGCGCGAGGTCCTTGGTGGTCTCGGTCTTGCCGGTACCGGCGGGGCCGGCCGGGGCGCCGCCCATGTACATGGCGAGCGCCTGCGACAGCGTGATGTAGCAGCGGTCGGTCAGCGGCGTGATGACGAGCCGCTCCTTGACGCCGAGATACTCGTTGCAGTACTCCGTGTCCGAGTCCGCGATCGAGATGATGGTGAGGTCGCGCTCCGGCTTGTAGTAGAAGCGCGCCTGCTTGAGCCAGTCAAAGTGCGTGATCTCCTTGATGCCGGCCTTCTGCAGGTCGATGAAGACCTCCTGCTGATGCACCTGGATGGTGATGAGCGTCTCGACGTTGGTGCGCATGCGCGCCGGCTTCTTCTCCAGCTCGGGCGACGTGGTCATGTTCACCAGGTAGTTCTTCACCGAGTCACACTTGCTGCGCGCGGTGACCGAGTCCTTGCCCTTGGCCTTCATCACGCCGCGGTTGATGCAGTCCGTGACGTCGGCGGTCCAGAAGAACTGCAGCATGAGCAGCGCGACCTGCGCGGGGTACTGGTCGATGATCGTCCCGAGGTAGCCGACGTTGCTCAGCAGCGTCCCCAGCTCCGTCACGCTGCCCTTGACCACCTCGCGCACCGTGTCGGTCATCGCCGTGCAGAGGCGGTTGAGCCAGTCCTCGACGTTGCCGACGCACGGCACCGCCTCGCGCATCGCGAGCGTCTGCCCCTCGCCGGAGGTCATCTCGACGATCTGCAGGTACGGCTGCGCGCCCGCCTCCTTGGGCCGCACGCGCTCGAAGGTGACCGCGGAGAGCCCGTCGAAGATGGAGGAGAGGTGGGGCTGGATGGACTGCGGGTCGCTGGCCTGCGAGAGAATCTCGAGCAGCACCGTGTCGGAGACAAAGTAGAAGCGCGGGAAGAGGTTCCGCTTCTGCTCGAGGTAGAGCGAGAGCTTGCGCTGGCACTCGTCGAGCTGCTCCTTGAGGTTCGGCAGGCCCTGCAGCAGCTCGTTCTCGTAGCAGAACTCGATGACGTTGGGCGTCTCGTTGGCCTTGTTCATGATCTTCTGCCACTGCTTGTCGATCATCGCAAAGCGCTTCGCCTCCTGCGGGAGCTGCTTCATAATGTCACCGCCGGCGAAGACGGCCTCGAGGTACTGCCACGTGAACTGCACCTCCGTCCAGAGGCTGATCGTCTCGCTGACCTTGACGAGCTTCTGCAGGAAGCCCTGGATCGTCTCGCGCATGAAGGCGCAGTAGCGCGACGAGAGCATCGAGTTGACCGCGAGCGACGACTCCTCCAGCCCCTCGCGCACCACCGACGTGTCGTCGCCCTTGAGGATGATGGGGCCGCGGTGCTTGAACTCGCTGAAGTGCAGCTCCTGGTCCTTCCACAGGGCCTCCTGCGCCTTGAACTTGGCCTCGATCTCGGCCTCGCGGACGGAGGAGCTGGCGATGTCGACCACCTCCTCCACGTTCTTGAGCAGGTCCGCGTCCACGAGGTCCTGCAGCTTGAAGAGGTCGGGGTCGGTGCGCCACTTGTGCCCGGTCACCTTCATGATCTCCTGCCAGTGGCGCTCGACGACGGCGGGGTTCTTGAGCTCCGCGATGACCGGCTGCAGCTCCATAAAGTCGTCGAGGATCTTCTTGAGCTCAATGTACGCGTCCCAGTCGCGCAGGGACTTGGGGAGGCGCTTGCACTGGCTGACAAAGACGCTCACCTCCTCGCAGACCGCGTCAAAGTCGAGGTCGGCCCACAGAATGTCGTTGTAGCCGTTGACCTTCTGCAGCACGTTGATGTACAGGCTGTAGAGCTTGTCCAGCAGCTCGAGTTCCTTCTTGGTCTTGACCAGCTCGGGGTACTTGTGCACGGGGAGGCCAAAGAGCTCCTCGCCGGCCATCAGCGTGACCCACTTGCGGTACTTGTCGTCGAACTGGCGCTGGTAGCGGCGCAGGCGCTCCATGGCGTCCTGCGGCGCCAGGCCCTCCACCATCGGGCCGTTGGCGTCGTAGTCGTTGCGGAAGGCGATCACCTCGGCGCTGAACTTCTGCACCTCCTGCGTGAGGCCCTTCTTGAAGCCGAATTGCATGTTGTTGATGTCGTCCTGGCGCTTCTCCGCGACCTTGTGCAGCTTGCGCCACTGCGAGCGGAGGTCGTCGACGCGGTCGATCTCCTCCTTTGGGACCTGCGCGTTGTAGCGCTGCAGCAGCGTGTAGGACTGCTGCACGGGGTAGAAAAGGAAGTCCACCTGCGACTCGCGCTCGCGGATGTCCTTGAGGGTGTTCATCAGCACGCGCAGGTCCTCGAGCTTGTCCTGGTCGGGGATCGGCTGGCTCAGCTGGTGCATCTCCTCCTCCATCTTGTGCGTGTGCACGTCGAGGCTGCGCTGGGCGTCGGCGTAGAGGCGGCTCAGGTACAGCTCCTTCCACTCGCGGACGCGCGTGAGGAGGTCGGCCTTGAGTGGCTTGTTCTGCAGCGCGAGGCTGCCGATGTTGAAGACCGGCGCGAAGTTGTTGATCTCCTCCTCCATGTCGTTGTAGTACTTGATCTTCTCCTCGTAGTCGTCGAGGGTCGGGTTGCTCGCGAGGAACTCCTCGTACACCGCGTCCTTGTCCTCCTTCCACAGCTGCTCGTACTTGCGGAAGTTGGCGAGGTACTCCATGACCTGCTTCTTGAGGCTGTGGACGCCGCCGGTGAGCAGCAGCACCACCTTCACCACCTCCTTGTTGCGCGCGATCTCCTCGTAGTAGGAGACGCTGTCCTCGGGCAGGCCCCGCCACGGCGAGATGTACTTGCTGCACGAGAGCACCGCGGTGGCGCACTGGTTGATGGTCTTCTGCACCTCGTCGAGCGAGGGGCTCAGGAACAGGTACGGGTCCGCGTTGATGAGCTGCACGTCCACGTCGAAGAAGGGCTTCTCGGCGTACAGGAAAGCGATGCGGTTGTGCGTCCCGACGCGCTTCTTGAGAAGATTCAGCGAGCGGGTGGTGCAGGTGAGGATGGCCTTGAACATGAAGCGGTTGAAGTGGCTCTTGAGGGCGACGATCTTCTCCTTTGTGGCGTCGTCGGCCATGGACGGGTCGACGGTGCGGCGCGCAGGGTCGGGGTGCCCCGCGAGAATGGTCGAGATGGCGTCGTCGACGGCGCTGTCGACCTCGCGGTTCTTGATGTCGATGACGTCGCACTGCTGCCGGATGTGCTTCTCCTGCGCCGCGACGAACTGGTCGAGCGAGAAGTGCTCCTCGAAGAGGTTCACCAGCAGCACCGCGGAGACGGCCTTGAGGTTGACCTGGATGCGGTGCGCGATGATCTCGTTCACCTTGCTCACGAGCGCGTCCAGCTCCCCGATGGCGGTGCGCACGCGCTCGAGGAAGGTGTCGACGTTCATCGAGCTCCACGTCAGCGTCGTCTCGCCCGGGCGGAACACGGCGTTCACGGCGTCGATGTTCGGCTGCAGCAGCGCGCGCGTGATGGCGATGATCTTGCAGCGGTTGCTGTCGCTGCTGCCGGCGCCGCCGCGGCCGACGATGCGCTCGTACTCGCGCACGAGGTACGTGAGCTCGTTGTAGAAGGTCTTGAGCTTCTGCTCCTGCATCAGGATCGCCTTGGCGACCGGGGGCACGTCGATGTCGCCGAGGAGCATCAGCGAGCGGGTCTCCTTGATGAGCTGCAGGATCTCGGTGTCGAAGTTGACGTAGAGGCGCCCCTCGTGGCGCACCAGCAGCGTCGCGTTGAGGCCGGCCTTGCTGCTGTCGATGCTGCGCTTCCACGCGTCCACCCAGATGGCCTCGAACTCAAGCAGCGCGACCGAGACCTTGTTGTACGTCCGGATGACCTTCTTGCTGTCCTTGGTGTTGGCCATGATGGTGCGGTTGTCCTTGAGCTGGTCCATCGGGCCCTTGATGTGGCGCAGCAGCTGGCGCGACCAGTTGATGGCGCCCGCGACCGGCGTCATGTCGCGCGCCATCGGCGGGTCCGCCTTGTAGCGCTCGTACGTCTTCTGGTCCTTCTCGAGCTCCATGCCGTAGCTGTGGAAGATGACGAGGTACTTGCTCTCGAGGTCGGCGGCGAAGGTGTCGGTCTGCAGAATCTTCTGGTACTTTTTGAGCAGCAGGAGGGCGTTGTCGGTGGAGTTGATGTTCTCAAAGGACGAGTTGATGGCGACCTGCATCGACGTCTCGAGCTCCGAGATGTGGGTCTCGAAGTTCTTGAACTCGACGTCGAACTTGTTGTTGTCGTGGATGTCGAGGATGTCGGTGGTCTTGCCGCGCAGCTGCCCTAGGTACTCCTCGAAGCGCGGGATCAGCGGCTCCATCGGGTCGATGTGGTAGTACTTGAGCATCTCGAACTGCTCCACCTTCTTGAAGACGACGATCAGCTTGTCGACGCGCTTGGCGAAGAGGTTGAAGTGCCCGAGGAACTTGAGCTCGTCAAAGTCGAAGAGCCGCGCGCTGCCCTTGGCCTTGAGCGCCTCCTGCGCCTCGCGGTACTCGCGCACGTAGACGTCGTTGAGCTCGGCGCTCGCCTGCAGCTTCTGCAGCAGCTCCTTGAGCGTCTCGGGGCTGTTGGCCATCTCCCAGATGCGCGAGCGGGTGCCGGACGGGTTGATGGCCGCCTTGCACGAGAGCACGATCTGGTTGGTGATCTTGAAGAAGAGCATCGTCATGCGCTCGCGGGTCGGGTAGTAGCGCGCGATGGTGAACATCATGCGCACGTTGGCGATCAGCGACGGGATGACGTTCTTGATGGCGGCGAGGTTCGGCTGGTAGAGCACATCAAAGTACTTGTCCAGCGACTGCAGATACTTTACATTCTCGTGCGCCTCGGCGAGCGCCTCGGTCAGGCCGACGTCCATATCGGTCCACTGCAGCACCAGCGCGTTCTTGGCCTCGCGGAGGTACTGCACGGCGCGCGGGGCGGAGACCTCGTCGAGCTGCGTCTCCATCAGCTGCAGCTTCGCCAGCCGCGCGCGCCAGACGTCGATCTCCGTCTTGGGCCCCAGCCGCTCGTCGTTGAGGTCCGTCTCGTAGTTGGGCTCGTTGGCGACCACCTCGTTCACCGCGTGGATCCACTCGTCGACGGCCGCCGCGAGGTTCTGCACGACGCTGGGGTCGTTGATGCCGCCGCGCTTGTTGACGCTGCCGCTCGAGAGCTGCTTCCAGGTCGCGTCGTCGACCGGCTGCAGCTTCTCCGTGTCGTCGGTCATCTGCTGCAGCTCGCCGACGCGGTCCGCGTAGCGCATGAGGCCCACGATGAACTGGTTCTTGTCGTCGGTCGTGTTCTTGCCCCAGCGGCTCTGCTTGTTGAAGAGCGGCGTGTACACCTCGGTGAGGATCTGCTCGTAGCTCTCGATGACGTTGGGGGTGAGCACGCCCATGTGCAGGTCCTGCCCGGCGACGGCGGCGTCCTTTGGCGGACAGCGGCTCGCCGTTGTTGGGGCGCAGCAGGTACACACACTTCTTCGTGATGCCGCACACGCTCTGCTTGGTAGGGTCGATCACGCCCAGCACGTCGCCGCCGGGGCCGGCAGCCTCGATCGCCGCGCTGCTCACATTGTTATTGTTGTGAGTTGGCGGTGCTGGCTGTTGCCCTCGCCGGCGCCGCCGTCCTCGCCGTCGCCGGGGGTGGCGACGGGCTGGTAGGTGAAGAGGAGGGTCGTGGCGCCGGTGCCCTCGAGCATCTCGTGCACGACCATGAAGTTGGGCGAGCCGTCGGTGAAGCTGAGGTCGCACTGGCGGCTGACGGCGGCGTACTTGGTCTGGTCGCCGCCCGAGAAGAAGTCCTTGAGGCGCGAGAAGACGTAGTGGTGGCGCAGGTCGCTGCGCACCTCCGTGTTGACGGCCGGCGAGATGGCGCTGGAGGAGTCTTCCATTTCTTTTTTTTTTGTTGAAGTGTTACTTTCTGGTGTGCTTAGAGGCGAAATAAAAAAAGCTCAACAAATGAGAATACCAGAGACGATGAACTATATACAGAGAATTTAAAAGATAATCGTTCTCGGTTGCTCCAAAAAAAAAAAGAAAAAAAGTGGCGTTGATGGATTCGCAAGGGGAAAAGCTTTATGTACAGAAAAGGGACGCTGTGACGAAGAAAGACGTGTGTTGCAGAAATGAGCTTAGGGTCTTGTTGCTGCTGTTCTTCTTATAGTTTAGTGTGTTCTCTTCCGGTTGTGGGTTTCAGAAAAAGAAAAGAAATTAGTATCTTTAAAAGAAACCACAAGTGTCGAAGACAAAAGAAGGAACAGTAAAGGGTGTGGACGCACAAGAAAAAAAATGGTCCGCGTAGAGTTTGAAAAATTCTAAGGTTTTTGGAGTTGTTCTTCCTCTGTGTGTCAGCGGTCGCAAGAGACAGAGAGAGAAGAGAAAACTCAGTGTGATGGAATCACGAAAAAGGTGAAGGAGAGAGAGCGAGAAAAAAGAAACGGGGATAAAAAGAAAGAAAGAAATAAAAATCAAGAAAATAGAAAAGAAGGGTAGGGGAAAAACTTGGGTTGGGGTTTCGGGTGTGAAAAACTAAAGAGTAGATTTGGGGAGAAACAGAGTAATTTTAAAAAAAGAAAAGTAGGGGAGGAAATGCAGAGAATTTCCTTCGTTTTTTAATTCCTTTTTTTTTTTTTGGAGAGGTTGTACGAGTGGCAGGTTCAGGTTGGAGATTAGAGGTTGTAATGAAAAGAGAGAGAGAGAGAGAGATGAATGACTCATTACTCGGGGAAAGGTAAAGCAGAAATATCGCGCATTGAGACGCTTCAAAGAAAAAGTGAATAATAAGAGAAGAAGAACACAATATCAAGCTTTTCGTAGATTCTTTTCCTTTTTTCCTCCTGCAAACAAATGTGAAGGATACAGAAACGTAAGAAGAAAATGAGGAAAACAAAATATGAGCACAAACACACACACACACACACACACACACAGACAGATGCACGCACATACCATTCAAAGCACACCAATGCGTTCCAGCACATACCGATAGTCACAGAGCGTATCTCGCACGTCCGCCGGCGCCGCAGCTGCCCTCTTTCGCGCCTGCTTCAGTAACTCATTGCCGTGTTTGCTGAGACGGTCTTGTTGTTGTTGTTCCCGACTATCCTCCCCATCATCTTCCTCAAAAGGAGCGCGCGAGAGGCGCACGGCGGCCTCCACCAGCGCCTGCCGCCGCGGCGTCAGTGCGTTGTGCGTCTGTCTCTCTTCTGCAGCGGCGTCCACGCTCGCGTTGTACGAGTCGTCGCGGCCGACCTCCCCCAGCAGCTGTGTCAGAGCGCGCCGCCACTCGGGGCGTAGCATGTAGCCGCAGCGCGCCTCGTCGTGGAGGGTGAAGAAGTACCGCTGCAGCACCCGCGCGGTCGCCGCCGCAGAGGTGCATAAACATGTCGTGCAACAACTGCTCCTGCTCCTGCTGCTGCTGTTCCTCCTCTTCCCTTGCCTGTTCGCCCTCCGCGCTGCTCTCGTCAATTGACGCCACTTGGACGGTGCCGTCCTTGTCGCTGTGATAAAAGGACCGCTGCTGCTGCTCCGCCACTTCACTCATCCGACTGTCCTCATGGTGTTCGCTGCCTGACACGGGAGGTGTGGCGCTGCCACCCCCGACGTCGCCCCCGCGCCGTTTATCAGCTGTCGGCGGGGAGCTGTGGAGGGAGGTGGCTCCCGACGACGGCAGCGAGACCCCTTCGAGCACCACCAGTGTGCTGATCACCAGAACGTAGTCGCACTCCACCTCCTGCCACTGCTCTGCATCAGTGTGCTGTTGTTGTTGTGGGCTATCTGGTGGCTGGCCCCGCCGCCTTTGTCGCCCGTCCACGCGCATCGCAAAGGCTGCCACCTCACGCTCCTCCGCGTCACTCAGCACCAGCGAGGGAAAGAGCCGTTCACTGTCGCCCGCCGGCTCGCCACCTATCACCTCTGCCGCCCTCTTCGTGTTCTTCCTCCTCCCACTGTAGTGGCTCAGCCCGCACAGCAGCGTCTGGCGCAGCGCCAGCGTGAGGTGCTTCAGCAGAATGCGACCGGTGCGGTGCGTGTCGTAGCGGGCGCAGTAGGAAAGCCACAGGGAGGTGCGCCGGTTGAGTTTCTGAACAAGGGCGGGGGATAGCCGCGGCACAGCCGTCGCCTTGCCGGAGGGCGTCGAGGCGTGGGAAACTCGAGAGTCGTCGTTGCGGGAGGGAGACGGCGAGAAACGCCGTTCGCTGGTGCGTACGCCGCTGGTGTTGGCAGAGTGGAAACTGCTGCTGCTGTTATCGTCAGTGCGGCTGCTGGCCGGACGCGCACCACGCTCTGGTGTGACGGCAGCAGTTGACGATATACTGTGCTGCTTTTCATGGTCGTCGCCAGCAGCAGCGGCACCGCTCCACAACGAGTTGACGATCTGTCGCCGATGCTGCTCTTTCGGCTGCTGAGGGTGTGCTGTTGTGCTTGTTGTTGTTGCTGTTACTGGTGATGGAGGTGCTTGTGGGGCGCCGGGCAATGGAGTAGACGACGAGCGCCTCTGACGCGATAAAAAGTAGTTTTGAAAGGCGTTCATAGACTTGGAAGGCGTCACCCGAACTGGTCCCACCTCCGCCGGTGCCGTCACCGCTTCTTCCCTTGGGGCTGTTGGGGATGGGCTTGACGCCACTTTTACGGGAGACCGTACTGTGTTGTTGTTGCTACTGGCAGGTTTCCGCATGGTGGCCGCGCCTGCTGCTGCTGCTGGTGCTGACGTTACTGCGGGTGGCACTGTTTCCTTCTTTTTTTCTGGTGTAGGTGCCACCAGAGACACCCGCAACACTGGGACGGTCGGTGGTTGCGGCGTCGCACGACTCATTGCCTTGCCGTATTTTGTTGGCGAAGAGGCCGCAGGGGCGATGTGAGGGGCGGTCGCAGCGGTTGAAGCAGAGTGGGCGGTGTTTGAAATAACAGCAACTGCGGCGGGAGCAGAGGCATGGCTAGCGTCGAGGCTTTCATTACGGTAAGAGCCAAGTGGGGAGGTGCTGCAGTACACCCGCTGGCTGTCGGCGGAGGCCGCGCGACGACGCATCGTTGGCACTGCCGCCGCCGCCGCCGACTTCACGCTATCAGCAGCACTAGCTACACTGTCAGTACTGCCGCGGAAGTTGTTGTGCCGCTGCGCGGCGCCCGCACTGGCGGCGCGTGTGGGAGTTTCCCTCTTGTGCTGCTGCTGCTGCTGCTGTTGCTGCTGTTTTTGCGCTGGTGGGCTGCACAACGGCTGTGGTGGTGACTTGGATACAGTGGTGCGGGGGACATACTTTACCTTGGGAATTCCCTTTTGACGACTCAGCGTCGCCGCCGTCGGCTGATACAACCGGTGACGTGCGCTACTCTTTTGTTGGTGCTCCTGGTGGCTAGGAGCCCCACTGTCTTCTTGGTTGGCTGTCTCTTTGCTCGATTTCCACTCGGCGCTATTCGCCAGCGTCGCCTCTTTTTGCTCTGTCGAATGCGCCGTTGTGGGGCGCGGAACGATCATTCGCGGCTGCGGCGCTGCGAGGGAAAGAGTGCTCACTGCTCTCGCCGGCTCCGGGCGTCTAGTGCTCTCTGGCGTCTCTGTGTCAGCGTCTGCTTCTGGCCGAGCCGCAGCTGCGCCAGCGCGGCAGCCAGGGAGCGCGCAACACTCTCCCGACGCGACGACACAGCTTCACTGGCATCATCGGCATCGTCGCTAACGTTGCCCTCTCTGCCTGCGACGCCCTTGCAGCAGCCGCTCGGTTATTTTCTTCTTGACCCTGTCAGCTTCTGCCGAGCGCTTGGCGGCGGCGAGCAGCGCCCGGTACTTTCGCCTAAAGTCTCTCTCGAGAGCCGCCACTCGGGTCTCCTTCTCGGACCTACCGACCTCCACCATCCATGCGGACGCCGCAGAGGAAGGGGAAGAGGAAGAGGAGGGGAGAGGGGGATAAAGGGGGAGAAGGGGAAGAGGTGTTGTTGGCGGCGGCCCCTGTGCCTTCCCCCGCGTGCCGCTGCTGCTGCCGCCGCCGCTGCGTAGGGTTGGGAGACGGCGTTTCCGACGAGACTGTCCACGACTCGCACGTGCTGGCCGCCTCCGGCTGCGTGTGCTCCGTCGCGCAATCCGCTTCCCACAGCCGTCGGCGGCGGAGGCGCTCGATCTGCCGTGCGGGCAGCCGCGACACAACGAGGCAGAAGTCGGCAAACGTCAGCCAATAGTCCGCCAGGCCCCCTCCGCTCTCGGCAGCGGCGGCGCTGGCGGTGACAGGCTCCAGCCCGAGGGAGTTGGCCACCGCCTCGAACTCGTAAAAGGAGAACTCGCCGCCGCCACTGCCGCCAGTCAAATCGCACGACGCGGCGAGTGAAGTGTTGAGGCGCTCAACAAACGCGGCGAGGGAAATGACGTCGGTAGGAGTTCTACCCGTTAGTGAAGACGGCAGACTGCGAGCCGCGTCGAAGATCTCTCTTAACGAGGCCAGGGGCTCGGGTTGATTTGCACGAGCCCCGTTGTGTACTCTGGCACTGCTACGCTTGAGGGAACTCCTGGGTGTAGTTTCACTCGTCTGTGCGTGGTGTCTCTGTTGCTGGTGGTGCTGCCGTTGTTGTTGTTGTTGTTGTTGTTGTTGGCCACGCACGTGGCGGAACACGGCCTCTAGAAGTGCTCTGGGACTTTTGCCGCCGCCGCTGCAAGAGGGAGATACGGACACCGCCACCACTGAGGGAGAGCTCGCGGCGCGCATCGTTACAGGGTCCGCCCTCACGAAAGCGCCCACATCCTCTCTTCCGAAAGAGGCATCCCGCTGCATGCTGCGGCTGCCCACGCGCGGCCTGCTGACAGAAGAACAGTAGTCATCGTCGTCTTCGTCGTTGTCGTGGTCGTTGTCGGGGCTGCGGCTCGCGCCGGCGGAGGCGCTGCCGACACTCTTCGCACGGCGCGTCGCGGTCTGCACCAGTCGCAGCGACGGCGAGGCGCTGTGCAGGCTTGGCTGCCGAGACGGCTGCGTCTGCGGCTGCTTTGAGAAGAGGAATCGGAAGCTGCCCCCAACCGCCGCCGCCGCCGCCACTCCGTCGGGGTCTGGGCGGTTCCCGTTATTCTTTTCGTGGATGTTGTGTCGAGGCGCGGTGTGATGAGTTCGTACTACTACTGGTCTGCCCGCCGTACACGAATAATCTTCTACCGCCGTCTGTCGCTGCGACTGGTGTTATCTGCCTGGCGGGCGGCTGGTCCTCATGCAGTCCCAGCGCACCCCTCATATCGTCCAGCAGCGCCCCAACATCCACCTGCGTGCCGAAAAGACTACTATTACTACTATTGCTGCTACTATTGCTGGGACTCGCGATCATCGTGGCGTAGAGACTCCCGGGGGCACTGCCATCCCTCGAGTGGGTGTGGAAGCGCCGCGCCATCTCCTGCGCCTGCGCCAGCGTCCCCCCCGCCCGCAGCACCGCCGCCGCAAAGCTCCCGTACGGCACCGCCCCGCTCCCATCGCGGGCACCCGCGAACTCACGCTCAAGGGTGTGCAGTGTCTGCACGGCCGCTGCCGCGTCGGGGGATGACATGAAGAAGTTTACTCAATAGTATTAGTGGGGGGGGGGGAGAGAGAGATAAAGAGTGTATCTATATTAGTTGTTGTTGTCGTCGTTTGTGGGGGGGTGAAGCAAAGAGTAAAGCTCTGCTACTCCGCCCCGCTGACGTCGATCGGTCTATAAAAAAAAAAAGAGATGAGAAAGGAATGTATAGCTGTGTTTTGGTGCTTGCACGGCGTATCTATAAACAGGAAAATGAGCAGAAATCAAGTAATCGAGTGGGGAAACCAAAGCACCACCACCAAGAAAAAAAAAAGTAATGTTACTCTAGTTGTATGTACCCAAAGAGGTTGGGGGGGGAGAGAGAAAGAGAGAGAGGAAGGTGATAAACCAGCGAAATGAAAACCTAAAGAAGGAGCCCTCTCTCAATCTACTAGGCAGAAGGTTGAGGTGAAAAAAATGGAAGTGAGTGAGTGAGCGCATGATATGAGTAGTGGAAAAATCAGGAAGCACGACAATGGCGAAAAGTGTTATTGCATTATCCAAAAAGTGTTCGTGTACCAAGCAGCATCTTCTGCTTCCCGCATTCAGTTCAAAATAAATAAAGCGGTGCGAGCGCTAACACGAACCAGTGACCTTTGTACGCTAAGCAGAGCGACCAGGAAGTTATCTACTATCAATTTTTCTTTTCGTTGCATATGTATATAGATAGATTGTTGTAACAGGGTAGTAGGGCAAGCATTCTATGTAAAAACAAGTCTATAAAACGTGTAAAAGTACACGACGACGACGCATGCACAGCAAAACGAAAGGTTTTAAAGGAGAGAAAGAAGAAAAAAGATGAGGAGCATAGTGAAGAGTGAAGTAAGAACCTCTCTCTCCCCCCCCCTTCCTCGGTTGCTTAGAACGTCCGGATGTAGTCGGAGCTCTCGCAGGCCTTGTACTCGTTGACAAGGTTCTCCACCACCTCGCGGCTGTCGTTGAAACTCGTCGAGGCTGAGCTTCGTGGGGCCGAACTTGCGGTACTCGTCCAAGAAGACGCCGCGGCCGAAGAGCTTGTCGAACTGCCGCAGCGTGCGCTGGAAGAGGGTGCAGACGCTGGTGTGGTTAGCGAGCGTGAGGCCGCTGACGCGGTGCGCCGTGTCGCGGTAGGGGGACTTGTTGGAGAGCACCACCTGGATGGCGGCGGGGCCCCACGGGATGAAGCTCGGCGGCCGCTCGCGGATGCGCTCGAGGGCGCGGTGCACCTGCGCGGGGTCCACGTCGCCCTGAATGAGGTCCAGCAGCGAGATGTAGCAGCCGCTCTTCATGCTCGTGCTCACCATCATGTTCTTGGGCATCAGCAGCCGCCGCATCACGTCGTGCACGGAGGTCTTGCGCACGTTGGCCTGTATCTGCGAGGTGTCGAGGGTGGTCGGCGTGTAGCCGGTCGTGAGGAAGTGGCAGCGCGGGGTCGGGATGAGCGCGGCGAGCATGGAGAGCAGGTCGTTGTCCATGTAGCCCGGGTAGCGGAGGGTCGCGGTGCTGGCCGCCATGACAGGTGCTCACGAGACCGTTCATCTGCTCGACCGTCGGACTGGCGATGTGGAGGTTGTCGGTGACGATGCGGTTGAGCGCCGTGTTGTCGATCACGACGACGCAGTCGGCGTTGAGGGTGAGGCGCTTGATGGTCAGCAGGCTGTTGTACGGCTGCACAATCACGTCGCTGCTGCCGTCCTTGCTCTGGTTCGGGAAGACGCTGTACGTCTGGATGAGCTTCTTGGGGAAGTTGTCGTTGAGGTTCTCGAGGATGAAGCTGCCGAGGCCGCTGCCGGTGCCGCCCGCGATGGCGTGCGTCATGATGAAGCCCTCGAGGCTGTCGCTGTTCTCCGCCTCGCGGGTGATCATGTCGAAGAGCGTCTCCTGCACGCTCTCGCCGAGCTCGTAGCCGTGGCTCCAGTTGTTGCCGGCGCCGCCGCCCTCGGGGTGGATGTAGATGTTCTCGGGGTTGAAGAGCTTCGCCATCTCGCCGCGCCGCACCGCGTTCACTACGCGCGGCTCCAGGTCGATGAGCACCGCGCGGGGGATGTAGTGGTCGTCGTCGGCCTGGTAGAAGAAGACGTCCTTGCGGTCCTCGCCGTTGACGGCGAAGGGCTCCACGACGCCGTCGAGGCGGATGCCGTGCTCGAGGCAGAGCTGCCGCCAGAACTCGGCGCCGACCTGGTTCCCGCACTGCCCGGCCTGCAGCGCGATCAGTTCACGGGGCATCGGCTGTAATCACACGACACGGTGCTCTTGCAAAGGGGTTTAGGTCTACACAAGGTGAGGGGGGAGGGGGAACTCTGTGCTGATGCTGTCAGTGAGGAAAAAAATTGTCAGCGTGATGGACTGATACGCGCGAGGAGACGGGCAAAGGGATTCCTTTTTTTTTTTTTTCTTTTCTGCAGATGTAGTCTCTATGGAGATTAGATGTGAATTTATGTGCCAATATTTGGCGGCTTTGCTTCGGGAAAACAGAATAAAGAGAAAGTGTGAAACGTGTGAGTGCGGGATCTGCGTGCCCTATACTGTTCGGGACTAACAGGAGATAGAGAGAAAGGGAGGGGGGGGGGGAGGGAGAGGTAAAAAAGAGAATGAGAAGGATAGCGTACCAAGTATCAAAACCATGACAACAACTGCTTCTCGATATGTAACTGAAATGCGTCCCCCACGAGATGAGAAATACAGGACAGAGAACAACCCATATACATCGCCTGTACAGTTCTCATTTATTATTTATCTGACTTTTTTTTCTTTTTCTTCTTCTATTGCAAAGGATACAAATGAAAATAAGAATCAACAACGGCGGTATGGAATCGTCCCGGACTACAAAGTCGTACGGAAAAAAAAAAATATACTCAGAGGTGGACAACGAGTGGAAAACCATGTACACCCTAATGAATCTACGCTTCCATGATGACTCTAAGATCGCTGTCTTGCGCTCCCCCTCCCCCTCCCACCTCTACTCACGCGGACGGGGGAGTGGGAGGGGTCGGGAGCCCGAGGGAGGCCTGGCAGAGGCGCCGCCAGCGCTGGGCACTCTGCGTGAGGTACTGGAAGGGGTCCGGGCACTCGGTGCGCAGGCGCCCGCTGCTGGCGACGTAGCGAGAGAACTGCTGCCGGCGCGCCTCCACCGCCGCGCGCGTGGCGGGAGTGAGCAGCAGCCGTGAGGCCGCCTCCGCCGGCGACAGATGGCTGCTGCTGTTGCCGCAGCTGCTGCTTCCGCCGCTGTTACTGACTAGCACCGCTCGCGTGGCTGTGATGCTGCCCAGCGCGGCTGCGGTTGCGCGAGGCGGAGGAGGACGACGCGCCGGTGGCTGCCTCTGCCGACGAGGCCCCGTCGTTCCCGCCGGCGCTCACCCCGACCGCATCCCCTACGCCGCCTGCCATTGCCGCCGCTAGTGATGGCGTCTTCCCCGAGAGCGACCTCGAGGCACCGCGCGTCCTCCGGCAGGAAGAGAATGTCATTAAGAGTCATCTCGAGCTGCTCCTCCAGCTCCGCCGCCGAGTGCGCTGTACCCAGCGCGTGCAGGGCCGCCTGCCTGTTGTGGCGCCGCACCAGCCGCAGCGCCTCCGCCTCGGCCGCCATCGCCTCCGCCAGCTCCTGCCGGGAGTTGCTCTGCGTGTTGTTGTGGTTGTTGGCAGCAGTAGCAGCAGCAACAGCAACAGCGTCCAGGCCGATGCCGTCCTTCTCCTCCAACGGCACCGCCGTTTCTCCGTGCTCGTCCTCCGTCTTGACGCGCTTGCGGCGGCAAAAGTAGTACGTCTCGCGCTCCTCCTCGCTGCCGCCGCTGCTCTCCACGGCCCGATCGTCGGCGTCGATGCCCCACACGCGAGCCCGCTTCAGCTGCTGCTGTTGCTGCTGCTGCTGATTATGAAGAAAATGATGATAGTGACTTTGGTGCCTCCCCACGCCGCCGCCTTCCCCTCCCCTGCCCTGGCGCAGCGCGTCGTACAGCAGAAAAGGTGGGACGTAGTGGTTGGGGTTGTTGTTGCGGCCGTTGTAAAAGAGCGACTTGAGAGAGCCGTGCGCGCCCGGAGAGGCGGCAGCGGCGGAGGAGGGCGGAGGGGCGGCAACAAGCGCGGGGACGGGCGCGTCGTCGGCTCGGGAGCCGTCGCTGGCGCTGCCGCCGCCGCCGCCGCCGGCCGGCGCTGCTTGTGCCGCTACTGCTGCTGCGAGGACGCTGGAGGGCATGGACGAGGCGCTGTGACGGGACCTGAAGTATCGCCACGGCATAAAGGCAAAGCGGTAGCCGGGGCTGCGCAGCACGACGGTGTGGTAGCTGTCGCTGCTGGGGTGCAGCCCGCTCCTGCCACTGCCGCCCAGCAGCCGCGCGCGACGAAGAGGGGCTGGCGGCGGACCCCCTGCCGCTGCCCTTCTCGGCGCTGCCGCCTCGGCTGTCGTTGTCGGAGTCCGAGCTGTCCGTGTCTTTGGCTTGCCGTTGCGCCGTCTTGTGTTGCTTCAGCCTCGGGCGCCACGCTGGCGGCGGCGGCGGGAGGGTACTTGTGGGGACGGCCGCGCGTCTCCCGCTTCGTCTTGACCACGGGATCTGCCGTGCCTACACTCGATTTGCTTGATGTTGTTGCTGCTGCTGTTTGTGTCTCCTCCTTCCTTGTGGTCTCCTTTTCGGACAGTTCGTGTGCGGCGGCAGCGGCAGCGGCGAGGCGGCGCGTGGCCATGCGCCTGCCCGTCTGCAGCGCGTCTGTCGGCCGTGCGTCGTCGTCGTTGTCCTCGATCGTGTCTGCGCGCCCGTCGCGATCCGCGGAGTGTTCTTCAGTTCTTCCACTGTCGTGTGGCTCTGCTTTTGCGCTGCCGTTGCCGTCCGTTACAACACCGCGGGTTTCTTCACTCGTATTGCCCGTCTGCGCCTCTTCACGTCCGTCGTGCTTGTTGAGTGGCGTAGGTAGTGCCGATGCATAAGTGTTTCCTTCGCTGTTGGTGTGGCGCGCGGCGGCGGCGGCGGCGGCGGCGGTGGCATCACGGCGGGGTCGTCCCCTGCGCTCAATTTTCTTCTTCCCGCGTCCCGCGGGCGGTGGCGCCGAGCCGTGTTGTCTCGCCGGTCGTTCCGGGGGTCTTTTCCGTTGCTGAGGCAGCCGCGGCCAACGCCTCGGCGAGTGAGGGCGCGATGGGTGCCCCTCGTCTCGTCGCCGCTGACGCCACCGCCGACGCGGCTGCAGTTGTAGTTGGCAGAGAGTGAGAGACGACAAAGCTGCCGGCCCCGCTGCGCCGCCGGCGTCGGCGCCTCCGCTCGTTCTCGATGGCGCTGAGCATGTGGTACCGCGCCCAGCCGCCGTGCAGGTACTCCTTGTCCTCGCACACGTGGCGCAGCAGCCGCAGCAGCGGCGACACCCCCGACACCGACGAGTGTACCGCGGCTGCTGGGGTTGCTTGAGCAGTGCGCGGGTTAGGGTTATGATTCGGCGCCGGCGGGGAGTCGCGGAGGCGGCGCTGCTGCTGCGCCTGAGGCGGTGGTGTTCTTTTCTGTGCTTTGGGGCGGCGGCCACGTTTGCCGGCGACAAAACGACCCGTGGAGGCGTTGCGGGCCGCACCACGCTGCTCCTCCTCCCCCTCGCCCGCCTCCTTGTCATCACCGCGGGCGTTACTGCTGCTGCTGCTGCTGCGATTACTGCTCGTACTGCTTGTGCTGCTGCCGCGGTGACGGTGCCGTCGGCGGGTGTTGGCGTCACTGCTTTATCGCCGTCATCGTCGTCGTCGTCACTTCCGCTGTAGCCGCCGCCGCCGCGTGACGTCTGGCGGGTGCCTCGCTCCCGCTCCCGCTGCCGCTCCGCTGCCGCTCCCGCCGCTGCCGCCGCCGCGAGCTCCACGAGGGAACGGAGCGGCGGCGCTTGGCGGGTGGGCTGCTGGTGCCGGCGGCGCTCCGTCGGCTCTTACCTGCTCGCAACAGCGTCGTCGTCGTCGCGTCGTTGTCGCTTCTCTTGTCATCTGAGTCGTCGTGTTCGCTGTCGTCGTTCCCGCTACGCCCACCGCTGTTGCCGCCCCCGACGCTTTTTTCCTCCTCCTTGACGGCCGACTTGGTCGTTTCTGCGCTGGAAGTCGGCCCTTCACCTTTAAGGACTGATTTGGTGGGGGATGTCTCTTCCCCCTCTGAGCTCTTTCGCTGGCGATCTGCTGCAGCGACGGTCGTCCCCGCCGACGCACTGGCTTGGCGGCGCTACCCCCCGCCGGCGCCGCCGCTGCCGATTGGACGCTGCCACCACCGCTAGTGCGCCCCTCCTTGGCGTGAGGCTGCTGCTGCTGCTGCTGCTGCTCGCCGGAGCCTCCCTTTTCAGCCTCAGGGTCGTTTTCGTCGTCCTCGTCGCGGGCGCTGTGGCCGGGGCTGAGACTCGGGTCGAGCGCCGCCCGCCGCCGGTGGCGCAGCGCCGCGAGCACCTGCTGCTGCTGCTGCTGCACCAGCTGCTGCCGCCCCACGTTCTTGCCCGTCTCTCTCATCTCCGGCCGCTCGTACCACTCCAGGAAGGGAACCGCGGCGGTAGTGCCCGCCGCCCCGGTGAAGTCCGCGCAGGGCTCTCCGCTCCCTTCCCACTGCGACGGCTGCGGCTGGTAGTAGTGAAAGGCCTTTGGAAAAGGCGCGAGGAGCACTTGCTTCACCGCTCGAATCTGCTCCTGGGTGGCCGAGTCGTACTTGAAGAATTGGAGGGTGCCGGGAAGGGGTTGGAGGGGCGCCCCGCGCGGCGGCGCGAGTTGGATTGGTTAGCTGCTGCTGCGGCGGCGGCAGTGACGGCTGTGGCAGCAGCGGCTGTCGAGGTAGCGTCTACGGCGGAAGCTTCGGTTGGCGCGTCGTGCGATGGCTCTGTTTTTGTATGCCCTTCCTCTTCGTTCTCCTCGTCATCGGCATCACCGCCGCCGCCGATCGTGTGCTCCGCGGGCGGTACTTCTTCGATCTTCAACAAGGAAGCCCGCTTTGAACGGCATCAACTGTGGTGGTGGTGGTGGTATCAGGGGTGCTGCTCATTTACGTCAGACGCTGCCGCGTGCATTTTCACCTCTTCTTCCTCTTTCTTCTCCTCCTCGTTTTCCTCCTCCTCGATATTTTCCTGTTTGACGGAGAGTGTTGCCGCACCTGGGTCGTCCTTGTCTTTTGCGCCGCCGGCGACAGTCTCTGCCGTCCCCGGGACAGTTGCTGCGGTGGCACTGTTGACCAGCGAGGCGGAAGGTGGGTGGGCATCTGTGAGTACGGTTGACCGGTCATCTGAAGGTCCCGCGTTCGGCTCTGCAGCGCTTGCAGCGTTTTGACCGAGTGGCTCCCTTTCTGCCGTCTCTGAAGCGAAAAGGGTCCTGCTGTGCCGTCTGGATTCGTGGTGGCTTGTACGCATTCCGGCTGCTCAGGCTCTTCCCGCCACCGCCGCTGCTGCGCTTCAGTGGTTGTAACAAGAGGAATATTTTCTGTATTTCCATCGCGCGGGAGTGGGGCGGTGCTAGGAGGCAATGGAGCCTGCAAAATGACCGACTGCCCCAGGATGTTGCACACTTTGCGAAGCCACAGAACTCCCAGTTGGTCGGTGGCAGCCGTGTTCGCGGGCTCTCCTGCGGGTGTACTAGCGACAGCCGGTACATCCATCGCGTCGTTCATCTCTGCAGCATTGTTGTCGTCATGCTCACTGTCGTTATCGTTATTGTTGTGATTGTTTTGCGTTTCCGCGTTTGTAGATGAGGCGCAGTCGTCCTCAGAGGCGCCTAGGACAGTACCAAACGGGTTCATCACTGGTATTTTCTTTCTATCAGAGTCTATAAAGATTTCTTTTTTTTTTTCAAGTGGTGAAGAACGAATATCTATTATTTTTTCGTTCTCTCGACAACAAATGCGCAACGACTTTGTATGTAATCTATTCTTTTTTTTGATGTTGTTTTTCTGCTACTAGATGAAGAATTCAAAGATGAGAGAGCGAGAGGATAACGGTAAATGACGCTAACCCTGGGATGCGCGCAAAACAAGGACTGTGCTGCTTCCCCTCTCTGCTGAGGGCACCGGAACCGTAACCGGAACAGTCACAAAAGAACGATACTACCAAATGCGGGCAGCAGCACCCACTATAACGAAACATCTTTAATTGTTTTTTTTTTTAACAATAAACACTAGAGAGTAAACGAACATGGGAAAAAGAAAAGAGAAATCTTGACTAGTTTACATGGTAGGTACAAGGCAATGAAAGATATGGGAGAGAGGGGGGGGGGGGATAAAGCCATCCTTCCCTCTCTCCCCCCACTTACAGAAAAGTCTAGCACGCGCTGATCTTGCAAGGGAGCGCGAGCTCCTCATTGAGTTTGCGCGTGATGAGGCGCAGCCGCTCCTCCTGTTCCCGCGTGCGCGCCGCCTCGACAAACTCCTCGCTGCGCTCCGCCAGCGCCACCCACGCCCGCGCCCCGCGCCCCTCCATCGCCGCGCCGTCGTCCCCGTCAAGCCGCGCGACGGGCGGCACTGCTGCTGCGGCGGCGGCGGCGGGCGAGCCAAGGAGGCTGGCGGCGCGCAGCGGGTAGAGCAGCCGCTGGCGGAAGAAGGCGACGAGCCGCTCGTGGCCGCAGAGGGCGGCGAGGTCGGCCGCGGAGTAGCCCTCGCGGTCGCGCAGATACACGTCGGCGCCGCACTCCTCCACCAGCAGCCGCGCCGTCGCCAGGTTGCCGCGCACGGCCGCCAGCATCAGCGGCGTGCGCCCGGTGCGGGCGTGCTGCGCGTCGATCAGACGGTCCGCGCCGGGCCGCAGACGCATGCGGTGCGCCGCCGGCAGCGGGGGCTGAGGGGCCCCGCTCGCGCCGCCGCCGGCCCCGCCCCTGCCGTCCGCTGCTGCTTCCGCTGCTGCTGCGCGCTTGGCGCCCTCGTAGGCGGCGCGCGTGTTGAGGATGTCGCTGGCGTTGCGGGCGGAGGCGTTACGCGTGGCGGCGAGCACCAGCTGGCGCGTGTAGTCGCTCACCTGCAGCCGCGCGGCCGCCGCCGCCGCCGAGTCGCCGCTGCCGCCGTCCTCAGCCCGGGGCTTGCCCTGGCTGTCACCGACGCCGCCGCCGTTGTTGTTGTTATTATTGTTGCTGTACATGATGCCGCCGCCGGTAACTCCAGCGTCCTGTGAGAGGCGGCCGCGCGCCCCCTGCTGCCCCAGCCGCGGCCGCGGCGGGTCCTTGTTCTTCTGGTGCTGCTGCTGCTGCTGCTGCTTTTGCTGCTCGCGACGCTGGTCAGCCTCCGCGCGAAGCATCTCGCGCTGCTGCTGCTCCTCCAGCATGTGCTGCGCGCGGTGCATGTAGTTGATGTAGAAGCAGTCGAGCGGCGAGAGGAAGAGCAGCACCCGCACGAGGTCCGTGTCGCCGCACCACACGGCGCGGTGCAGCGTCGTGAAGTAGTACGAGTCGAGCAGCTCGAGGCGCGCGCCGCGGGAGAGGAGCAGCATCGTCGTCGGCAGGCGCCCGGTGGTGATGGCGAGGTGCAGCAGCGGCATCCCCTGCGACGGCTCGTGGTAGTTGATGTTCCGCGGCGTCAGCAACTCCGCGCAGAGACCGATCTCGCCGTCCAGCACCGCCTGCACCAGCGTCTGCAGCGCGATCGACGTCATTGTTCAGTTGTTCAGGTTTTTTTTAAAACCTTTTTCTTTTCGAAGTGACTCCAGCTATTCTGTGAGTGCTGTTTTGGTTGATGTGTGAGTAAGGGCGAGAAGGGGGTGAGGGGGAGGAGGAGGCAGGATTTGCAGTGTATTCGCTTTCAGGAAATCATATGAACGCATATTGTAGTGAACTCTTTCATTAGTATTTGTGCTTCGGCGTCTTTGAGAGTATTACGAGTAGCGCGGGGGAGGTACGTGCGCTTCTCATGTGTCTTCATCGTTACACTCTGAGAAGTGGGAGCTTGTAATAGAGTCCTAACGCGCCGTCCTCTACACGTTATTATCGTTATTATTACCACAGAAAGCTCACCATGCATTAACGCTTTTTTTTTTTTAGTTTTTCATTTTTTTTTTGAGATTAAATGAAATATGAGTGACTTCCAAAACAAAAAGAAAAAAAGGAGATGATGGGCACAACACCAACAGAAAAAGAGTCCGGTTAAAACCAGTATGATGATGTGATGCCGAAAGAGAAGAAACGGGGAAAGAAAAAGGCCAGAAGAGTGGTTGACACATTCTTCTTGTTATTCTCTCTTTTTGATGCCATTTGCTCCTCACACAGTCTCTAATAACTACGTAACGCACAAATTAAAAAGTCACGGTGTTGACTGTGTTCTTTTATTCCGTTCTTTCGTTCTTTCATTCCTTCAATCTTTTTTGGTTTGGTTTGGTTTGTCGTGATGAGTGTTCTGAATGTGATGGATGACGAAAAAGAAAGAGATGAAAAAAAAAAAAGACAATTTCAAGTCGACAGAACAGAAGTGTATCTATGAAGAAGAGAAGGACTCTGAGAAAATGGTGCGCAATGCATGGAATCGCTGGCTGATCTAAAGCGTGTAGCCGAATGCATGCTGTGGACCACCATTTTCTTTCGAGCCAGTGGGGGGTGGGTGGGGTAGTGATGAGAAGAATTTGTAGATGAAGAGATTTGGGGGAAAAAAAGAAGAAACGGGGTGGAGAAGCTACGCAAGTTAGTACGTGCGTCTGAGATATCTATGCTTTTAGGGGCAAATGGGGAAAAAACGAAAGATAGAGATTCAAAAAAAAAAAAAAAAAAAAGAGATCTGATTTGTTTTTAAAATATTGAATGATAGAAGATAATGATCTAAATCTAAAAAAAGTAAGAAATGAGCGCCACCTTTGAATTATTCTGAACAAATGCAAATATTTGACCAGTGGGTTTGGGAAGTGAGAAAAAGAAGAAGGAGAAACAAAAAGAACCACGCAGAAAATCTGTACGTCGCTTCATCATCTCTCCACCCGTTTTCGCTCAGTTCTCATCACTGCCGTCGTCGTTGGCTGGAAAGAGGACCCGATTATACACCGCCTCCGGCTCCTCCGCAGCGCCAGGGGAGCCAAGGGAGCCGGCGGGGACTCTGCGGCGCCCCATCCTGTCCGCCTCGGCCTCCAGCACAGCGAGGGGGTCGAAGCCGTCCGCAGCCGCAGCGGCGGCCGTCACGGCGGTAGCACCTCTAGAAACGCCCTGCTGTGGGGTCGGGGAGGGCGGCTGCGTGGCGGCGGTGGCGGCGGCGGCAGAGCGGGGGGCGCCGTAGCACGCCCCTACATGCTGCGGCGGGAGGGCCCCCGGGGCCCCTGTCGCTGCCGCGGAGTACAGCGGGTGGTGCGGAAGGTGCGGCGGCAGCGGAGGAGCCATGTGGCTGGCAAAAGCGCCGTGCAGGTGCATAGGCAGCGACGGCGGCGGCGGCGGTAGCGGTGGCAGCGGCGCGCCGAGGCCGAGGCCGCCGGCGGTCTGCATCGACACCATCATGGAGCTGAAGATGTGGTTGTAGTACTCTTCGGCGTACAGCTGCTGCAGGAGACGCGCGTTGGGGCTCGCGGTCGCGGCCGGCGGCGGCGGGGCGGCGGAGGCATCGCCCCGGGCGCCATCGGCATCATCATCATCGGGTGGGCAAAGGCGGCGGTGTTGTTGTTGTTGTTGTTGGGGCACAGCGGCTGCGGCTGCGGCGGCGCGAGGGGGTACGCCATACCTGCCGGCGCGTCGCTTGCGGTGTTGCGGCAGTAGGCGTCGTAGCCGTGACGGATGGCGGCTTGGATGGCCTGCGCGGGGTCTGTGCCGCTGGCAGATGCAGCGCCCGCGCGCGGCGGCAGCACGAACTCCTTGGCGTCCTTGTTGAGACTCGACTTGGGGAGGGAAGAAAAGGATGGCGGCGAGGGCGTGGCGGACACGGTAGTCCCATCCGCCGCCGCCACGAGCGTGCCGCTTTTCTTCTCCTCCTCCTCCTCCGCCTCCTCCGCTTCCTCCCGCAGCCGCTGCTGGTGCTGCCGCTTGCGCTCCGCCTCGCCGGGGGACTGCTGGAAGCCGGAGGCCTCGAGCAGATCCTTGCGCGCGGAGGCCTGCAGCAGCGCGCCGGCACTCTCCCTGCCGCCGCGCCCGCGGCTCCCGCTGAGCTCCGCGTCGTTGAAGTTGAGCCTGTGCGACGGCGTCATGTCCGCCGCGGGGCCGCCGCCTGCCGTGTGGCCGGCCGCAGCGGCCGCGGCGGCGGCGTCAAAGGTGCCGCTGTTGCCGTTGCTCTTGTTGCTCTTGTCGCTGTCGGGCGACAGCGGGGAGGCGAGTCGGGCGGCGGCGGAGCGCATCGGCGTGGGCCCCGCGACGGCGGTGGCGGCCGGCGGCGGCGCGGCGCTGGCGGGGCTGGGGCTGGGCAGCTGCTGCTGCTTGAGGGCGGTGCTGAGCAGCAGCATCTCGGCCTGCTCGCGGCGCTGCCGGTCCAGCAGCGCGGGCGACGGCGCGAGGTGGATCTTGATGCCCGCCTCGAAGGGGGAGATGTCGGTGCCTTTGGTCAGCGAGCTCGCCGACTGGGGGATGACGTTGTGGATGTCCTCGTAGAAGGAGGGGTCGCGCAGGATGGCGTGCTTGAGGCACTCCTCCACCGGCAGCCGCGCCGGCACGTGGGGGCTCGCGCGCGCCGCCAGCAGCGCCTCGGTGCTCAGCACCACGCGCCGGCTGCGGGGCCTCGCCGCCGCCCCGCGCAGCCCCTGCGCCTCCAGCGCCTCCGCCTCCGCCTCCTCCTCGTCCAGCAGCGGCAGGTAGTGCGCGCTCACCCACTGCCGCCGCTGCGCGCGCAGCACCGCCGCCCGCGAGAGGGGATTCAGCGGGCGGTCTGCGTCCTCGGGCGCCGCCTCCTCCCTCTGCTTAACGTCCTTCTTCGCGTCCTTCTTTCCCTCTTTACCCTCACCCTCGCTCTCACCCTCCTCCTCCTCCTCGTCGCTCTCGGTAAAGTAGACGTAATCGAACATGTGCAGCGCGCGGCGCCACTTGCGCAGCTCAATGTCCCATAGACGCTTGCTGCGCGTCACCATCGCCGGGGGCTCCATCGGCAGCACGCGGCCTTTGCGCAGCAGCGGGTCGCGCGCGACGAGCGCCGCCATGTTGCGGTAGCCGTCCGTCGTGTAGCCGTACTGGATCTGCTTGAGGCGCTGCGCGGTGCGGCGCTGCACCCCCTCGGGGCTGCGCGGGCCGCCGCCGCCGCCGGCACCCGCGGCGGAGGTAGGGGTGGGCTCGTCGTTTCCGGCGTTGTTGTATTTGTTGTAATTATTTCGGGCATTGAAGTTGGCGCTGTTCAGTCCTTTCGAAGCGTTGTGACTCGGTGATTCATCGTTGTTACCGTTACCGTTCGCAGCACCGCCGACGTTGACACTGTCGTCGCGGCGCCGCATGGGGGTAAAGATCTGATTATTTGGACTGTGGCTGTCGGCGGGATTAGAGGTATTGCTGTTGCTGTTGCTGGGTCCGTTGTGGCGGCTGCTGCCACGAAGGCTGTGCTCGCTGGGGCGGTAAGGGGTGCCGACGTTGTGTGGCCGGCGCGGCGGGGGACTGTGAAGCATCTCCGCACACGCGTTGTGTGTGTTGGGAGTACTGCCGGTGGCACCGCCTCCAGCGTCGTTGTTGTTAGCACTGTTGCGATGACTAGACGCGCGCTGGTTCCTGTTGCCACTGGCGTTGAGGGCCGCAAAGCGGTCGTTGCTGTTGTTGTTGTTGGTTGTTGTTGTCATTGTTATTACTAGTATTATTATTAGAGCCGCGGAATCTCGGTCCGGCGTCGCTGCTACGCGTCTTCGTATCAGCGGACGCGTTTAGATTTGTCACGTCGCGGAAGCGGTTCATATTTTGTGTGAGTGAATGAAACAACGTTTTTTCTTTTATTTTCTAAATGATTATAACGTTAGCCGCAAAAATGGAAATGAATTTGGAATAAAACCGTTCAAAAAGCTGAAGCTACCAATGACGTTAAGTTTTCTATGGGAATTGTGATTGACAAGCGTATGCTAGAGCAGACTTTTAATGAGCACGAAAAATAAAAGAGAAAAAGGAAAACTAGAGAGAATCTATGCGTGCTTTACTGTGGCAATAGATAGCATAAGAAAAAGGAAAAGAAAAAGGATGAGAAATTATGTGTGTGTGTTTGTGGGGGGGGGGCGGGGAAGGGAGACGGTGTTTGAGAATAAGCATGTAACGGGAGTAGTGCATTGCACCACAACCGCATCGAGCATGGAGCACACACAAAAATGATGTATACGCTCAGAAATACAGATAACGGTAATCCGTAAATCATATGAGTTACACCTGCTTAATATCTATCTATCTATCTATCTATTATTATTATTTTTTTTTTTGTAACGCAAACAGATGATGAATTTCCTTTAAATCGGTTTCATTTAACAATACCGATTATAGACGTTTCGATATGCCGTGAAAACAGAACAAAGCAATGACGATAACACCATGAACACAGAATGAGGATGAGGAGGGGGAGGAAGGCGACGGGAGATACACCACTAGAGGGTTTGTCACTCGCTCTTCTTTGCGTCGCCGTCCTTTGTCTGCGCCGTTGCCTCCGCCTCCCGCTGCTCGTCTCTACCCTCGAGCACCCGCATCTTGCGCGCGAGGTCGGACCTGCTGACGTTGGCGCTCGTGCCCGACGCGAGCTGTCCCAGCGCCGCCGCCGTCAGCGCGGGGTTGCTGTTGCCCGTGTTGTCGTACTTTGGCTTGCCGCGCACCAGCCGCATCTGGCTGTCGGCGCGCGCGAGGAGGACGAGCAGCGTGAGGCCCAGCGCCGCCGCCGCCACCGCCGCCCACGCCATCGCCGGCGCGACCAGCGTCTCGTAGGCGGCGCTGTGGCGGTCGGGCATCGCGTCGCCGCCGGGGCCGGCCGCCGCGCGCATCTCCTCCGCCCACTGCGCGTCGGCCATCATCGCCGCGAGGCCGCCGCGCGCGCCGCTTGCGGTGGTGGCAGCGGCGTAGGGGTTGACGGAGCGGCCGGTGTTGGCGGCGGCGCGGCGGCGCGCGGCGGACAGCTCGCGGTACTGCTGCCTGTCGATGAAGAAGAGCACCGCGTCCTCCGCCCAGCGCGAGAGGGGCGCGAACGCGAAGCGCGCCACCGCCGCCGCCGCCCCCGACACGATCGCCAGCATTCCCACGTCGTCGTCGTCGCCGTTAAAAGCGCCAGCGCCGCCGCCGCCGCCGCCGCCGTGCGCGTCGCGCCCGCGCCCCAGCCGCCCGCCGGCCCCCTCGCCGCCGGCCGCCCGCCGCGCGCGCGCCATGGCGGCCTCCCTGTCGCTCTCGCGGCCCGCCTCGTCGATGACGGCGGCCTGCAGCCCGAGGGCGAGCAGGAACAGCAGGTACAGCACGCCGCACACGAAGAGGACCGCCGCGGCGCCGCTGGCGCGGGCGGAGGGGTGCAGCAGAAACATGTCCCGGATGCGCTCATTCACGGCCGCCCGCCGCGCCGCCCCCTGCTCCTTCTCTTGTGCACTCAGCGACGCCTCCGCCGCCTCCACCGCTTTGCGGTTGTTCGTCACAGGGCGCGGCCGCGCCGTCGCCTGCGGTTCGTTTGTCTCCTTCTTCTTCGCTGCCGCCGCCTTGGCTTGTCTCTCCTCCTCCTCGGCGGAGGGCAGCGCGCAGCGTTTCTTGGCGCTCTTGTTCACCCGCCGCTGCGCACGCGCGTCGAGCACGAACAGCAGCGCCGCTGTCGACACGAGCGCCACGTACAGCGCCACCAGCACTCCCGTCATGGGGGTCTCTCCGGGGGCGTCGCCGAGGCGAGAAAAGCCGCCGCCACCCTCGGCCCCGAACAGGGATGGCAGGAAGCGGTGTAGCGCCTGGCGCCACACGAGGGTCGCGAGGACGAGCGAGTAGACAACGGCAGCCGCGTAGACCTGCTTCAGCCGCCGCTGCAGCGCCAGCCCCGCCTCGGTGATCAGCAGCAGCATGTGCTTCGACGACGAAAGTGTGTGTGTGTGTGTGTGTGTGTGTGTGTGTGTGATACGATTTGGAGATGAAGAGAACCTGTTCAAGCGAGGAGAAAAAAAGGGAAGAAGTAGTAGGAAAAAGTATCACGATCAGTATAATAAAAAAGTATTCACAGAAGCAGAAATAGAAGCATGTTTCGCTTGAATTTAGTCGGCATACATGCTCACATGACACTTTCATCCATTTTTATTCCTGCAATCTATTCATTTGATGGAACAGGGTTCGGAAGGATCCCCTCAGTCCTCATGAATCGTACAACAAGTAATCATTATTTACTATTCCGTATACTATGTTACTTTTTTTTCTTTTTTTTTATAGCAAGTCCACTTTCAAAAAGTTAACTGTGACACAGGAATGCATCCCTCTTGTATCTCCTCAAAGGAATGGACACACAACACTTGATGACGCGGCCAGACAGCGGCAACCGACCAGCGCGCAACTCCACCTCCCAACAAGATGAGACTACTTTCCGACGCAAAGACACAACAAGGACACACCAACAGGCCAGCTCGTTACGAGATCTGCGCCTGTGGCTTGTTGTCCGGGGTGTCCTCGGTGCCCTTGATCTGCTTAAAGTCGATGGAGACGGGCGCGTCGAGGGTCACCGTGGCGACCTTAACGTCGTCGAGCTGCTTGATGGTGCCGACCTCATTCTTGTACCGCTTCCCGCGCGCGTTGCGCACCGCGATCTCAACGACGTTGTCGATCTGGTAGATGTTGCGGAGGTAGTTGACGAGCTCCTCGCGGCTCATGTCCTGCGGGATCTGGAAGACGGGCCGCGTCGTCTCGTTGTTGAGCACGCTGTCCAGCACCAGCGTCACGCCGGCGGAGGGGAAGTACTTGTCAAAGAAGTAGGGGAAGTACTCGGGCGACTCGCGCAGGCCGGTGGGCGGCGGGCGGCGCTGCGGCCAGCCAAAGTCCTGGTGCTTCTTGTTGATGAGCCCGATCTTGCCCGCGATCGGGTTCCACATGAGGCGCGAGCGGCCGTAGTAGTTGTTGACGCTCGGCTCGGGGTACGGCCGGGGGTCGGGGCGGCTGTGGCGGTACTCGTGCATCGCCCACCCGCGGTGCAGCCGGCCCATCCGGAAGCGCCACAGGTTCACGCCTTGGTTCATCAGAGGACGGTAAAAGCGGCCGCGGCGCGGCGTCTGCGGGCCGCGCGCACTCACGAGCGGAAGCGCCGCGCCGCCGTCGCCGGCCGTCGGCGCCGCCACCGCGAGTGCTGCGGTGCACAGAGAGGAGCCGCTACCACCAATTCTGCGAAGCATTTTCTTTTTTTTTTTAGAGGGGTGGACTGAGCCGACGACCCGAGTTGCTAAATCCTAATCTGTTTTTTATCGAGGGCGTTAGTAGTGGGGGAGGAAAGAGCGTGGGGCAAACAGTGAGGGAGAGAGGATGTGAGTGCTAATGAGCACAACATACACACAAAAGTATCATATAGGTAGGTGGGGCAGGTTATAAAATGTGGCATAAAATGGAGAACGTGAAACAAACCAAAAAAATAAAGGACAAAGGGGCGAGCCAATAGAGAGGTAGTACAAAGTTTATCAGTTTTTGAAGCGATTTGGTAATAATACACACAATGTTGATGATGAAACTGTATAAATAAATAAATAAATAAGAAAACAAATCTATTGTATCGTAGGAATCTATGTGTGGTGGTGTCCAGTATCCTCGAGAGCACAAAATAAACTGACGAAGACACCACAAACGGAATGGTGGTGGCACTGATCACTTCATCAGGGCTTCTGAGAGCGCCTCCAGCGATTTCTTGTACTTTTCCTTCATCGCATCGCGTTCCGCCTCGTGCTGCCGCTGTGCGCGCTCTGCCTGCTCCTCCGCCTCCCGCAGACGCTGCGCAAGCGCCGCCGCCTCCGCCGCGCCGGCGCGCTGGGCCTGGTAGAGCTGCACGATGCTCTCGCGCGCCTCCGCCAGCGCCGCGAGACACTGCGCCTCGCGCCTCTCCAGCTCCTGCAGCCGCGCGGCGCCCTCCTCCCCGCGGCGCCGCGCCGCCTCCGCCGCCTCCGCCGCCGCCTCCAGCTCCGCGATCCGCGCGCGCTTCTCCGCGAGCTTCTCCTGCGCCTCCGCCTCGAGCTCGGCGAGCGCGTCGTCCTTGCGCTGCAGGTCGGCGCGCAGGTTGCGCACCGTGCGCAGCAGATTCTCCCGCTCCCGCTCCTGCGCCGCCGCCTCCTCGCTGCCGCGCGCGGCGCGCTCCGCCTGCTCCCGGCGCTGCGTCTCCTCTAGCTCGCGCAGGCGGCGCTGCGTGTTGGCGTGGGCGGCCGTCTCCGCCGCCAGCGACGCCTCGCGCGCCTCGACGACGGCGAAGAGCTGCTTGCACTGCCGCGTGTGCGCGCCGTGCTGCTGCTCCATCACGGCCCGCAGCGCCTCGTACTCGCGGGAGAGCCGCCGGCAGCGCTCCGCCGCCTCCGCCTCCTCGCGCGTTGTTGTGGTGTTGACGCCGACGTCGGCCGTCTCTTTCATGACAATCTCAATCTCCGTCTCGCCGCTGTGCTGCCGCTGCTGGCGTTGCTCCTCCTCTTCCCCAGTTGCCGCCGCGCCTCCTCCAGGTCGGCCGCCAGGCGCGCGCACTCCTCCTCCGCCGCCGCCGCGCGCGCGCGGGTGTCGCCGAGCTCGATCTCCGCGTCGTGCAGGCGCAGGTGCAACTCCTCCAGCGCCGCGTCACGCTCCCGCACGTCACTCTCGTGGAAGCGCCGCCGCCGCTGCAGCTCCGCGCGCGCCGCCGCCAGCTCGGCCGCCGCCGCCTCCGCCTCCCGCCGCCTCCCCGCCTCCGCCGCCGCGACGGCGGCTGCTGTGTCGCGCTCCGCACGCGCCTGAGCGACCGCCAGCGTGTCGTGCAGCAGTTGGCGCCACAGCTCCGCCGCAGCGCTGCCCTCCAGCAGCGCCAGACGCGCGCGGCCCTCCTCCTCCGCCGCCTCGACGCACCTCAGCTGGTGGGTGCGGCGCACGCGAGCCTCCCAGGCGGCCCGCTCCCGCTGCAGGCGCGCCTCCGCCTCCGCCGCCGCGGCCGCCAGCGCCTCCTGCGTCCTCGCGGCGGCGGCGGCGCGCTCGGCCTCGACGGCCCTGGCCACGTCGGCGCGGCTGCGGTGCTGGCAGAGGAGCACGACCTGCCGCTCCCGCGCGCGCTCCTCCGCGCCGCGCCGCTCGAGCTCGTCCTTGAGGGCCGCCACCTGCGTCGTCAGGCGGAAGGTGCGCTCGCGGTGCGCCGCCTCGCTGTCGAAGAAGCGCTCGTAGATGGCGCGCGCCTTGTGCTGCTCCGTGTCGTGGCGCAGCGCCTGCAGCGACAGCTGCTGCCGCGCCCGCTCGCACCGCCGCTCCAGCTCCGCGTTGGCCGCCCGCAGCTCCGCCAGCTCCCCCTCCCGCGCGTCGGCGCCGGCACCTGCTCCCTCGCTGAGCATGCTGGCGTCTGTGTTGACGGCGCGGCTGACGCTCTTCCGCCGCCACCGCAGCTGCCCTTCGGTCGCCGCCCCGGCGCCGCCGCCACCAGCCCGGGGGGAGGACGAGCCGAGCGGGGTGGAGTCGCCGCCGCGCGTGCTGGCGCTGTCGTCCGTGGTGGCGGTGCGCAGCTGCCTGGACGGCGGGGAAGTGGCGCTACTGGCGGTGGCCGCTCCCGCCCCGCTCCCGCATTATCGTCGCCGCCACCGCCGCCCCGCTTGTGCTCGTGCGTTTTGTAGGCGTTCCGCGTTTGGAGTTGGAGCGCGCGGCGTCGGCTGAGGCCGTTTTCTCGCGGCGTGACGGGCTCTTTGCGGAGCGTCGCTCAGAGGACGGGCTGACGTGCCGGGAGCGGCTACGCTTCTTTTCCTTCCCGGACACCTTCTCTGCTCTTCTGTGCTGCCTGCGGGCACGGCGCTGGTCATCGGAGGAGGCGGTGGTGGCAGTAGTGGACGAGGAAGTGGAGAGAAAAGACGACGACGACTGTGGCTGTGTTTCCCTGTGTCGACTTTCTTTCTTATCCTTCTTCGTCTTCTTTTTCGCACTCACTACTTCCCCTCCGCTTAACTCCTTGTTCTTCTTTCCGTAGCGAGACGAGCCGCCCGCCGTGTTGTTGTTGTTGGCTCCGTGAGCGTAGGTGTTGTAGGGCACGTCGGCGAGCGCGGCGCGGTCTGGCGTGCGAGGCGGAAGCGTTCTCTTTTTGCCCGAGTGGAGCAGTCCCAGTAGTGCGTCAATGTTGTTGTTGTTGCTGTTGTCTCCCTCGTCAGCATCATCATTATGATTGTTATTATTGCCGTTCGTGATGGCTCGCGGCCGTGCCGGCGTGGCGGGCACCTCGTTCGCGCCCTTGGCATTACTGCTATTGTTCTCTTCAGCATTGGATAATTTGAGAGGGTTGATGCCGTAATCGTACCCGTTGATAAACACGAGGCTCGGCAGCGCGCGGTACAGCACTGTCACGTAGTAGGGTAAAGTGTGGCGGTGGCCACTGTGCGGAGCGGCGGCTCCGACGCCGGCACCGTCGCTTGCTGCCCTGTCGCTACCGTCCGAAGAAGCTTCGCAAAACGGATTCTCAGAGATGAACGCAAAGGGGGCGAATTCCTCCAGGTCCACGAACGTCGCATCCGCCGCGGCGACGTCCCCCGCCGACCCACGATGAGCTGCCGCCCCGCCGCCCATCATCTGCAGCCGCTGCTGGCGCACGAGGGCGTAGGGGCTCTCCACACGCACGTCGAGGAGCGTGCGCTGGGCGAAGCGCTTATCGACGATGTAGCGCAGAAAGTTGCGCTCGAGGCTCTCCAGGCGGTTGCCGCTCACGTCCAGCACGCGCAGCGGCGCGGCGTCAGGCAGAGACCGCAGCGGTGACACATCCTCCAGCCGGTTGTACCCCAAGTAGAGCTCCTCCAGCGCCACCAGCGGCGTGAACACGTTGTCGCTGCCGCCGCTGGCGCGGGACGTGGGGCTGCCGCCGCTACCGCCGTCCGCCGCCGCCGCGGCTGCGGGCATGCGGGGCTGCAGAGTGGCGAGGGTGTTGCTGGAGAGATTCAGCACGCGCAGGTGGATAAGATTCTCAAAGCAGTTGGGGGAGAGGAACTCGATGTCGTTGCTGCTGAGGTCGAGCTCCTCCAGATTCACCAGCCCACTAAAGTACCGCTTGTCGATCTCTGTGAGGTGGTTGTAGTGTAAATTGAGCGTGCGGAGGCTGTGGAAGAAGGACGCCTGCCCGGCACCCACTGCCGAGTGCAGGGAGAAGTAGTGAATCTGCGACAGTGAGTGAATCTCCTTGCAGGCGAGGAACAGATGGCGGGTACGCCGAAGCGCCTGCAGATTTTCTTCGGACAGATTCGTGTTTGCGCACGCGCTGTTGTCCCGGCCCGCTACCGTTTGGTTGGCAGGGGAGGCCGACCTCCGAGCTGTGCCGGCCTTGGGAGGCGTGTGAACGGCATTGGAGTTGGTGCTATACTGGTTGTGACTGCCTTGAACTCCGTGGAAGAGATTGTTGCTGTTGATGTCCGCAGGAAATAATCTCCTCGTGGCGGAGTGCATACTAGATTCTTTTTTTTTTTTTTTAATCTCTAAAGTGCTTCAGTGTCTATACAAGCGTGCATGCATGAGGTGCTTTGTCTATAATAATAATAATGAAATAATTAAGAAGTAGTGTGTTTTCTGCTAAAGAGTGTGTGGGCCAAGGGAAAGTGAGGAGGAGGAGGATGGTACTGTGATGGTCATCTTTAGAAATTAAGTACCGCGCCTGAGAAAAGAGGAGGGCGTTACGATACACGCCAGCAGCTAACACCTTCATTTGCGAGATCACTCACGCCTCGCAAAACTTCAGTAACACTTGTTGTTTGCAGGCAGCGGACGGTGGCAAGCGATTACAAATATATATTCCGGAGAGAAAGCTGTGTGTTTAATCCGAGTACGGGTCATGAAGGATATACGTATATATATATATATACATATATACGACCACACTTGTTGCGATGCAAGCAGGATACACACAGACACACACCAAACAAGCATAAAATATCGCATGTAGCACCCGCACCGACGCGCGAGGCTCAGCCAACCATGCTGCGCTTGCGGCCGCGCGCGCGGACCTTGTCGAGGTGGGCAATGACAAGCTGCGCCGCTTTGGGGTCCCCGGCGCAGCGGCGGTAGCCCTCCAGCACAAAGTCCATCATCGCCGCGCCCGCCGCGCCCGCCGCTGAGGAATCGCGGGGGGCGTTGCTGGTGTCGCCCGCCGCCGCACTCGCCGCCGCCGCCACCCCTGGGGAGGGAAAGGTGCCAGCGCCAGCAGCCGTGGCGGTTCGCGCGGACTTGGGGCTCGGGCTGGACAGGGGCGACGGCGCCTGCAGCGCGGGGTCGGCGCCGGGCAGCAGCGAGGGGTGCGTTGAGGAGAGGGCGCGCTCCAGCACGTACAGGTCGACGGCCTTCTCCTCCGCCGCCTTCTTATCCGTCACGAGCCCAAAGTCGAGCACGACCATGTTGTCGCGCGCCGGCCGCGGGCCGCCCACACTTAGCCGCTGCTGCTGCTGCATGACGAGGGAGGCGAGCGCGGACAGCCCGGGAGGCACTGCCCCCGCCTCCCCCGCCGCCTCCGCCGCCTCGGCAGAGTCGTCGGGCAGCCCCAGGGCGTGGCGCTGCGAGGCGGTGTAGAGCTCGAATGGCGCTCTCCACCAGCGGCCCGCTGCCCGCCTCCGCCGCCCCCGCGAGCCCGTGCTGCAGGAGGATGTTGCTCGTGGTGAGGTCTCCGTGAATGATAGAGGCCGCGTGCAGCAGACCGACAATCTCCCCGATGCCCCGCAGCACCTGCTGGATCAGCCGCGTCGGAAGACACGCCTCCGCCCCTCCGACGCTGCCGAGGCTGCCGCGCGGCGCCTGGCCGGCAGGGCCCGCGGCGGCGGCACAGCGGCGGCGGCGCTGCAGCTCGTCGAGCACCTCCTTGAGTGTCACTCCGGCGATGTCCTCCATCACAATGACCGCGTCCGCCTTGTTCACGTACAGCACCGTCGGCACCCGCACGCCCGTCACGTCTGTGCTGCCGGCGCTGGGGGCGGCGCCGCCGCCTCCGGTTTTGCACGCGGCGCGCACCAGAGCCCGCGCCTCGCGCGCCGTCCGCTGCTCCCGCAGCTTCGCGTCCAGCTTCGGGTGGCGGTACGCCTTGGGAAAGCGGTGCTTCACAATGTAGCTGCGCGCCGCCAGCGGGCTCACCGCTGCCGAGGCTGCCGCTGCGCCGCTGTCGTTGGGGTGCTGCGGGCCGGCGCTGTCGGGCAGCCGCACGCGATACACCTTCGACTCGGCGCACTGGAAGAGAGGCGTCATGGCGGCCAGGTCGGCGACGCTGGGCAGCGGGGGCACCACGGCGGAGGACGGAGCGGGCATCACGGAGCGCAGGAACAGAACGGTTCGGGAGAGAGAGAGAGAGAAATTGATGAAAAGATAGGTATGGCCTAACTTTTTTCTGGAAGTACGTATGCGCAGGTGTGTTTTAGACAGTTTATTTTCGACTTCTTTTTTCAAATCTTTCCGTACTAGTGTTTTCTTTCTTGTTTTGCGTGGGTGTGTGAGAATAAATGAGGGAAGAGGTACGGGTAGAGAGAGAGAGTGAGAGAGAGAGAGACACGCACACACAAACAGAAGGATACCGCATCGAGTCCTCTACTTTCGAGAGATCTACTTCTTCTATTGATTTCAGTTAGAGACACTCACTTCTGACGCTAGAGTTCATTCAAAGAGCATTTTGATTATTTGTAGTCTGAAGCACACACACACACACACACACACACACGTAGTTCATTAGGCAGCAGTAGAGCAGAAAGAGAGTGGGGGGAAGAACAGCAGAGCAAAAAAGAAATAAAGAGTACGCTCACGACAGCTCATTTGACGTTCTTGGTAGAGATACTAACCCTATGTGAAGTATTTCGCAACTTTCCGCTCAACGTCAGCCCTTGCAAAGACGCAGATCCACACACGGACACACGCACGAACACAGAGGGCGTGCGCTTGCATGCAATCGGACACGCACCCTCCATTCCATGAATTAGCAGCAGCCACCGACAAATCCCCCCGTACAACCCCTTTCTCACTCACCCACCACGCCAAACCTCCTCTTTAATCCCCCTTTACCCTCCGCATTTCGCCACTACCGCTCCGCTCACCCTGCCCAGTTGAAAAAGTGAACGTTCTACGTTATAAATGGGTTTACTTTTATATTTTTGTTCAAGAGACGTTTTCACTTTTGTTATTGTTGTTGTTGGTCATCAATAAGAGAAAACCATTCGTGGCAAAGCGATGTTGGCTCAGAGTCACCCAGATGGGCAGCACGAACGAGACATGCTTTGCTCGCAAATAGCGCGGTGCGCCTCGCCCTCTCCGTCGCGTACGAATACACATGCAGCTTTCCTTGATGATCATCCCTCAACGTTCTTTACACCCCTCCTCTCTGTCACCTCCTTTTGTTTCTCCTCCTCCTTTTTGCAACGAAGATAGGAAGCAAAGAGTAACACACATATGCAAACACACAGAGAGAGGGAGAGAGAAAGAGAGAGGGACGTAAAGTAATCAAGAGACGACCACACTGAAGGAAAAGCCGAGGTGGAGAGAGATACGGAGACTGCGCGCAGATAGGGTTAGGGGGCTCTTGGGAGTGAGGGAGCGCGCGCCGCGACGGTTCCAGAAGAGAAAAACGACTTCAGCAAAGAGAGAGAGAAAAAAAATGAAACGGTTCACGCCCATTTTTTTTCGCTTTCATCTCCCCCTCCGCATTCATCGTTCACCCCCTCTCTGGAGGCCGTGCGCGCACCCCGACCCTCGGGCGACAGTGTGAGAGAAAACGGATGTGTTGACGTCAACACAGAAAGATAAAAAAGAGGGAGGAAAAAGAGAAAGAATGGGGGAGAGAAGAGGAAGGAGGGGTCTTAAGAGAGGCAGTGGCTGCGGCATCCAGCAGAGAGAAGGGCTAGACCAAGAGAGAAACAGAGAACCACAAGTAGTTCCCTCACTGGCCTGGCGTGCACAACTACACACACTAGCAGCGCGACTCTGCGTGCGTGAGGTGTGTGTGTGTGTGCGTGAGTCCCACGTCGCAGAGCGCGGGTGACAGGGGGCGGGGGAGCCGCAGGGTGCTTCAAATCATTGCTGTGACGCGAGTGTATGAATGTACGTACGGAAGAGGGGCGAGGGGGAGGGAGGGGGAGGGGAAAAGGAGGCAAGTGCTGAGAGCAGCGGAGAACAACAACGAGAGAGTGAGAGAGAAAGGAGGGTATAGTTTGTGCTGGAGACTGTTTAGAGAATTGCTGTCGAGTTTGGGAGAAGAAGGCGGCTATACAGATGAAAAGAAGAGGAAAATAAGAGGAAGGGGGGGGGGGAAGAAGGTGCATGGTGAAGTCATTCGACAGTAGATGACCCTTTTAGGCATTGCTGAAGTTGCCAGTATTCTCTTCAGGGCAAGGAACGCATTTTTTTCTCTTCATTTTCCATCACAATGGCTTTCTTATTGTTTTGGATCTGTTGGGGGATGGGGAAACGCCAGCTTGCGACAGCCCGCTGTGGCGCCGCACGATAGAATTCGTTTGACAAAACTAAGACAACAGCTGAATCCACAGCGCGCACATGCACAACTCCCGTTGGTGTTTGCTAATATATATATTTGATATTGTAAAGCGGCTACATGTTTTATTTCTTTTTTTCTTTCATATGGGTTTATAATTTTGAAAGAGAATGTAAAACTCAAAACAAAACAAGAACAATAAAAGCACAGTAAAAAAATTAAAGTGAATCAAAGTGAATAAAACAAACATGTTGAAAGATGTTTTATTACTTTTTATTAATATTCTTATTGCATTCACGACAACTATGTTTTCCTTTAAAAATACAGCTTCTTTTTTGAACTATTTCATCATCAACATTAAAATAATAATGATAATAAAGAACAACCAAAACAATGGATCACAGAAAAAAAAACGGCGAAAAACGTGGAAAATAAAACAATGAGTGTAGGGAGGAAATAGTTTTTTGTTGTATGTTCGTTTGTTTCTTTCTTAGGATTGATATGAACGAAAAACAATGAGTCAAAATACGATAAAACAAACAAAGTAGAGAAAGATGAAAGAAAGAGAAGAGGAGTTGATGATACAGAAGCTGGAAAAAAACGAGATTTCTCCTTTTCTTCTGTCGAAATTCGGATAATATGAGTGTATAATTATACCGTTACTTTCGAGCAGAGAACTTGCGAGAAACACAAGAGCGTTAACCTCTTCTCTTTGATAAATCCTTTTCTCCTTCTTTTTTTCTTCTTTTGAGGTTTCCAACTCTGAAGAGCAATTTTGTTATATTGTTTTTCGTCGTCTTCGCCGTTCAGGCTCTTTTTTTTTTTTTATGACGTGTGACAGAGAAGAGGGGGAAAAAAAGAAAAGAGAGACACACAGAGCGGCGAAGCGGCAAGAACACTGCTACATCAGAGGATAAGGAAAACAATGTAAAACAATGGGGGAATGAAACGATCTTCCGCCATGAACAAACACTTCTCTTATCGATTGTTTTTTTTTAGTGTCAATCCTTCTCATTTTTTTCCTCTTTACCGCTCCACTTTTTCCGCTTCCTTTGCTAGTGGTATTCGGTAGGAATACATAAGCCTATATACGGAGTGTTATTGCGTAAGCAATACACTGTTCTGAAGGGAATAACGTGAGACAGCAAATGACGAAAAGAAGAGAGAACGAAAGGTGCAATGCGAGAAGGAAGTATAACGGCGAAGCGTCGTTTCTAATCTCATTTGCCTTTTTTTTATATACTTAGTTTTTTTTTTTGAAGGTTTTGATGCTTGCTTCTTCAGAGCTGCTCATAACGTACGTGTGAGTGTGTGAGTGTGAGTGTGTGTGTGTGTGTGTGTGGTTGTGTGTTTGTGAATCTGTACGTGACGGCATCTCATTAGTTCAATACGAGAGAACCGTTCATTGCACACCACACACGCACACCCCACTCACGCAGTCGCCACGTCAACACGAGCGAGAGCCTTGTGTGCAACGGCGCGCGGAGTCTAGGCGCGGATGAGCTTCGTGGTCTGGCCGACGAGGACGCCCAGCAGGAAGATGACGGCGGTGAAGACATACTTGTAGAGGAAGGGGCGCGGGCAGCCCTTCTTGGCGGGGCCGCAGCCGCAGGCGCCGGCGCCGCCCTTGTTGGAGAGGATGTCGACGCCCGGGAGGACCTTGCCCTCGAGCAGCTCGAGCGAGGCGCCGCCGCCGGTGGAGACGTGCGACATGTTCTTGGCCTCGCCGCTCTTCTCCGCCGCGCTGGCGCTGTCGCCGCCGCCGATGATGCTGAGCAGCTTGCCCGCCTTGGTGGCGTCGCCCATCGCCTTGGCCACCGCGAAGGTGCCCTTGGAGTAGCACTCCATCTCGAACACCCCCATCGGGCCGTTCCAGATGGCGCTCCCGCACTTGCCGATCACCTCCACGTAGCGCGCGATGGTCTTGGGGCCGATGTCCAGCGCCATGTGCCCCTCCGGGATGTCCACGCCCTCCGTCACGCGCGGCGACGCCACCGCCGCGAAGGCGGTGTGGCACACGTGGTCCACCGGCAGCAGCACCTCCACCTTCTTCGCCGCCGCCTTGCGCAGCAGCTCCAGCGCCAGGTCCAGCTTGTCCTCCTCGCACATGCTCGTGCCGATCGCGTGCCCCTGCGCCTTCTGGAAGGTGTACGCCATGGCGCCGCCGATGATGAGGTAGTTGATGCGCCCCAGCATGTTGTCCAGCAGCTGGATCTTGTCGCTCACCTTGGCGCCGCCCACGATCGCCACCAGCGGCCGCGGCGGCTCGTTGAGCACCTTGGCGAAGTAGTCGATCTCCTTGGCCATCAAGTACCCCGCGTAGCCGGCGCCCAGCACCGCCGGGATGCCGGTCATCGTCGCGCTGTCGCGGTGCGCCGTGCCGAAGGCGTCGCTCACGTACACGTCGCCGTAGCCGGCGAGCACCTTGGCCATCGCCTCGCGCTCCTCCGCCTTCTTGCTGCCCTCCGCCGAGTAGAAGCGCACGTTCTCCAGCAGCAGCACCTCGCCGGGCTTCAGCGCCGCCGCCTGCTCCGCCGCCTCCAGGCAGTCCGGCGCGAACTGCACCGGCCGCTTCAGCAGCTCGCCCAGCCGCTCGCCCACGGGCTTCAGCGTCGCCTCCGCCTCGTAGCCGCGCGCGCCGCCGCCGGCCGGCTTCGGCGCCGTCAGCGCCACGCCCTTGGGCCGGCCCAGGTGGCTCATCAGCACGCAGCTGCCGCCGCTGCTCAGCACCTTCTCGATGGTCGGCAGCGCCGAGCGGATGCGGAAGTCGTTGGTGATCTTGCCGCCCTTGATCGGCACGTTGAAGTCCACGCGCACCAGCACGCGCTTGCCCTTGAGGTCCACGTCCTCCAGCGTCTTCTTGGGAGCGAGCGTCGCCATGGCGTCAGGCACCGCGGGGGGTTGGGGGGTTTGGGGGTGGAAGGGTGTTTGGGTGATAGGTGTTTGTTCGTTAATAGCCGCGGCAGATGACTGTATAATCTTCTGCGAGACTATGGGTTAGCTGTTTAGTGGTGGTAGAGTGAATACTAGTTTTTGGTTTTTGGTTCTCTTGTTGTTGTTTTGAGTTCCGTATAGGGAAGGGGGAAGTCAGTGCGCCAAGGAGGTATCACAGTGTAAGTTTGCTAAAGACAGTGAAGAATCATTACATCTGACGAAAAAAAAAAAAAGGTGAACAGGCTCGACATTGTTCACTGATGAAATAGAAACCAGAAGAAGAATAAGGAAAAAAAGAAGAAAGAGTATACAAACAAAATGTAGTTAGCAGACGAAATGAAAAGACGTGCGCACTCACAGCGTCGCAAGCTGACGTTTGTAGGCCAGCAGCTCTTTTCTTATGAAGGCAGGCGCCTCTTCGGCGCTGCTCCCAGTGTCCGTGGGTAAAGGAGCCGTGCCGGAGGGTTCAGCGAGCGGTGCCGCCGCGGCCGCCACGGATGGCGGTGGAGGGCCGCCCACGTCGCCGGCTGACTCTCCTGTCTGCCGCGCCGGTGTCTCGTCGCCGTCACCCGCCAGCAGCAGCAGTGCCGCCAGCGCGCCGCGCACCCACGCCGCCCTGCTGCTGTCCTGCGCGGAGCCCTCGTGCGACGGTGGCGGCGGCCCCGCCAGGCACGCCAGCAGCACCTGGGCGCTTGTCTGCGGGTCGCGCAGGTTGGGGTAGTGGTGGTAGAAGCCTGAGGCGCTGTTCATAGTCCGCAGGAGGTCCGTCCCGCCGCGCAGCACGCGTGGCCGCCGCTGCCGCACGTGATGTTGGTGACATGCCTCGTCGCGCGGAGCTTTGTGCGTTAGCGGCGTCTCCTGCTCTTCCTGTTCCGCTGCGCCGCCTGTGGGCTCCTCGGGAGCATCGGCCTCGGCGCGAGGCCGGCGACGGGGGCGGCGCAGCGGCGGCGCAGAGGCGGGCGGCGGCGGGGGCTGTTGGTGGCCGCGCAGCTCGTCATCGGCCCGGCGGCCGTCGGCGGTGTCGTCGCGTTCCTCGCCAGAGTCGTCGCTGGAGGTCGCACCCCCGGCGCCGCGGCGGCGCCTCTCGCTCAGTCTGTCCGCCGCCGTCCGCCGCGGTGGTGGGCGCCGGGGGCAGCAGCAGACGGTCGTGCAGGAGGTGCCACCCGCCGCGCTGGTGAAGGGCGAGGAGGAGGCGGCGCGCAATGACGGGGGCGTCGGCGGCGTCGTCGCCTCCGTCGGACCACGCGAGCAGCGCCCGCATGGCGGAGAGAAGGACGGGGACTCTCACCACGTGGTGGTGGTGGCCGTGCACCTGCGGCTCGCCCGCCGCGCCGCCCCATTGGGTGGTTGTTGTCGCCTCCTCAGCGAAGAAGAAGAGCGCGCGCTGGGGAGTGGAGGCGGCGGCGGCGGTGGCGGGAGAGGCGGCGGGACGGGGCCGCGGGGGCGCGTTGGCGACAGCGCGCAGGGGCGGCGCGGCGCGCGACAGCGTATACACGTTCAGCGCCATCAGACGCTCCGCCTCCTCCGCCGTCACCACCGCAGCCTCCGCCGCCAGGGCTCCCGCGCCGCCCGCCGCCCGCGCCGGCAGCTGGTGGGGCGCTGCGGTGGTGGCAGCGGCGGTGGGCAGGACGGCGCGCCGCGACGCTCGCTGCGCGCGCGGTCTGTGCTTCATCAGCGACTTCACTCCCGAGTAGCGTGCAGGGTTCACTACGGTCGGCCCGCGCGGCTCCTCCTGCTCCTCTGCAGAGACGCGGGTCTCGCGGGGGGCTGACGCAGCGGCAGCGTTGCAGGCGGACTCGGAAAAGGCGCTGCGTTCTGTTGAATCGTCCGGCGGACGCTCTGGTGCCCGCAGCCACGCCCGCAGGCGCCGCTCCCGCTCCGCCGCCCGCCGCAGCGCCTCGTGCGCCGGCTGCACCGAGAAGAGAAAGTAGCAGAGCGCAACCGCAAACAAGAGAAAGCGCTGCGGAAGATCGGTGAGGTTTCCGTGGGGCGACGGAGACAGCGCCGACGCCACGACCGCGGCGTGCAGGAGCCCCGCGGCGGCGTCGATTACCTCCCGTGGGGCGAAGGCGTGGTACGGCGCCGCGGCCGACGACTGCGCGTAGAAGGCGTGCTCCAGCTGCGTTTGCGCGTGAAAGAACTCCACGCACGCCTCGAGCCATTGCTGCTGGCGCTGCCGCCGTCTGCCGGGCTCGCCCAGCGCCTCCGATGACATCCGCTGCTGCTGCTGCTGCTGCTGCTGTTGCTGCTCAAGCTGCTCAAAAAAGTCGTTGAAATGGCTGAAGGAATCTATAAAATCCTCCATGTGTAGCGCGATGCGCTCACTCCGCCGAGCCGCAAGATCCATTGTGGTTTGCCTCTACCACGTTTGCGGCTAAAGTAAAAAAAAAGGGGGGGGTACTAGCCCAAATTTCGCAAACGAGGTGCAGCGACTGGAAGGGGAGGGGGGGGGGGATGCTAAGACAAGGGAAAAGATTGTGATTTGTATATTTTTTTTTTTTTTTTTTTTTTTTTTTTTTTTTTTTACTTACTGCTGTGGTTACCTATTCTCTGTTCCGGAGGAAAGCGTCGATCAGAGCATCTTCGTCGTCAGAACCAGGAGAATAGGCGGCTGGAAAAAAGCTGATCTATAATGTCGTCTTGATCGAGATCAGCGTCATCCGGTAGCGAAGCAGTAGCAGTAGTAGTAGAATTCTTTTCCGTATTATTACCCGTCTTCTTTTTCTTCTCGTTAGCAATCACAGTATCTATCAAAGCCATGTCGTCCGGGGTGACTTCATATTCGCCGACCAGTGAGGAAATCCAGATGTAAAAAATGTAGCTGAAGAAAAACTTGCGTTTGTACATCCTTATAAAGTACTCTATCCGCAGTGTAGCTCGAGAGGACGCCGTGTGTGGGCACGCCAGGAAGTGCATTACCGTTTCGCGGGGATGGTCATCGAGCGGTCTGGCGGTAGGATTTTCATTTACGGAGAGGGGGTGCGATTTTTCAGCTGCATTTCTCGGTCGACATGCTTTGGCGTGCCCGCTGAGTTGTCTGGGCCTGTCGAATTCCTTTCCACAACGGACACACTTCACAACAAGGGGTGTATCTGGGTGATGCGCGTCGTGGTGCGCCCTTAGGGAGTGCCACTGACAGAACGCTGCATCACAGAGTGTGCACGGGAGGGTCGGTGTGCGGCCTTTTTGCTTGCTGCGTCCGCTGGGTCTCTTCGTACAACTAGCCTTGCTGCCGTCGGAGTTTTTCACCTTCTTTTTTGACTTATTACTGTTATCATTGTCGTTGTCCGCAGTGCCAGAGTTATTGTCGGGGTCATCATCGGCGCCACGCTGATCCTTTCTTTGCGGGTGGCACCATCGGCAGCAGTCCTGAAGTTGTCGCATGGTGTAGTAAAAGCGGCCGAAAAGTTCGGACACTCCAGTGCGAAACCGGGCCAGCTGTACCAGGATGGTGCGGTCCATGTGTTTCTGGGTGATTGGGCAGATGTCCGCGTGAGGGGGCGTGGGTTGCATGCCTACGAGTTGCGATCGATGCGTGGTGGGAACACCGTTAGGGGGCGGGGGTATGACGACGGGCGCAGTGGAGGGGTCTTCACCTTCTCCAGTCTCGGTGGCTCCTGGAAGAGGGGTGTCTGCGTCATTCGTGATTTGTATATGGTAAAAAGGTGGGGTGTAGCGGACACGGCCAAGCTAGCTCCACCGCATTTAAGTGAATGAACTTTGAGCCGCAGACGTCGCGGGGGAGAGTGAAAAAGAAATAGAAATAGAAATAATAAAACACACTACCAAGGAGCCTGACACGAAGACATGTGAGCACAAGAACAGGCTCACTGGGTTCTGTGCAGGGGGGGGGGGGGAGGGAAGGAGAGAGGGTCACGTTCCTGCTCTTTGGACTGAGGACTAAACAGCTGCGGTGAGCTGAGATCTAGGGATGAGGGTCGCTGCGGGAGCGGCACTCACTGGTGCGCAGGATGAGGTAGAGGAGTTGAAGAGGAGAGTTGAGTTGCGGAAGCACCAGAGGGCCCATCTATCCACAGAGCAGGTAGCGGAGAAAGGACATGTGAGGCAAAAGGCGTCAAGGTACAGTACGGAGGAGGGGGGGGGGGGGTATGGCAGGGGGCAGCGTCGACGGGTAAACACATGGCACCCCATGATATGCTGCAATGTGAATGGGTGCGCTGACAGTGGCCAGTGGTGTGTGCGGCATCCGCGGGCACAGCACAGTGCGCTGCTCACGCATCGCGGCAAAGGACACACATGCGGGCACACGCTCGCTTCTTTGGACATTGTCGCGATGCTAATGTCACTGCCACAACCAAGACAGATGAGGAGAAGGGGGGGGGGGGCATACAGATTGATGTGAGGGGAGTATGGATCAAAAAAAAAAAAAAAAATAAGATGCGAGGGGTAGTAATATGTGTTTAGTGGGAAGGGATCAGGGAAGCAAAGAAACAAACAAGCAAAGGTAGGGGAAAACAAAACATGGAGAGAAGACGTGAGGCGAGTTCGGAGTAGCGTAGAAAGGTGAGGGAGGGGGGAGAAGAAGGGACAACGTGTGTTGTGTGTTGATCGGCCAACGCTTTTGAGGTGTTGGCCCACGGGTCTCATTAGAAAGACTGATAAAATGAAAATGGAGAATAAAAAAGTATCGCTAGACAGGATCGACACTCTGCATGTGAGAAGCAGCACTGGAGGAAAAAAAAAATGGAGGCGGCACCACCACAAAACGAGGACTTTGTTTGCACGTCCGCGTGTGTGTGTGTGTGTGTGTGTGTGTGTGTGTGTGCAAGGCTAACGAGAGGTAGAACCTTTTTGCGGGGGAAAACTAGTGTTGGTAGTAGCACACATCATAGGAAAGGACGGAAGGATGGCAGACATGACGATCTGCTGGCGGCTGCGTCTTCGCGTGCGCACACAGCCTATCATGTTCTCATTCGAGATCGAGAGTGATTCCCACTTCCAGACACCCCTGCAGAACGCCGATCCGCTCCTCTATCACCTCCACCTGCTTCATGTCGCCCCAGTCGCTGCAGTCAGCGGGATTAAGCGTCAGCCAGAGAAGCGCAGGGAAGCGGTCGCGGATGGCCATCAGATCGGCGACGGTGTACGGCGTGTGCCGCAGCTGCAGGTGCTGCAGCGTGTCGGGCAGCAGCGCGCGCGGCGACTTGTGGAACGGCGTGGCGGAGGTCACGCCGGCGACGCCAAAGGTCATGAGGCCCGGCAGGCTCGCAACGACGTCGGCGCAAAACCCCTCAACGCTGTCGCGGGGGACGGCGCAGCACGGGACGGGCCACGCGCTTCCCTCCCCTCCTCCTCCTCTTCAACGCGCAGGAACAGCTCCGTGACGTCGTCCGCCGCGGCCACCGACTCCGCCAGCGACGCCTCCGTGACGGTTCCCGCCTGGCGCTGCCGCCACAGCTCCAGCAGTCGCTCGCCGTCCGCGCGCGTGTCGGGGGCTGCGGCGCTGGTAGTGGCCAGCTCAACAGTGTACTGCTCGTGTGACGGGCAAGCCGCCAGGCTGGACAACAGCTCCGCCATTTCCGCCTCGTACCGCTGCTTCTGCTCCTCCAGCTGTGCCTCATAGTGTTGCCGCTGCTGCTCCTGCGCTCGCTGCGCCTCGATTCGCTTCTCCCTCTCGCTGCGCAAGGCGTCAGCATACTCCTGTGCCAGCGCCTCCCTGTCACGCTCCGCCGTCCTGCGTATCTCCTCCCTCTCGCGCTGCGCGTCGGCGGTCATCTGCAGCCGCTCGCGCCTCTCCTCCTGCACGCCCTCCTGCAGGCGCTGCATCGTCGCACTGCGCAGCTGCTGCAGCCGCGACACCTCCGCGCGCGCCTCGGCCAGCTCCGCCCGCACGCCGCGCAGCTGCTCCCGCAGGTCGTCGGCAGCGCTCTCCATCTGCCGCGTCGCGCGGTCGAAGACAGACATGTCGTCGGCGTTCTTCTGCTCGAGTCTCGCGATGTGCGCATTCCTCTCCCGCAGCTCCGCCCGCAGCTGCACCACCTGCAGCTGCGGGTCCTGCGTGCTCTGTTCTCCGCCGGCCCTGCGGAAAGAGAACATTCGGGCGCGGCTGTCCGGTGCGCCTTTCGCGTGACGTGTGTAGTTTGTTTGGTTGTTTGTTTGTTTGTTTGTTTGTTGTTGTTGTTTTTGTGTGTGTTATTCCGGGTGCCAATGCACGTCGTGTAGGTTGTACTGCCGCTGCTATTGGCGGTGCTTATTGTCTGCGATATGGGATGACTTGAGACTGGCTGTGTCTCTTTCTTGTCTGTTGAAGATACTCTTTTGTTGAAGTTGTTGATTTGTCTCAGCTGGTGTGGTATTCGTCACTCTGTTTAGCTACCAGAGAGTTATCGGCTTCAAATAATGAAAATAAAAAAAATTCGGGAGGAGAAGCGCAATCGTGGTGGGAGTGAGGAGACCGTATTGTCTGTCAGGAGCAAAAGTGCATGATGAAATCCAACGTCAGCACGTGCGTGTGCGGCAAGCACCGAATAGTGAGCAGATTCAAAGCAATGCTTTGTTCATGTAATTTGATCAAGGAAAAAAATAGAAGGAAAAGAGTCTGAAGAATGTAAATAAAACAAACAAAAAAATATCTATAGAAGAACGTCACTGAAGACGTTGGAATGAGAGCATACAGGTTTCCTCCCTCCCGCTCACGCGTAGCCGTACAGGATCTGGCCGCGCTTGCGCAGCGCGTTCACCACGTCCGACGCGGTGATGGTCTTCTTGCGGCTGTACTCGGCGTACGCGGAGCCGTCGCGCACCACGCCCTCCACGAAGCTCTTCAGCACGCGCCGCACCTCCTCGTAGATCTCAGACGAGATGCGCTTCACGCCGCCGCGGCGCGCCAGGCGCCGGATCGAGCCGTGCGTGATGCCGCGGATGTTGTCGCGCAGGATCTTCTTCTGGCGCTTCTGCGAGCCCTTGGCGTCGGCGGACTTGTTGCCCTTGGCCATGGTTGGTTGGGGTGGGGTGGGATTGGGTGGGTGGGTTGGTGTTGGTGATTGGGGATTGCTTTGTGCGAGGGCGAGAGTGACTAGAGAGAGCTAGGGGATCTAAGTGGGCGTGCAAAGTGGAGGACAAAGGGGGGGGGGGTAGTGAAGACAAAGAGAAAGAAGGAACGATTTGCATTAATGATGAGGCAGACGGAAGAAAAAAAGGGGCAGCAGGAAAGCTGAGGAAACAGGAGAATTCCTACCACCGGCACTCAACAGAGACATCACAAAGAAAAAAACACATAAAGCAGAGCGCCGCCTTGCTTTGACGAGTGTGGGAAAGAGTGAGTAATACTATTGGTAATTGAAATTCTTATCTATAGAAAACGAGAGAATCGACATCTTCCGTCTTCTTAGCGCATTCTCTACAATCAAACAAACAAAACAATAATATTAAACGCGGTAAGAGCGTCTGACATCGAAGAGAAAAGAGAAACAAATAGTCGGGAAAGGCAAAAAAAAAAAGGAATAAGGGAAAGACCAAAAAAGTAACGATATGTTTTGGTGAGTGCCTATGCAATTCGAGCAGCAGGGCTCGCACAACACATCGCAAGTTGAGTGTGGATGGGAAAAGAAAAAAAAAAGAGAGAGAAAATCGTCAGTGTGGGGGCGAGTAAGGGAAAGACACAGGTCGTACTATTTTATTTTCATTTATTACTATTTATGTAGAGGAGAGAAAAGCGGTGACAGCTGCCGCAGGTGTTCTTTTCGTGTATATATTTGTAATGCAGAATATTTCGAAAAAAAGAAGAGGGAAGAAAAAGAGTAATGATTTCATCGGAAGAGAAAATAAAGGAAGCAACAAGTACTATTGTGTGCGATGGGAGCCGCATCCCTCCACACAAAAGACAGCAGGCAAAAAGACACAGGTAAGGGGGAAACGGATCACAGGAATCACAGAGGCGCCAAGCAATCATTTCCACGTAATGGTATCAATATTAAGAATTTCCTTCACCCGCTGCTGCCGCTCCTCCATGTCAACAATGTTGGCCGCTTCGCCCCAATTGGTACATTTGGCGGTGGTCACCGTGATGCGCGCCAGCTGCGGGTACCGCGCGCGGATCTGCTTGAGCTCCTCCAACGTGTAGGGAGCTGAATTGAGTTGTAGATTAAACACCGACGGCGGCAGCGGCGGCTGTGCCGGGTCGTAGTAGAGCTTGACGGAGGGGAGGTCAAAGATGCCGAACCACCTCAGTTGCGGCAGTTGGGAGACGACGTCGGCATAAAAGGACTCCACTTCGTCCTGGGGGAGGGTGAGGGCTGGCTCAAGCCACTTTCCTTTCCCTTCGATGGTTAGGTAAAAACGGTCAATCTGCGTCTCCTCCCTTAGCAGCTCGCGCAGCTCTGCCTGACTTGTAGTAGTCCTTCCACAGCTTGTACAGACCTTCGCCAATGAAAAGGACGTCAAAGTCTCCCACGCGCCTCCGCCCAAGCAAGGTCAGGCGGAGGAAAGGAAAGAGAATGGTCGAACGCTCACCGCGCTGCGCCGCCTCTCGCGCGCGGCACTCCTCCACGCGCAGCGGAAGTGTCTCGGCCATCTCTCGGCGCTCGGCGGCGTGACGCGCCTGCTGCTGCCGAAGTTGCGACTGCGCCTCCGCCTCCCGCTTGTTCGCCTTCTCCTTCTCAAGCTCCAGCGCCCGTCGGTCGCGCTCCGCTGCCTCGCGTATCAGATCCTTCTCCTTCGCCAGATCCGCGCGCTCGCGACTGTCCCGCTCTGTCCCCTCCTGAAACGCCTGCAGCAGCCTCTCGTACTTGCCCTGCGCCTCCGCCAGCTGCGCCCTCAGCTCCGCCTCCCGCTCTCTCGCCCTCTCCTTCTCCAGCTCCAGCGCGCCCTTCCACTCCTCCGCCAGCGCCTGCCGGTCGCGCTCCGCCGTCTCGCGCATGTTGTCCCTCTCCTTCGCAAGCTCCGCGCGCTCGCGCTCCTCCTGCTCTACGCCATTTTGAAATGCCTGCATCATTCTATCATTCCTCCCCTGCACCGCCGCCAGCTGTGCCTCCAGCCGACTCTTTTCCTCCCTGTGTTGTTCCTGCGCCTTTTCTAGCTTCTCTTCGAGTTTAGTCTTCTCCTCCTTGCGCTCTTCCTTTTCCTTCTGAAGCGCCTCCTGGTACTGCTTCCGCTCCTCCTTGCGCTCCTCCCTCTCCTCCTTTCCCTCCTGCTGCAGACGGTCGTAGCGCAGCGCCCACTGCTCGGAGACCTCAGCCAGCTCCGCGATGCGGCGGTCCTTGTCGCGCAGTTTTTCCGCCATCTCGCCCAGCCGCGCGCGCGCCGCCGTCAGCTCGTCCTCCTTTTTCTGCAGAATCTGCAGGGCGGACTCGACGGTCCTCGGGTCGCTGTCAGGGGATTCAGACATTGCTGGTGTGGCGGAGAAAACGGAAGTGGCCCGGGGGTGAAGTGTGCTGATGGCGTGTGTGTGATTCCTTGTTGTTGTTGTTGTTGTTGTTGTTGTTGTTGTTGTTGTTTTTTTTTTTTTTAAATCTAGCTCGTTCACTTTGGTAATGTTTCTTTTTCTTCGTTTGGTGTGAAAATAAAAGAGAGCTCAGTAGAACAGGCAAACTCTGCCAGGCGGGCCGGTGGAGACGTAGGAAAATGAAAAAGGATGTGGGGGAATGGAAATACCACACCTCAGTGGCACAGACAGGAGCAAAATTCACGACTCACACAGCATCAAACGAGATGAGACACAGCGGAGGGTGAAGAGGCCGGCCGAAACACAGTTCGGGAGTGCGACACTTCGCATTCGACATACGTGTCATCCGTACCAGCCAGGGTACCCCGCGCAGTGATGGACGACGCCCCTTCCCGAGGAACTGGAACAACAACAAAAATAATGAAGGTGTATTTTAAAGAGATCCCTCTGTGTGTCTGTGTGAATGTGTGATAAAGAAACGCGGAAACTAATGCGACACATACACACCACGAGAACTCTCTAGTAGTAGTAGTAGTAGTAGTAGTTTTCATTTTGATCACTGTGTGCTTTTTTTTTCCCGTCGAGTGCCGTGACGACTGCACAGGCGTAGCTGCACTCACGGCTTGAGGGAAACCTGAGTCAGAAGGGCGTTGCGGAGGCGGCGGTTGTGGCTTGACGACACCTCCAGCTCGGCGCGCAGGCGTGCGCAGAGGTCGTCCTGCTCCCGCCGCGCGCGCTCCAGCTCCGTGTACTGCCTGCGCAGCCTCGCAAAGGAGTCCTCCAGCAGCGAGAGCTCCGCCCGCAGCGCCGCCACCTCTGCGCGCGTGTCGCAGCCGGCCGGCGGGGCGGCGAGTGGATTGCGCGCCGGGCACGCCCCCCTCTCCGCGCGCCCACAGCCGTCGTGCGGCGCGTACAGGGGGCGCCGGCCGCGGAGGCGATGCTCTCGGACAGCGCTGGCGTCGGCGGGCTCGCGCGCCCCTCCGCCTCCGCCTTCGCCGCGCGCACAAACACGTTGGTGTGCTCATGCGGCACAGGCGGCGGCGGCGCGGCGTCGCCGTCCGCACGGTCGCTGCCGCCGCCGCTGCTGCTGTGCCCGCTGGGGAGCACGAGGGAGGAGGAGGAGGAGGCCGGGACAGCAGCAGCGGTAGCGGCAGTAGCGGCGGCACTCCTCGACTTGTCTCCACGGGAGCCGCTCAAGCTCGTTGCGGCGGCGGCGAGAGGGGGGAGGGGCGCCTGCGTGAGCTGCGTCAGCTTCGTGATCAGCAGCTCCAAGTCGATGCGCATCTCGTCCACCTTGTCGTGCAGCGACACCGCGCCGACCGCCGCCTCAGCGGGACGTGGCTCGCCAACCTCTTCCAACGGCGGTGCGGCTTCGTCTCTGGTGGGGGGCCCGTCAGGCTGCGGGCCCAGCAGGAACGTGCGCTTGGCGCGGGCGAGGGCGACGGCGGCGGGGTCGGCGGCCGTGAAGGGGTACTTGTCCGGCGACGCGTCCGCCCGCGAGGCGTCGGCGGCGCCGAGGAGGTGTTGCTTCATTTCCTCAAGTGACGGCAGCTGCGCCGGGAGTGGTGGCACCGCGCCGCTCCTCGCCGCTCCCTGCGTCGTCCGCGCGTGCTGGGTCGCTCTGGGCAACGGTCGGCTGCGGGTTGGCCACCGCTGCCGCGCTATCTGCGGCTGCCCCTGCGGTTGCCAGGCCGTCGCTGTCCCGGCCGGACTCCTCCTCCTCGTCCTCCTCGTCCTCCGACTCGTCCGGGGGTATCATCGCGCGTGGGGCGGCCACGTCCCCTGTGGAGTCGTCCTCGTCTCGCCTGCTCACATTCACGTGTTCGCTGTCATCGGCCGCAGTCGGCGCGCCGGGAGCGTCCCCCGCCTCGCCTGCTCCAGCCGACGCGCCGTCCGTGAGGCCCCTACCCTCCTCCGCCTCCGCCTCCGCGTGCGGCTGGGCGGGGGCGGTGGAGTGCATCTCCGAAGGGTGGGCGGCGACGCGGGTGTCGGCCAGCTCTGCTTTCTCGGATGGCGCGTCGGGCGTAGCGGCGCCGCTGCTGGGCTGCGCGTCGCTGCCGGCGATGCTGCCGCCGCTCACGCTTGTGGAGGCGGTGGGCAGCGCGAACACGGGGTTGCCGCTGATGTTACTGTTGCTGCTGCGCCTGCTGGCGCGCGACGCGGGCACCTCACGCGGCTGTGCGGCGCTGCTCTCCCGCAGCGGCGGCGCCGACACAGAGGGCCCGGCGCGCCTTCCCGCATCGCCCGCCTCTTGAGCAGCGCCAGCACGGTCGCTGCCGCCGCCGTCAATGCCCTTGCGCTGCGCCACCACACGTCCGGCGGCAGCCCCGCCGCCCGAGTGCCCACGCGCGGCCTCGGCGACACTGTCGGAGGCGTTGTCCGCCGTCGCCGCCGGTGGGGACCCCGCGGCGGATACGGGAAAAGGTGTGGCGAACGCGGTGCTGTTGCCGCCAGCATCTCCTCCTCCGCCGCCGCCGCGGGGGATGACGCTCACGTTAGGGGTTTCCATCACCTCGCTGTCGGTGTCCCGGTGGTCGGCGGCGTTGGCGGCGGTTACGGAGGAGACCCGAGGCACCGCCGCCGCCGCCGCCGCCTCGCCGGTGTCCTCCGCGCTGGTACGGGGCGCCTCCCCATTCGTGTCTCCCGCCTCGTGCGGGGCGGGTGTGTCGGAGTGCCGCTTGGAGGGGTCGCTGTGGGGGAGTGGTGCCGGCGGCGGCGGGGAGGCGGCGGAGGAAGACGGAGCAGACCGGTGAATGCTGGGAGGGATCTGGGAGGCCGTCTCTGGCTCCTCCCGCGGCTGCTCGCCGCCCTCACTGCTTGAGCCGCAGGGAGAGGGGCTGGCGCCCTCGGTGGCGGCGGCGGAGACAGCGGGACCCACCGACGGTAACGGTGCGAGCGGTGGAGGTGTTGTACCGCTGCTGGGAGCACGGCGTGTGCCGCCGCTGTGGTTGATGTTGTCCTTGTCCTTGTCGCCGTGTGAAGTGTCTGCCCCCGCGCTCGTCCCCAGAGCCACTCCGTCCTTTCTCTCTTCCCTCTCCTCCTCTACATCGTTTGCAGCTGATACTGATACTGGTGCCGCTGCTGTCTCGGAGGGAGATGGAGACGACGGTGACGGGGGTTTGCCTGCCGCCCGCGAGTCGCTGGGATTCGCCGTCGTCGTCCCTGGTGCCTCCGGCGCAGCCGCGCCACCCGACGCCGGAGACGGCCGTGGCAAAGCCGAGAGGTTGAAGGACGGGATCGACAGAGAGTCGTCCAGGACAGCACTTGCCTGTTGGTGGAGGTGGTGCTGGTGCTGCGTGCGGCGGCGGCGGCGGCGACGGGAAGTGCTGCGGCCGGCCCCATCCGCCGCGTGGCGCGGGCTGGTACCGCTGCTGCCGCTGACACCGCCAGCCCGGCTACCACTGCGGTGCCGCCGCTTGCGCTTCGGGTGCTGCTGCTGCTGCTGCTGCGCCGATGGGGAGTGGCTGAGGCTGCTAGAGAGCATGGTGTTCGGTGCCGTGCTAGTGCAGAGGAGTGGTGGTGGTCCTCCGTCTCGGCGGCTGACGGGGCTGGCGACAACGCCCGCCTCCGCCGCCGTCGCGACCGGCAGCGTACTGTTGTTGAGGTGGCTGCCGCTCTGCGCCCTCCCGTCGCCGTCGGTGGTGCTGCTGATGGCCATATCGAAGAGACTCGACGACTGCGGCCCAGCCGCGTTGAGCGTGCTGCTGCGGTTCCCCGCCGCCACCGCCCGTTGCTGCGGCGGCAGTGCGGCCGAGGGGTCCGCCGATGCGCCGCCGGCCGGGCACAGAGCCTCCGTCAGACAGGCGTGGACGTGCGTCAGTGTGTTGTCGCGCACGAGCGCGGAGGCCACCCGGGCCGCCAGCGCCGTCGCGCGCTGCCGACCCTCGTGACCGGCGACGGTGCGGAGCGCGAGGAGCAGCAGCTGCAGCGAGAAGCCAAAAACGTAGAGCTGGCACTCCCGCTCCACCCTGGCGAGGGCGCCGCCGCCGCCGCCGCGGCTCTCGCGGCTGCGGCTGCGCCGAAAGAGGCGGCCGAGGAAGGAGGCGCGCTCCTTGTGGGCCGAGGAGGAGGAGGCGGAGACGGAGGAGAGCGAGGAGACTTTGGGCGCCAGCTGCGGGTCCTCCTCCTCCAGGAAGAAGTGCAGGCAGACGTGCAGCATCTCTCGCCGCAGGGTGGGCGATGCATACGACGGCGCGGCGGCCGTCGCAGAACCACTGGCGACGTGTCGCGCGTGGCCCCAGTCGAGTGGGCCGCCCTCGTCGGCCGGGTTGGCGGCGCCGCCTGCATGGCCACAAGTGCGCGAGCCGCTCCTCCCAGCTGCGCGCGCAGAGGGCGGGGAGCAGCGGCTGCGGCAGCAGCACCAGGAAGCGCTCCACGAGCAGGCACAGGAAGCGCGGCGTGAGCACGTCGACAAAGAGGGGGTCGTGGTAGCGCGTCGGGTCCTGGCTCCCGGCGGCCTCGCAGGCGGCGAGCACCCGCTGCATCTTGTCGCGCAGACGGGCGCCGACGGCGGCGTCGCCGAGCGGCGAGCGGCCGCCCACCAGCTTCTTGCTGACTTTCTTGTAGTCCACCGCGTAATAGAGCGGGTGCTTCGACAGCGCCGCCGCGACACGCGCCCCGCTCACGCCCGCCCCGCCCCCGACCGACGAGCCCGCCGCAACCGCCGGCAAGTGGTGCACCAGCGCCTGGCAGAAAAAGTCAGGAAACAGCACCCCTTCGTCCTCCTCCGCGCGACCGCCGGACCCCCCGCCGTCGTCCCAGGACAGCAGCCGCGCAAGGTCGCCGCCCTCGTCGTCTGCCGGCTGCTGGCGCCGCAGCTGTCGCTGAAAAAAGTGGCCGCCTTTGCCGACGAGGTGCGACACGAGCTCCGCCGCGACGTGCACCGCCGCCTCCGTCTCCTCGTCCGTCAGCGGCGCCGACAGCACGGGGCCGGGCAGCGCGTGGCACACGCGGCCGCCGCGGTGACGCAGCAGACGCGCAACGGCGGTCAGCAGCAGCGGAACTGCCCCGCGCGTCAGAGCCGCCGCGCTCCTTCCTGTGCCGCCATGGGAGGAGACCGCTGCCGTTTCCGCCGCCGGGCGCGCGCGGCGTGAGAGGTGCTTGAGGGCATCGCACAGCGCGCCGCGCAGGGCAGCCGCCCCCGCCGCGGTGACGGCAGAGGGGCCACCGCCGCCGCCGCGACTGCCTGGATCATCCGCCGTCGTATTGGTGGGGTCGGCAGCCGGGGGCGGGAGGGAGAGAAACCGCTCGTCAAGCAGACGCTCCTGCGCTGTCTGCGGCGCGGCGGAGGGCGACTCCCCCGCAGGGCGCCGGCGGTGGCCGAGGTACTTGCGCTCGTAGATGATCAGCGTCGAGACCGGCACGCGGAAGTAGCTGTGCATCTCTTCCGCGAACGACACCGTGCTACTACTACTACTACTACTACCAGTGCTGGCTGTATCAGCACCGTGCGCAGCAGCCGCGCCGCCGGCTCCGCTGGTGTTACTCTTGCCATTGCCAAGGCTGCCACCTCTGCCGCCAGCGGTATACGGCGGTTGGTTCTCGGAAATAGCAATCGCCGCTCCCCCGTCTGTCGTGGGGGCGCCAACGCCCTCCTCGGGGCCACTCGAGACAGGTGGAGCTGCCGTCTCCGCACGACCGCAGATGGCTCCCATGCGTCTTTTTTCTATTATGCGACAGATTTAGTGTCCGCACACACGAGTAGTACGACTCTGCGTCTTCTGAGTCACGTGTCTACCAGCAGCTTTTACTTTCCCTCTCTTCTTTTTTGTTTGTTTGAATTAAATGTTACAGGATGGGAAGACGAATAAGAGCAGTAATAAATATATATGTATCAATAGCAGTTGAAAAAAAAAGTCGATCTAATATCTAGCACTGATAAGGAATACAAACCTGACGAATAGCAGAGGAGAGAGAAAAGTGCTGTGAGAAATACGCACGCAGAGAGAGAGAGAGAAAGAGAGAGAGAGAGAGATTATATGTATATATATTTGTGTAATGATTGTTTCTAAGGGTGTTTCTAATAGTTCTGTTTTGTTTTGATAGGTGTGGGTTTTCAAGTGGTTGATGCGGAAGGCTACCGCAGTGTATACAATGACGAATGATGCTCCTCTCCTAATTGTCCGCACCTGCCTTCGTTAATTTCTTTAATCGTTTTCCGCTCTTTCTTGTTTCACCCCTTTCTTTGGTACTGCTCCCTAATTAATGGGGACGATCATGTGTGTAGGAGTCAGAGGAGGAGAGGGGGAGAGAGAATGTGATGAACTGAGATAATTCGTATCACCGCGTATCAACTGGTAAGCTACGACAAACATTTAACAACACTTCAGTGAAAACTGGTGAAGCGAGTGTAGGAAGCTTAAGGGAGAAAAGAACGCTTCTCGGAACTCTTTTGCATTCCACAAGAAGTCGCAGAGAGAGAAAAAAAAAGGAGGAAAAAGAGACAGAACACTCCATTCGCGTAAGCCGCGAAAGCCACGCATTTAATGTGCCTCGATAAGGACGCGGTGAAGGGTCTCCTCAATACATTGTTTTTCGCTCTTTTTTTTTTTTTTTTTTTTTTTTACAGAGAAAGTGGTGGTGGTGGTGGCAGTGAGCAAATGCAAATGAGAATAAACAAAAAGTAACAATGAAAGAAGAGATCATTAACAGATGAGTAAATGAAGAAGGGGGAGAAAAGAGTGAAAAATACATGTTTGTTTATCTGTACAGGTGTGGAGAAAGGAAGAGGCGTGACGACAAAGAAAAAGACACAATCAATCAGCCGAAGGCCTTGATAAGGAAGACCGTGGTTGAAAACGCAGAGGGCTGCGCTGCAGACCCTTTGAGTAGTGCCTCTCTCACTCACTAATTTGGAAAGTTGCCTGTGTGAATAAGTGACTGGGAATAAATATCGTTTTAAAAATGAATACAAGTTGTGTGTGTGTGTGTGTGTGTGTGTGTGTGAATCTGGCGTTATTTGTGAGTGCGGTTCACAGAGCACGAACACAAAAGGAGCAGCAGAACGACAAAGAAGAGATAGAAAAAAAAAGCGTCCAAGCAGCTGAAGATTGATACCGTGGAAAAATCCGCGCGGAAGCAGACAAGGAAGGGGTGTGACAACTATGAAATGAAAGGACAAATATAGGCAGTAGCTGGAAAAGCGAAAAAAAAAAGGTATTGTGTGGTTCAAGTACAGGTACCTGAAGAGAAAGAAAAACGCAATCGACAGCATAAATGTAACTCTTGGGAGTAAATGGGGGAATACTAGATATGATACAGACGAGAAAGAAGCAGTGCCGAGAGTGCGGAGTCGCTAAACACCAGACGACAGGTGTAGAGGCATGTAGAAACTCAGGGGTGACAAAAAAGAAAAGCGATACTGTAGCCATCATGTAAAGAAGGGCGAAAGCTAGACAGTTTCTGGTATTCGTAGCTGCAATTGTAACTTTTCACTCAGAAGAAGAAAGATGGAGTCGCAGTGTACACATGTGGGGGAGTTGAATGAAAATGATCATCCAATGCAATAACAAGGTGCACAAGAAGTGGAGGAGAAGGTCAACAGACGCAGCACCTCTGCATAAGAGAAGACGGCAGTGAGGGGAGAGAGGAGAGAGAGAGGGGGAAAGAGAGCTTCAGAAGACGCGATCTACCTGCTCTTGGCCATCTGTGTGGGCTGTTTTATGGTAACACGCACACACGTGCACACTCGGATGCACAATTTCCACCCAGCAATTGTACAACCCCGCTCGCTCTCCTCTCCACTCATGTTACTGCTGCCCCATGTGCACCTCACCCCCCCCCCCACGCACACAACCTCCGTGTATCCCTGCTGATGTGCCCTTCACCCCTCCCCCCCCCCACCTCCCCCTACTTAGGGCTACGTGTCCGCCGTGTCCTCGGCACTGTTCACGTTGAGGGTCTGTCCCAGCGGGCTCGAGACTCCATCCGCCTCTCCCCTCTTGCCGCCCTCCGCCGTCGCGGCCGTCGTCCCCTCCTCCTCCTCGGCGGCGGCGGCGTCGACTTTGCTGTTGGTCTTGCGGCTGCCGCGGGCGGTGCGGGGGCTGGCGGCGGACGGCGGCGGGATCGCGTCGTAGGCCTCGGCGCTCATGACCGGCCCGCAGCGGTCGAAGCGGTGCACCTCACGCAGGAAGGCGGCGTCGCCGGTGATGGCGGGGCCGTAGGCGATGGTGCCGGCCGCCGCCCGGCGCGCGCTGCGCTTGCTGCTGGGGACGCTCGCGGCGCCGGCCTCCGCGCCCGCGCCGCCGTCCCTGCCGTCGGCGGCGGGCGGGGGCGGCACGCGGGTGCGCGTCTCGGTGATGGCGCTGACGACGGCGTCGCGCAGCAGCAAGTCGCGCACGTGGGCGACGCGCGTGCGCACGAGGCGCTCGGCCTCCCCCTCCCGCCACGCCACCAGCACCCGGGTGCGGATCTTCGCCACCTCGTCCGCCGTGCACGGGTCGGGGTCGCGCTGGAAGACAAACTTGTTGTTGCCGTTGCCGTTGCCGCCGCCGTTGCCGCCGGCCGCCTTGCCGCGCTCCTTGGCGATGCGCTCCTCGTTCATGTCCTTTGGGTCGGCGAAGGGGTGGTTGAGCACCTCGAGGGGGTGCGCGACGGGGACCGCCGCGCGCCGCCCGCCCTCGTGCACCAGCAGCGGGAGGAAGGTGACCCACTTGAGGTACGTGAGCGCGTCGGGGGTGCGCAGGAAGAGGTAGAAGCGCTTCTTCTTGCGCTCCTCGAAGCTCAGGGCGAAGTAGTAGTAGAGGGTGCGGTTCGCCTCGTGCAGGACGTACTTGCCGCCGCGGGTGCGGCCGGGGTCGCGCGCCAGCGTCCCGCCCTCGTCGACGCACCACTGGCAGCTGATGCCGTTCTTGCACGTCGCGGGCAGCGCGGGGTGCCGGAAGACGGTCACGTCGCGGTAGAGGTAGACGGGCGCGAGGCTGTCGTTGCTGTGCGGCCGCCGCCGCTCGTTGTTTCCCGACAGGCCGTTCTCAAAGGCAATGAAGCACTTGGCGTCAGACGGGCGCAGGCGGCTGGTGAAGGTCATCAGCGCGCCGCCGGGCCCCGAGGAGACAACCCCGCCGCCGCCGTTGTTGTTGTTGTTCGTCGCCGTCGGTTCGTTGTTCTTGCCGCCGCCGCCGCCGCTGCTGCCGGCCTGAGCGGTCGCGAGGGGGCGAGCGGAGTGCTGCGTGCGGCTGTACCCGAGGCCCTCCTTGGTCAGGAAGCAGTGCCGCGGGTGCCACCCCTTGGAGGCGAAGACGGAGCGGCACAGCGCGTACTTCTCGAGCCAGTCCTCGCACAGCATGTCGCGCAGCACCGCCTCGCTCACCGGCACCGGGCCCGCCGCCGCCGCGCCGCCGCCGCTGCCGAAACTGCTGTCGTTGCCGTTGGCGCCCGCGTTGAGGCCGCTAACGTTGCTGTTGGTGCGCCTCCCGGCCGCTGACGCTGCCACCGCCGCTGCGTCGGCCATGTCGCCACGGACTTGCAGTGGAGGGGGGGGGGTGAGGTAAAATAAGGTTAAACTACAATTAGTGAAGGGGGGAAGCAGAGGAAGGGAGAAGAAAAACAAAGTTTAAGAAACGGAGAGTAAAACTTAAAAAGAGGAAAGGAGGGAGGGGGGAGAGGGGAGAGCTGCGCAGAAAATTATGTAGTCCTGTGCAATGCCGCCTTTTTATCGTTTTCTTCAACTTTTTTTTCCCTTTTGCGAGCGGTAAGGCGATGAAGCAGATAGACTCTACGAGCTCTGAACTATGGTTATTCGCTTTGCCGTTGATCTCCTTGCTGCTGTTGTTTTGAGCGGGTCTTTGTTCTGTGATAATCTCCTTGTCTCCTTCTCTCTCTCTCTCTCTCTCTCTCTCTCTCTTTCTCCTTTTCGAAGGTAGCTCAACAAGCGCAAGCGAGGCAATGCAACTGCGAATGGTATGTGTATGTGCGTGTGTGTGTTGCTCCCAGTTAGAAGTGAGGAAACAGCCTCACTAATCTAAAACAAAAGAGGAGACAAAACAAAAGAAAAGCAAAAAAAAAAAAGGAATAATCGCGTGTAATCTGTGGCTGTTTGAGTGAGCATAGTAAGGAGGAACAACAAGAAGAGAGAAGTTGTTGGGGACGTGAACAGTAGTGAAAGGAATGAATGGCAGCGTGACTCCATTTTGATACACCGAGACATACGCGAGGCACAGCACCGCACTAGCCCAAACACACGCGTGTGCGAGCGCTCTCAAGACGAGAAGGAGAGGAAGAGGAAGAAGACAAAGGTGCAACCACGCAGGTGCGGCAAAACCAAGTACGGTAGTAATCACAGTATGTCACCAGTTTTTTTTTTTTTTTTACTCCCCGACAGCGAGTGATGTGAGAATTTCGATATCACATTGTGTGTTTGTGGGTGGGTGGGTGCGCAGGTGTAGAGCAAAGAAGAAGAACAGTCAAGAGTGCGAGAAAGCAAAGCAATATGGAAAGAAAATGACAATAGTAATAATACGAGTAGTAGTAGTAGTACGAATAGCTGACTAGTTTTTCATTGAAATGAGATGAGTAAAAAAAGAGAGAGAAACGAGTGAGTGGGCGATAGAGTGGAAAAATATATATAATATATGGTAATGCAGAATTCTTTGAACATGTGTTTGTAAAATTCGAGGCACACGTTGGAGAGTGGATGTGAAATCATCTCCACATGCATCGCGTCTCGTCCTTGTGAGCCCAGAGGCGCTTGACTCTGTAGTATCTGCATGTGGGCGAATACGTGTCCTGCCACGGGCGGGGGAAATCAAAACAGCAGGAGAAGCAGAAACAGAGGCGCTAAAGTAGCGTCAACGCTTTGTTGGGGCGGGACTACTAGTTCAAAAACAAAAAAGCAAAGAGAGAAACTCACAAGAAAACAGAAGGGGACGGGGTGAAAGCGGAAGATTGACGCAAATGTACAAGACGTAAGGTTTATAATAACGAATGACGGTGTGTGTCTCACGACCGCGCAATGATGAACGCCAGGAGACTCACCAGGAGGCCGTCGGCGCCGCGCATCATCGTGATCTCCGCGATGGTGTTGCCCTTCACCAGCGGCGCCATCACCGGCACCTTGATCTCGGCGATCATCTCCTCGCCCTTGTTGTGGTTGCCGCCCCCCACCGCGCCGCCCGGCAGCGGCGGCGAGTGCGCCTGCACGCGCGCCGCGGCGGCCCCTGCGCTGGCGCTGCTGCCACCGCCCCCGGCACCGCCGCCGCCGCCGCCCAGGTCGAGATTGGCGCCGGATGCCGTCTGCGGGCGCCACACGGAGTAGTACTCGCACAGCGCGTCGCTGGGCCGGGCGGGGCGCGCGGCGGCGGCGCCGGGGGCGGCGACGACGGTGCCGCTGGACACGGCCGCGGCGGCGGAGGTGGCGCCCCCGAAGAGGGAGTCCATGAGCGCGGCCGAGTTGGGCGCCGGGGAGCCCCGCACCGCCTTGGGGACGTAGCGGCGCGCCGTGTAGAAGACCTCCTCCGTCACCTTGCCCTGCTTGAAGCCTGGCGCGGAGGGGTCGCTGGGGCCCACGCACAGTGTGTACGCCGCGCCGGCCCCGGGCCCGTTGGCCGAGCCGCCGCCGCCGGCCCCCCCTGCGCCGCCGCCGCCGCTGCCGCCGCCGTTGTTGAGGATGCGGACGGCGGCGATGGTGCGGTTGGTGGCGGCCGCGGTCGGGCCCCCGCCGGCGGTCGCGGTGCCGCTGTTGCTGATGGTGTTGACATAAAGGGTCGGGTTGACGAACGGGACCCAGCTGTCCTTGATGACGTACATGGGGCACTTCTTGTCGCCCAGGTACACCGTGCCGGTGTTGCGCTGCTGCGTGTCGGCCGAGATGGCAAATACCACCTGCGCGCGCTCCTGCTGCTGCTGCTGCTGCTGGTGCGAGCCGCCCCCGCCGCGCGAGCTGCTGACGGTACTGTTGTCGCCCCCGGCGGCGCCCGCACCACCACCCGCACTATTGGCGGCGGCGGTGACGACGAACTCGTCCGAGTCGACGGTGCGGCCGTCGCTCTCAAGACGCCACGCGACGCGCTCGCGGTCGTAGACGCGGAAGGGCGACGTCCAGCGGTCGGCGGCGCAGCAGTAGTCGGGGTACGCGCGGCGGTCGGTAGCGGGGAGGAAGAGGTAGCCGTTGCTGAGGCACGCGGGGTTCACGACACCGCGCGCGGGCGCGCTGACGCTGGCGCCGTCGGCGGTCACCGCGGAGCCGGAGATGCTGCCGGTGCCGCCGGCCATGGCCATGGCGGTGGAGGCGAAGGCGGCCTCGGCGGACATGGCGCCCTCGCTGCCGCCGGCCGTCGCGCTGACGAGGTTGCCCCCGGCGTCCTCCTCGAGGCGGAGGCTGTTCTGGTAGTTCTGCGCGGCCTGCGCGTAGCGGGAGAGCGCCGGGGCGGCGGCGGCGTGGTACATGAGCGGCGCGGGCAGGTGGCTGACGAGGTCGCGCAGCCGCCGGTTGACGGCGCCGAACTTCTTGATGAGCGGCTTGCCGCCGTACTCGAGCACCGAGAGCAGCTCCACGCTGCGCAGCCGCTCCGGCAGCGACTCCACCAGCGTCACCGTCAGCGCGTTGGTGCTCTCCGCCACGCTGGCGATGGCGTGCAGCTGGCGGGGGGCCGCCGCGCGCGCGCCGCCCTCGCCGGCCGCGACCCCGATCACCATGCGGTGCCGCGTCAGCCACTGCCCGCTGGGGGGCACCGCGATGGCGCGCAGCGCCGCCTCCCGCGCCGCCGCCGACGAGTAGCGCGGCTTCCCGCCGGGCGCCTCGCCGGGGGCGCCGCCCGCGATGCCCCCGTAGTCCGGCGCGCCGGTCACCTCGCTGAAGGCGGCGGCGAGGTCGGCGTCGCGGCCGCGCACGAAGCGCACGCCGACCTTGAGCGACGAGATCATCGGGCTCTCGGCGAAGACGAGCAGCGCCGCGTTGGCGTCGACACGGTAGCACGCGCAGGCGGTGTAGGAGCTGCCCCAGAGCACGTTCTGCCGCCGCGGCTGCAGCATCGCGAGGCCGGCCATGCGCGGCTCGACCACGTCCGCGAAGGTGAAGCTCGCGTTGAACTGCGCGTCGGCGCCGTGGCAGCCCAGCAGCCGCACCGCCGTCGTCGCGGCGTTCTCGAGGGTGACCAGCGTGCCGCCCTTGGTGACGCCGTTCTTGCGGCTCAGCAGCGCCAGCGACGTCTTGAGGAGCCCGAGCGAGATGGTGTGCGAGCGTGCGCATCGCGCTGAGCGCGCGGCTCTCGCGGCAGTGGCGGTCCCACATGCCCAGCTCCGCCGGCGTGACACCCAGCAGGTTGAAGTCCGACAGCACCCCGCGCGAGCCGCTCATCATCGTCCCGGAGGCGTTGCTGCCGCTGCCGCCGGCCGCCGTGGCCGCCGTGGCCGCCGCCTCGAAGGGGGAGGGGCCGCCGCCGCCCCCGGCGGTGGGGCTCGCGGGGATACTGGGGTGGTCGCCCGCGTCGCCGCCGCCGGTGGCCAGGTTGGCGAGCGACGTGCGGTTGCTGGTGAGGGCGCGGCCCGCGTCGGGGCCGCCGTGCAGCTGCTGCCACTCGACGGCGGCGGCGGCGGCCTCGGACAGCACCATGGGGTCCGTGCTGGTCGTGCGGCCGAGACGCTCCAGCAGCTCAAAGTCTCGCCGCGACACGCGCAGCACGCGCGACACGTCCGCCAGCTGGAACCCGCGCTGCGCCCAGAAGTCCTCGTCGCTCCCGCACACGTGGCCGTCGTGCGACGCGGAGCTGCCACTGCCGCCGCCATTGCCGTTGCCGTTGCCGCCATTGCCGTTGCTGAAGAGGCTGCTGGGGACGAGGTTGAAGTTGTCGGTGGTGTCGCCGTGCAGCGCGGCGATGAAGTTGCTGTTGTCCATGTAGTGCGTGTTGTTGGGGTCGTAGACGACGGCGTACTCGCTGCCGCGGGTGCCGCCGAGCGCCGCCGCGGATGCCGGGTCGGCGTGGTGGGGGAAGGCGCGGAGGGCGGCCGGCGCGGCGGTCGGCGACGTGGCCAGCGAGACGGCGGCGCTGCCCTTCACGCTGCGGTGGTCGGCGTCGGCGGCGCGCTCGGAGCGGCTGCGGCGCTTGAGGACGACGCAGTCGGCGGCGGCGGCCCGGCGGATGGCGCCGAGCAGCGCGTCGCCGGACTCGAAGGCGCTGAGGGAGCCGATGATGTGAAAGAGCTTGCGCTGCTCGCGGCCGTAGTAAAAGTACGCCTCGGGGCTCTGGCCCTTGGAGAGCTCGATGGCGGCGACGCAGTCGATGCACGCCTTGTCGTGGCGCTTCACAATCGAGAAGGCCTCCGCCCGGATGAAGAGCAGCCGCAGCACCTGCACGCTGTTGAGCACGTACGACCGGCCCTCCTTGTCGCGCCGCACCGCGGGGCCCGCGCCGTCCCTGCCGGCCCCCACCACCCCCACGACAACGCCCGCCTTGTCGGCGGCAGTGGCGGTGCTGCTGGAGGTGCCCACGTTCGTGAGGCTCGCGGTGCTGGTGCTGGTGGAGAGCACCACCTTGCCGGTCGCTACCGCCGCCGCCGTTGCGGGCGACGACGACGACGAGGCCGACTGGTGCGGCGGCGGCTGCGGTGCGGCGGTGGCGACGGTCTTGGCGGCGCCGCCCGGAGTGCCCCCCATCATCGGCGCGAGGCCCCCGCTGTACGGCGTCTCGCCGCTCTCGCCGGCGCCGCGGCCGACGTTCGCGCCGGCGCCGATGACCTTGCTGTAGTTGACCGGGATGTAGCGCTGCGCGTTGCTGTAGGTCAGCACGTGCGTGACGTAGCTGATGCAAGCTGTCGGGTTGTTGTTCTGCTTAAGCTCGTCCAGTGCCCGGCGGATGCACTCGTGCATCGGTGGCCCCGGCTTCTCGAATAGCATGGCGGGCGATTGTGCGAGTGTCAGTGGGTGTCCCGCCTTTCCTATCTCTGTGTCTGTGTGTGTGTGTGTGTGTGTGTGTGTGTGTGTGTATTTAATGGATCTTTCCTTCCTCTTCCTCTTCGCTTCTTCTTCTTTTCCCTTCAGTAGTTCGTATTAGGTATGTTCAACAAACGAAGGGAGCAGATTTCAAAGGTGTTGTGTGTAGGAGTACACCTCTGGAGAAGACGATAACTACGACAGAAAAAAATAATAATAATAATAAAAGGCGAGCGCAGCAAGAAAATAGTGAGATTCAAGGGACTTTGAAACACCAAGCTGGCAGCAAGACACCGATCAGGCGGATGGCTTCTGTCAAGAGTGGCGGACGAGAGCAGAGCGATAGGGTTGTGGAATACGAGAGAGTAAGAAGAAAAAATATTATAATAATAGTAGTGACGAAAATAACAACAACAACAACTGAGACGGAGAAGGAGAAAGAGGAGTGAAAAATGTGTAGGAGGTAAAATACAAAACGAAAAGTCTTTTAATCCGGCAGCAAGAGTTTTCACAAAACAACGAAATAATAAAATAATAGAAAATAAAAATCAATCAATTGATGAAGTGATACCTACGTCGTGTATAGGGAAAGAGGAGGAGATATTTTTTTTTTTGATGTTGGAATGTGTTTCGCCGCGGGAGCAGTGCATGAAAAGCGATTTTCGCACAATCATAACGAGTATGTGCTGTCGCGTGCACTGTGAAAGTTAAGCAAAAAAAAAAAAAAAACTCTGAGCACATAATCTAAAAAATAATAATATGATACCTGTGAGAGCGCTGCGAAAATTCGTGACACTGGGCAGCAGTTCGCTCCTTGTCGTTGTTTTTGTTTCGTTGTTCGCCGTTTAATGCATACTGGTATCTTCTCAGCATACCCAATTACACGTGGCCTGAGAGAAACTCTCTCATCAATCAGCATTATTGCACTGAATTGTTGTTGTTGTTTTTGTTGTTGTTGTTGTTTATGTAAAGTTCTATTAGAATATAAAAAAAAAGTTAAGCACGGCGTTGCAAGTTCCAAGCAAGAAGGTAAAACGGAAGTGCGGAGTGAAAGGAAAAAGAGGTGGTGACAAGAGAGAGAGAGAGAGAGAGGGGGGGGGGGGAAGGGGAGGAGAGAGAGAAAGGCGAGGGAGAGGACCGATGGCGAGTCTGTAGCTCTGCCACACATTTATTTCCCCCTCATATCTCCCGTACTCCTGACGTCCTCCGCCGCCGCCGCCTCTTCTCACCCTTCGCCCCCCTCTCCCTCCCTCTCTCTGTGTGTGTGCGGCGCGCTACTGGTCCTCGAGGTAGATCTGCGAGCCGAACTTGGCGTACAGCTGAGCCTTGAGCTTCTCCATGGCTCCCTCGAGCGCGGCGGCCTCCGCCTCCACCTCGGCCTGCTCCGCCGTCAGCCGCGCCCGCTCCTCCTCCAGCAGCTCCACGCACGCGTCGGGCTCGACCGCGATGAAGCTCTCGCCGAAGACGTACATGGCGCTGTCGGAAATCATCGCCTCGGTGGCGCCGTCGTCGACCTTGTCGAGGTCCGCGGCGAGGGTCGCCCGGCGCCGCCGCAGGTGCAGCAGCTGCCGGTGCAGCCGCGAGAAGAGACAGATGTTCTGCTGGTCGGCCCACGTCACGTCAATGGGCACCTGGTCCTTCTTGCTCGCCATTGCAAGGGGGGAGGAGGGGGGGGGGGGAGAAAGGGGGCTGAGTGCTATCAGACGGGCCTTTGCTGGCGGGACGTGTGCGGCTGGGCAGCTGCTATTGTGTGCAGATGTGTCTTTCTTTCTTTCTTTTTCTTTTTCGTTGTCCTCAGGGCTTGCGCTGCGGTGGTTGTTATGTGTGTGAGGGGCCTCAGGCCATGTAAGTAATGAGTGATGAGGGAAGCGGCATAGTGGTTGATCTGAAAAGCACAAGCGGAATAGAAAACATAAGAATAGAATCGGCACCGCGGAGTACGGGGGGAGGGGGGGGGAGAGTCACGTCATAAAAGCAGGCGAACACTTTTGACAGTGCTAAAATTTATCGCGGCGTCTTGCAAGCAGTGTTGAGAGGGAGAACAAAAAGAAAAAAACAGAAACACACTCTGGAGGGTTTGTTTCTCCCAGATTAGGTCATTGTTTGGGGCAGAACGCATGGCTTCTAAAACATTGCGGAGATCAATGTCGTAGAAAAATTCTTTTTTTTTTTTACCAAATAAGAATTAATAAATAAATAGAAAAGAAAAGAAAAGAAAAGAAAAGAAAAGGAAAGGAAAAAACAATAAAAAAAAAGGGGGTAAGGGAATAAACTAACATGGCATGAGTCGTATACGACACTCCTCAATGGACCTGGTGAATACACATTTGGACGTTGGTTATCCGCTGAAGTCGGTGTCTTTGATAAGTAAAGGGACGGTAACTCAGCAGTACACAGTCGCAAATGCATGTGTAACACACTTATCAACAATGAATGGGGTGCTCACAACCGTAGGCGCCACACCTAAAAGAAGGAAAAAAAGAACACAAGAGCGTGTTCCCCTCCTTCTGGTGCATAACAGGGGCATACAAGAATAGCCTTGTACGGTAGAGACAAAAAAAAAAAAAACGAAACAAAGAAGAATACTAAAGCAAGACATTTGCAGATAATGTCATGTGGCACTATCATCACATCCACTCGCGGTGCGCTGTGTGTGTGGGGGTGCGTGCGTTCCCATTTCGACCGGCGATGTGTTACACGCACACACACACACGCACACACGCACACACGCACGAACCGCGGCAGAACAGGCACTGGTCCCTCCGTTACTTCTTCTGCCTTCTTCTAAGACTCGTCCGTCTCTGGGAAGAAAAACATCAGGAAGAGATCATTGAAAAAGAAAAAAACAGGTGAAAACAAGTGAAAAGAGACAGAAGAAAATGAAGAACAAGATTGGAGAAGGGGGGAGGGGGAGGGGGGGGGCTCGTGTTCTAGCTGCTGGTGGTGGTGAAGAAGGCTAGCGGCCGCGGCGTCCGAAGCGCACCGTCACACAAAGGTCACCGTCATCGGAAACCACAACAGTTGGGAGCGTGACCGTTCCTCGCGGCGCAGGCGCAGGGAGGGGGGCGGGGAGGCCACTAGTCACCACGCCGGCGTACGGATTGTAAGCGTAGCGCGTCTTCCTGCGCGGCTCATCAGTGACGAAGAAGTCCGCCGTCTGGCACAGGGCGGCGAACGCCCGGGCGCGCGCGACGCTGTCCTCGGCCACGAGCCGGGCAATGTGGGCGTCCACGGCCTCGTCGGTCGTGAGACCCATCTCACGGTTCTGCGCGACGGTGCGCTTGTCGGCGGCGCCGTGGTAGAACTTGCACCTGATACCGCGTGGGCAGACGTTGTTGTTGGAGAAGTGCTCGCAGGGACTGCACTTGTAGCGCTCGGCGCCGGTGGCGCGGCGGTCGCGGCGGTGGCGGCGGGCGGAATGTTGCGTTGGGGAGCCATCTTCACGGGATGTGTTATGACAGTGAGCAAAGTTTGTGTGTGTTTGCTTTTTTTTTAGTATTATTATTAATATTCTTTATATTTTTTTTTATTTTTCGCTCATTTTATCGAATGCGTAAAAGTGTTGAGAGAGAAGAGAGAGAGAGAGAGAGAGAGAGAGAGAGGCAAAGAGAGATCCATGTTGGGAGAAGGAGGGGCAGTGAGTGAAACAGTATTGGGACAGACGGCGCGCGCGTCTAGGCACGTCGTTGCAAGTTATATAAGTAGTAAAATACAATGCCGTGTGCGGCGGCGTAAGAAGCACAAGCGGAAATGTCGCTTGTATCATGAATGTGCTGTACGTATGCCACGAATGTGAGCTCTAAAAAAAAAACACAGAGCTCAGTGCTTCAGTTGTGAAAGCTACAATAATCATGTAAAATGTGGAGTGATAGGGAACGCTAAGAAAGGGGAGAGAGAAAGCAAGGAAGTAAGTAATAGGCGATTCGCAAAACGGAAGCGCGTGCCCTCCCATAAACGGTAAGTTAAGGCGCCGTGGTCTTCGGCATCCCTTCCCACAAACGAGAACGCAGTATGTGAGGGCATTGAGAGAGAGAGAGAGAGAGAGAGAGAGAGAGAGGAAAGAAAGAAAGGATATCACAAGGCAGATGAACAAAGAAAGAAAATATCTTGTGAAGCTTATAATATCAATAAAAAGAGAAACACTTGCGCCACCTCTGTGTCTCTGTGTGTGTGGGTGCGCACCTCCTCATCGCGTGAAAGCTGTCCCGGACCACGCACGAGCGCATGCATTAAATGGCTCCGTGAAGACCAGTGAATAAGCTGCCAAGGAGGGAGCAAGACGGGGAGAGAAAACAAAGGAAGAGGAAAAGATAACGGCATAACACACAGAGAGAGAAACGCTACGTGTAAACTGCAACGGCTATGTAGTCAACAAAAAAAGAGAGAGAGAGAGAGAGAGAAAAAAAAAAAGATGTATTGACTGAGGAAGAGAGATTTGAGGAGATGGAGAGGAGGAGACAGGTAGAAAAGAAGCGAAAGAGGTAAAGATTGAAAAGCCCTTTAACCTGTCAAGTGCACGCTCTCACACGAGACATTTTCGTGGAGCAAAAAAAAAAAAAGAAGAAAAAAAGAAAGAAAGAAGAAAGAGAGGGCGATACACCAAGCAGAAGAAGACATATTTGCGAGAAGAGACCTTAAAAAAAAAAAAGTAAATAGGCATCGGTTGCGTCCAAATCACGGAGTTTTCCCCTTTTGGATGTGATGAAACTGGCAGAATGGGAAAAGCCATCGAAATGATTGCGACTCTGTGGCTTTATTGTTTCCCCCCTGACTGGTGGGTGTTACGCATCGCAGAGGAACGTGAAATGCGCAGAAAAAAAAGGGTGCAGAAGTTGCAGAAGTTGCAGAAGTTGCAGAAGATGCTTAAACTAGTGGGGGGGGGGATAGAAAGATACAGTGATAGAGAGGAGAGAGGGGGAAAAAAAACATAAGGTAGTAGATGCTATACAGCAGAAAAAGGCGAAAACAAGGCGCAGATGGCAGAAAGGCACGGCGTCTTCTTTTTCTCTTTGACGTCGGTCATTGTTCTTTCAATGAAAGAGAAAGAGGTTATATATAATAACTATTTTAAAAAAAAAGTAGAAAGCTTTTGAGAAGGAAGCCAAAGGCGCGAAAAGAGGAAACAAAAAAAAAAAGAGGAAAGGATAAAGAAAAAGATTAGTCTCGCATGCATCTGCCTTGCTGATGCTTGTTGGTAACGTGCAAAGAGCAGAGCAGGGAGAAGAGAGAAGAAAGGAGTCGACGGGGGGGGGGGGGGAGTGGCAGGAAAAAAAAAGCAGCGGGTGCAGCGGCACAGCCACCGCTGTCCTTTTTGTCCGTGCTGAGTGGTAATGGAAAGAGAGAAGCAAAACAAAAAAGAAGAGAAATAAAAAAAAAGGGGAAAAAGGCAGTGATGAGTAGAGAAAGACGAAACAAACAAACAAACAAACAAAATATTAGTCGCTCCGGCTTCCAGAATGCGATTCCGGAGAGTCCGGTGGCGAGGAGATGGGGAGGGCGCCCGTCCCAGCGCCGCCGGCCGCGGGAGGCGAGGAAGGTGGCGGCGGCGCGGGAAAGTCCGTACGGCTGGCGGACGGGCGGCGGAGTACCCGCGCGGGGACGCCGCCCGGGGCGAGGCAGTCCACGTACGGGTCGTGCGCGTAGCACGGCTTGTCACCTTGAGCGGCCGGCAGGGGGGAGCGTGGCAGCAGCGGTGGGCTCCGCGGCGAGGGAGTAGCAGAGTTGAGGGAGGGCAGCATTGGCGCACGGGAAGAAGAGCTCAGGTGGCGCGGGGCGCTTTTTTTTTCTTTTTTTTTTTTGTGGAGGGGAGGAGGCAGGCTGTAGGAAAGAGTTTGTGTGAGTGGGAGGGTGGGGGAAGGGGGAGGGGAGACGATTTGAAGCGGTGAACACCGAGAAGGGGAGAGAGAGGGGAAGAGATAGAAAGTATTAATGGGGAAGTGATTGCACAAACACACATGAGAATACGAATTGAGTGGGCGGTGATGTCTGCAGTCTCGGGAGAACAACTAGCAGTACGCGTGAATGGAGCCGCAGGAGACTACGTCGGGCCATTTGAGAGATAGCATTGAGCTGTTGTGGATTTGAATGAAAATAAGAATAAAAATGAAATGAAAATGAAAATGAAGACGACAAGAGGGGAAGAGGATAAGAGGGTAAGAGGAGATAAAGAAAGTCAGAGAACGTCGAACATCTGTAAGACGCTGCAAGGAAAAAAAAATATAAGCTAAAACAAGAAAAAAGTATTCCAATAACTATTTTTCTACTTAAAGAAGCCTACCTAAGGCTATCTTATGTATATCTTTGTGTTTTGAATTTCGTATTCGCACCACCTTCTGTAACAAATGTCAGAGGTGGGCACATTTCACGGAGTGCGACAAGAAACACTTATTGCTTGTTATACTCTTCGGGGGGGGGGGGGGAAGGTACTTTCCCCAGTTGCGGGAAACATCCTTTTCCCTGTTGAAGCCACAACGGCTACATCCCAACATGAAATGCGTTTATTCTGAGAGCACCAAATGGCAAACTAAATAAACTGGAATAATGATTTTTTCTTGTTACACTAACACAACAGAAATTCATTGGCGGTGTGTCCAATACACAAGTCAACTACACACTATATGGTAGTTGATGCAACCGAAAAGCAAATAAAAGGGCGGAGGTTTCCCCCCTGACAAGGTCTGCCATCAAAGGCGTTTATCATAGTGCATTCTCTTCCTTCTCTCTTCTCCATGCAACGAAGAAAAGATAAATTTTCAAATGTTGTTTTCGTTGGAGCCTGCCGATCAATTTATGTATCTTTTTTTTTTCTTTCTCTCTTTTGCAGTGCTGGTCACTGGGCTACTGTGTCACCGAGGGAAATCTCATGTTTGTACGTGCAGCTCGTCAAGTGAGAAATGGAAGGAAGAGGGTAGAGGGGAGGGACAGGCGTCGCCCTTTATTTCGGCAGCGGCGCCTGGATCACGTGGTCATCCACACCTCCCCGCGAGCTCACCCTACGTCATATTTATAGCTCAATCCACAACAGAAATGCTTTTGCTCTTCTGTGTGGCCTCTCTCTCTTTCTCTCTCTCTCTCTCTCTCTCTCTCTCTCTCTCTCTCTCTCTCTCTCCCCATGTACGGAGGAACGCGCTAGCTAGCCGGATACAGGGCTGGTAACGCTTCCACGGGGGCGTACGGGTTGTGCCGCCAGCGCAGCGCCACCGCTGTCGGCTGTGTGGCCGATGAACCGGTGGCGGCGGCGGCGGCGGTGGGGACTACCACCCAGCCGGCGTACGGATTGTGAGCGTAGCGCGCCTGCCCGCGCGGCCCGCCCGTGACCAACACGTGCGCCGACTCATGCAGGGCGGCGAACGCCCGGGCGCGCGCGACGTTGTCCTCGGCCACGAGCTGGGCAATGTTGGCGCCCACGGCCTCGTCGGTCGTGAGACCCATCTTACGGTTCTGCACGACGGTGCGCTTGTCGGCGGCGCCGTGGTAAAAGACGCACTTGAGGCCCAGCGGGCAGGCGTTGTCGTCGGAAAAGCGCCTGCACGGCTTCGTCTTGTACAGCAGGCAATCGGGCGTCTTCTTACGCTGGGGCATTGTGGCTGCCGCTGCGGCGGGGGCAGGGGGGGGGTGGGGGGAGAAGGGCACACCCAAGTGGAATGGAGAGGTTAAAGGAAGAAAGAGCTCACGCGCTTTTTGTCATTGTGGGGGAAAACAATGAAGGGTTGTAAGTAATGCAAAGAAAAGGAAAAATAAAAGGATAAGGATAAGGAAATGGAAGGAAAGGGAGAGGGAGAGAGGGGAATGTGTGTGGGTGTGGGTGTGTAGAAGAAACGCATGTGTGGTTCATTTCATAGAAGGGAGGAAACAGGGGTGCCACCCTGTGGTGGTGTCTGAGGTCTTCAGAGAGTCATGGAAACAATGTGTGACTGCACTTGACAGGGACTGTGTTTTAGGAGATCATCCATTTCGTAATCATCTTTTTTTTTTCCTGAAAAAAAAATTAATTTTTGACCTTTTTCATTTACCGACAAAAAAAAAGAAAAAAAAAGAAAAAAAGATTACTATGCATAGTAAGGGGGAGGGGGGATGAAACTAACACAAGCGGTCTGGTACCATAAACTGTTTGGAAACTGTTGGCGCTGTGCCTGCCATGTCGCAAAACATCTTTACACACACTTTTTTTAAATCATCTTTCCTTCGTTTGTTTTGAAAAGAAGAAGGTCGGATGGGTGCGGAGCAAATGAGCAAACAGTGACTACGGCGCAGCGCGATGACGAGTGTCGTCGCGGTCCTTTTTTTTCCCCGATGGGTGGCTGGCTGAGATCGGCTTTCTTTGCACTTTTGGGAAAACAAAGGGACGGAGAAACTTATCAAACGAAAGCCCCGAAAAGGACCCAACCAGGAGGAGGCGAACGACTAGCAGAAAAATGAAAGACATGCAGATGTGAAACAGAACGGCGGGAATAAAGAGAGAGAGAGAGAAAAAAAATATCTTTACTGGTTTGTTTAATAATTCGTTGTTGTTGTTGTTTTTTTTTCTTCTTCGTTTTCTCCTTCTTCCACTTGGCGACATTCGGTTTCAGGTATTTCTGCACGCTTCACTTGTGGTGACCTTGGTGACCAGCTTGGTGGTGGAGAAACTCGAGGGGCCTCGCACGCGCAGGCGCGCACACCGCGTGCGTACATACACACGCACATACACAGCGCACACGCTACACGGAGGCAGCGCAGCGAGACAAAGCAATAGGGAGAAAAAAGAGTAGACGAGCCGATTATCAACTCCAAACACCGTCCAAGTTCATCTTCAATCGACGCACATTGACTCTCAATCATCGACTTCGCCTCAGCTCACATCTCGCTGACTCGTCATGGACTCTCTCCCGCGGCTGCTCATCTGGTGCTCGGTTTGTGTACTAACACTCGGCACAAGCAGCTCAGAGGTGCATCGGGCGCTGCTGGCAGAGAGAAGCACTGGGCAGAGAGACAGCAGACAGAGAGAGAGAAAGAGTGAGAGAAGAGAGAGAGAGAGAGGGAGAAAAAGTCGTCGAACAACAAGGTGCTGAAGTCTGAAAAAAAAAATGGAAGGCGGGAGGACCATGAGCGGCTTCGTTCTCTTGAACATTGTTTCCTATATGTGTGTCTCTTCTGTATGTGCATACGTGTTTGTGTGTATCTGTTTGTATATATGTTTGTGTGCGTACGTATACGAGGTGCGCCGCGCGGCTGCCGACGGGAAGGGAATAGAGGGGAGCAGGGCAGTTCCGAGGCGACTCAAAGCTCAACCGGAGTACAGGTGTTTCTTCACGGGAGGCCAGTTGCTTAACATTTCTTGTGCTGCACCGTAGTAATTCCTTACTCTCGCTATTCATGGCGAATTACTTTTTTTTTTTTTTGCAAAATCGTCGTTCTATGTCTTTTCCGTTTCGGTTCCTAGCGCGTGTGGGTCGGTGCCGCCCGGTATTCGAAATGTAAAAGCCGGAAAAGGTGGGGGGGGGGGACGTATGGGGCGGCGGAAGCTCTGGAAAAGGCGGAGAAACGGCGGTAGCAGCACAAGAATGTAAGCGGCCCTCGTGAAGAAAAGTAGAGGTAAAAAAAAAAATAAAAATAAAAATAAGAGAAAGAGAAAGAGATAAAAACAAAAAGACTGAAAAGAAGCTGGAGAGTAAAGTAGGCGCGTGCTCACCTGCAGCAAAAGAAAAGAGCGTGAGGGCGCGGGGACGAGGCAGAGCACGGCTAAGATGGAAGAGCGGTGGCCTCAACCATCGTGCCACGCAAAGACAACAGGAGATCTTTTCAATAGTGACCGTGGCAACCGAGTGGGGAAACACTGAAATGAAAGAAAAAGTGTGAGGAATGAAACGGAAGAACGGAAAAGGGAAGGGAAGAGAGTTGAAAAAGAAAAAAAAAGAGGAGGCTTGAGCGTTTCCACTCAAACCTCCCGGACTCCCTCCCCCTCCCCATCCGAACTCCCAACCCCCACCATCTCCCCCAATCTAGTCAGTCTCTCGTCACTGGTGCTGGGTATCACTGGAGGCTGCGGTTGTTGAAAAGGCGTGGCACATTATTATTTTTTTTCTTGGAAAAAAAAATAAAACCAAAATAGTCGTCCTGTGTGGTGAAACGAAAGAAGAGGAGCGGGAAAGTTTGCTGTGTATGATCTTCCTCCCCTTCCACCGATCACCTAGCAGGCGAAAAAAAAAATCTTCCTTTTTAAGCAATCATGATTACTGAGGGCGGGAGAAACAAAAAAGAAGAATGAAAGAAAGAAAAAGTGAGGTTGTTGGTAAGTTAGGGTGCGTTGGTCTTGGAGAAAAAAAAAACAAGCAGGATTAATCTATCGAAGGGTTGGAGTGTAGGTGTAGAAAAAAACGGGAGTGTGGAGAGCAAAGGAGAAGGTGAAGACGGTTTGCAGCATCGAATAAAAATAAAAAAGACGTGGAATCGAGCACAACAGTTGGCGGATTTGGGGGGGGGGAGAGATAAATAGTACGTCCGTAGTGTGCGATCACCGCGTATATGGCGAAGAAACACGTGTGGAGCACTAATACGGGAAAAAGCTCACCGTCGTGAAACGGGGGCCACAATCCGCAAGCGGTTTCAAGTTACGTATTCATTCTTTTTTTTTTCCCCCTCTCTCTCTCACTAATTTTTTTAAACGTTGTTGTAGGTGGTGGCAGAGGAGTGCATTTAAGGTGTTAGGACGTGTGAAGAGGAATAAAAGAGGAAAAACAAATGAGAGAGAACTCGTAGTCGGCAAAAGACGCCGCAGCAGCAGTGGAAAAAAGATCACTAGGCGAAGGGTACGCTGGCCACACAGAATCCGAGAGGAGACAGGGCAAACGAGATAAAGACAGGGGGGGGGCGGATCAGTAGAAGTCCTCAAATCCAAAGTCCTGCTGGGTCCCAGCGGCGGGCTGCGCGGCAGGGGAGGGGGCGACGGCCGCGGCCGAGGACGGCGGCGGCGGTGGCGGCGGGGCGGCGGCGGCGGCGATGAAGTTGACGACGGCGGACAAGTCGCGGTCGGCCTGGCCCGCCTCCGCGGCGGCGCCGAGCATGCGCAGCGACGCGTCGAGCACGGGGAAGGGCTCCTCGGCGTCCGGGGCGTCCGGGGCGGCGGCGAGGGCGGCGTCCAGGAGCTCGAGGTCCGCAAGCAGCCTGCCGACGCTGGCGCCGCCGCTGGCGCGGGGCAGGCGGTCGGGGTTGCGCAGCAGCTCCTGCATGAGCGGCGCGCCGCGGCGCAGCATCGTGCTGCTGCCCCACCCCGCGTCGAGCACGCGCAGCAGCTGCCGCTGGTCCGCTAGGCCCAGGCGCGCCGCCATCGCCATCGCCTCGGCGGCGGCCGCGTTGTGCGAGGCGACGAGCGCCTGCGACACGAGCTTCGCGGCGGTGCCGCTCCCCGGGGGCCCCATGTGGTGCGCCGCCTCGCCGGACATGCGCAGCAGCGGCAGCACCTTCTGGAAGGCCTCCTTGTCGCCGCCGACCATGAAGGTGAGCTGGTTGTTGAAGGCCGCGCGCGGGCTGCCGCTCATCGGCGCGTCCAGGAACACCGCGCCGCGCTCCGCCGCCGCCGCCGCGCACGCCCGCGAGAGGCCCACGTCGACGGTGGTGTGGTCGACGACGATCTGCCCCTGGCGCGCGGCCGGCAGCAGCGCCTCCTCGCCCTCCAGCAGCACCGACGCGGCCGCCGCGGCGCCAGGGAGCGCGAGGAAGATGACGTCGCACCACTTGGTCACGGTGCTGTAGCGCGTGTGCAGCCGCATCGCGCAGGTGGCGCCGTCGACGGCCATGTCGTCGCTCGCGCGCCGCGCCTTGGCGGGGTCGCGGCTGTGCAGCTGCAGGTACAGCGAGGAGCGGCCCTTGAAGGCGAGGTTGCGGGCGATGGGGAGGCCCATGTTGCCGAGGCCCACCACGCCCACATTCAGTGAGCGCTTCACCGCCGACATGCGCTGCGGCAAGGCGAAGTGCTAATGGCGGTGGTGGTGACAGAAGCCGGGGGAGACGGAAAGGAGAAATCCCACCGTGTTTTGCTTGTTGGTTTCGCTTCTTTTTTTTTGTTGTTGTTGTAGTTGCTCGTGAGTGGGGGGGGGTCGGGCGAGTAAAAATGTACTATACGGTGAGTCATTGCACATGCGGCGTCATCATTTGCCAACTTTAGTTTTCGCTCTCAGCGGCGCCGTAGTATATTGTTCATGATGAGGCCAAGCGCGGGCAGTGGTGTGCACAAACAAATAAAGGGAATCATCTCATGTCGTTGCTGCGTCCCGGCGACGCTGTCTTTCATTTTTACCGGTTCAATCAACGCTTGTAGTAGTATGGTGTCATCATGAGAAAAACAGAGAGAAAGAGGTTGAAATATAGAATGAAGAGACAAAACATAGGAGGAGGGAGGAGAGACGGAATTCGTGTGGATGAGGGCACACCACACGTTAGTTAGTAGCAGCTCGCCGCGTGGGTTTCGTCTACGGTTTCGACGTCTGAGCAACCAGCCGCTCTGAAAATTTTTCGGGGTCTGCTGTAGTTTCAGTCTGCGTCCTTCATACATATATATACGAGTGTATAGGAAGAGGAGGAGAGCACGCATAAAGGAGCGAAGAAAAGGAAAAATGAGCAGATGGCGCGCGACGATTGGGAAGTCGTGTCAAGGCAGCAGAGCTCTGGATTTGTACACGCACGCACGCCCCCAACGTGGTAACGAACTTAGTAGAAGACTTCAAAACGAAATGGAAAAAAAAAAGAAGGGTAAAAACATTCACGTGATAGAGATGAAAGGAAAAAAACAACGTGGTACGCGATAACATAGACACATGAAACGTGATGTTGTATAATACATAGCATTTTTGAAGGAGGGGGGGGGAAGACTGAATGGAAAGAAGGAGCCAGGCTAGGCGAGGCAAGACAGGCTGGGGTGTGCAGAGAAAAACACGAAGCAATAAGATAAAAGAGAAACAACAACAAAACAGTACCAGGAAGAACCATACGGTGCTGCTCCAATGAATGAATGAATGAATGAATAAGTAATAGTGGTAACAGGGGAACATTGAAAATAAGAAGTATGATGAGAAAACATAGGTAGGTGAGTGACGCCCAGGGAGAGAGAGAGAGAGAGAGAGAGAAAGAGAAAGAGAGAGGTCGTTTATCCACCGAGGAAAGTGATAGATCATTTCGCTCTCTCCCCCCATCCCCTCGCCCCCCCCCTCGCACAAACCGACGTCACTGGTCGAGCTGCAGGGCAGGGTGCTGCAGGAGGTCGGCGACGGTGAGGCGGCGCTGCGGGTCGACGGCCAGCAGCCGCCCCAGCAGGTCGCGCGTGGCGCGGCGCACCTGGATGGGCCCGAGGGCGGCGGTGCCGCTCGCCATGCCGAGGCCCGTCCCGCCCGCGCCGGCGGCCGGCCCGATCACGTCGCGCAGCAGCTCCGCCGGCGTCGGCGGGCGGCCCAGCAGCAGGTGGCACAGCGCGACGCCAACGGCCCACATGTCCGCCGCCGCCGTCACGGTGATCGGCGCCGTCGCGCTGCCGAGGGCCGTCGCCGCGGTGAAGCCGCTGCCGGTCGCGGGCGCCGCCGCCGCTGTCGCCAGCCGCGCGCGCGCCTGCTGCAGCACCTCCGGCGCCACGTACACAAGGGGGTCGCGCAGGTTGACGGCGCGGCGCACGGCGGCGGCGGCGGCGCGCAGGGCGTGCGAGCTCGCGTGCGGGGGGAGGCGCGCGTGGCTGCCGCCGGTCTCCGTCGCGCTCAGCGCCGCCGCGGCGGCCGAAGGGCCGGACAGCTCGAGCAGCGCGTCGTCGGCGTCGTCGAGGCCGCCGGCGCCGTACAGCCGGAGGAACGCCGCGCCGTCGTCGAGCGGGGCGGTCAGCGACGCGCGCCGCCGGCTGCCGGCCGACGCGGAGGCGCCCAGGCCGCTGGTGCTCTCGCCGCTGATGCTCGCGCTCGGGCCGCCGCGCGCCGGGCGGGGGGAGGAGTGGCCCGCGGGGGCCGCCGGCGGCGTGCAGCGCATCGACGAGTGCGCGGGCCGGCTGCCGCCTCCGCTGCGGCGACCGATAAGGCCGAACGACTTGCGCAGCTGCTGCGTCGCGTCCCGCGCGCGCGCCGTCTCGCTGGAGGTGGCACCGCTGCTCCCGCGACGCCCGGTTTGCGCGCCGCGCCCCGACCCGCCGCCGCCGCCGCCCGCGGTGTCGGTCTCGCTGTTGTCGGCGAGGTCGACGCTCCACTCGCCGTCGGAGCACATGCTCGAGTAGGTGACGTTGTCGAACATGCTGTAGTCGTCGTCGACGTCGTTGGAGCCGTTGGCGCGGCGCTTGTGCCGCTGCTGCTGCTCCCGCATGCGGGCGAAGTAGCGGGTGTAGCTCGAGACGTCGTTGGTGCGCGTGTGCGTCACGTAGAGCCGCGCGTACTCAAAGTCGAGCAGCTTCAGCGTCCCCTCCTTGTTGGTCAGGAAGTTGTCCAGCCGCACGTTGTTGTGCACGATGCAGAAGAAGTTGGGGATCGCGTACTGGTTGCGCCGCATGTTGCGCAGCACCCGCATGATCTTGGGGTTCTTGAAGGTCTCCACGTTGGTGCTCCCGCGCGCGCGCCCCGTCTTGGACTCCTGCACCTGCAGAAAGTGCGAGTAGTGCACGAGGAAGGAGTAGTAGTGCAGGTAGAAGAGCCCCTCCGCGACGATGCCGACGCAGTCGAGCGCGACCGCCTCGGGGACGCCCTGGTGGATCTCGGCGTACTGCTTGAGCGTGAGCCGCACGCGCTGCTGCTCCGCGACCGCCGCCGCCTCCTGCCGCTCCAGCACGCTGCGCAGCAGGGCGTTGAGGTTGGTCGCGTCGCCGCTGCCGCCGGAGGCGCGCGTCGCGACGCTGCTGCCGTCCGGCGCCGCGGGGCCCTCGGAGCAGTAGCGGTTGATGCGGCGCACCTCGGCGAGCGACTCGAGCGTCGTCTGCTCGGTGAACTCGTACACGACGATCCCGGCGATGGCCAGGCCGGGCTGCCCCGCGAGCACCATCGCGAGCCTGTCGATGCGCGGGAGGCTCACCGCCGTGTCGCCGCTGTCGCGCCGCTGGCCGGTGTTGAGGCTGCCGATCGACATGGACGCCGTCTCCGCCCCGCCGCTGACGCTGGTGCTCACCGCCTGCCGCGGCGACGCCTCGCTGCTGCGCTCCGCCGTCTGCTTGCGCGCCCGCCGCGTGTTGCCGAAGGACGACTCCATGCTCGTCAGCGCGCCGGGCGTCGAGGAGGACGCGCCGCCGCCGCCGCCGCCGCCGTTGGCGCCACCGTGGTGGTAGCCGATGGGCTTGGCGAAGCCGGAGCTGGGCGCCCCGCGGGAGGCGCCGACGCCGGCGGTGGCAGCGGTTGGGATGCGCCGGCGCGGGGGGACGACCTCGCGGTTGCTGAAGCCGGTCGTCGCGCTGTCGTCGATGACGCCGTAGCCGTCGGCGGCGGTCGCGGTGGCGGCGGCCGTGTAGCGCTCGTGGCGCGTCGGCAGCGGCGGCGGCGGCGGCGAGGCGGCGGAGTTGCTGCCGGAGCCGTTCTCGAGGATGCCGGCTGTGGTGCTGCCGCTCATGCTCCTGTTGCTGAGGCTCGCGCCGCTGCCGCGGCGGCGCAGCGGGAGGTTGCCGCCGAGCGTCGGGATGCCGATGACGCTGACGCTGCTGCGCCGCCGCCCCAGCTGCTTGCGGGTCACAATCTTGGGGCAGATGTTGTTGACGTTCTCCGTGGCGCTCGCCTCCGCGCCGCCGCCCGCCGCCGCCGCCGCGCGTCCGCGCCGCCTTTGTGGTCCGGCGAGAAGAGCAGCGAGGAGAGAGTCGCGACCTGCTGCTGGATGGCCGCCGCGTCGGCGTCCTGGTTGAAGAAGACGTCGTAGCACTTGATGAGGTTGACGTGCGACAGCAGCAGCGACACCACGCACTCGCGCTGCACGTGCTCCGGCATCGGCAGGCACGCGGCGCTGTCGCTGTCGGCGTCGCTGTCCGCCGCCGAGGCGACGCTGACGCTGGCGCTGGAGGAGCGCGGCGCGGGGTCCTCGGTGTAGTACACCTTGGCGTTGAGGCGCCGCTTCGTGCCCTTCTCCCGCACGTGGTAAATCTCCCAGAACTCGGCGGTGCCGTCGCGCGTGCTGGCCGGGGCGGCGGCCGCGGCCGCGACGGCGGACGGCGGCTCCCCGTCGGGCCCCGCGGCGCCCAGCGGCGCGCTGCAGCTCTGGAAGGAGTCGATGATGTAGTAGGAGCGGAAGTACTCGAGCGGGATGAGCCGGCGCGTGTGCTGGAAGCGGAAGGCGCTGTCCTCGTTGGAGATGAGCGCGTACTTGTCGCCGCCGCGCCACGAGCCGCCGGCCGGCGTGGGGCCCCCGGCGTCCGGCGCGGGGCGGGGGGACGTCAGGCGCGGCTGCTCCGGCGGCGGCGGCGCGCGCGGCACCCGGACCGGCAGCGACGGGGGCATCGGGCTGGCCGAGGCGGCCGCGCGGCGGTCGTCCTGCTCGTCGGCGTCGCTGCCGGGGTCGAAGACGGAGCTGCCGCCGGCGCTGCGCAGCCCCAGCCGGTCCGAGTCGCTGTCGTATAGGGCGTCGTCGTCGTCGTCGGGGCCGTCCATCATCGCGTGGCTGCCGAAGCCGTGGCCGCCGGCGGAGGTGTCGGAGCCGCTGCCGTCGAGGAGGCTGATCTCGTCGTAGCGCCCGCCGCCGCCGCCGCCGGAGAGGCGCTGCTCGTCGCTCGAGCGGCGGTCGGCGCTGCCGTCGCTGTTCATCTCGATGAGGCGCCGCATCTCCCACTTGCCGGCAGAGCCGCTCGCGGCCGGCGCCGTCGGGGAGGTGGCGGGGCGCTGCCGCGGCGAGGGCGCCGTCACCGCCGCCAGCGCGTCCAGCAGCGAGTCCTCCATCGTGCTAGAGGCGAAGGTCTGTCCCGCGTTGGCCGCCCCGGCGCCGCCGCCGCCGCCACGCCGCCGCCCATGGCGTGGGGAGTGCTGACGGGCGCCGCGGAGGGACTCGGGGGCTGGCGGCTGCGTCCCAGCTGCGGCGCGCTCGCGGCACTGGGCGAGACGGTGTCGGTCGCGGGCGGCCGCCGTGGGCTCACAGCACTCTGCGTCGTCTTTCCCGCGGCGCTGACGGCTTTGTAGTCGTCAAAGAATTCGTACGAAGTGTCATCTTCACCATACAGATCGTATTGGCTCATGCCTCTTCCATCTCATGCAAGGTGTGTACCTCTGCTGCGCGTCAGAGCCTCTTCTCTTCTTGGAAGAAGAGAAAGAAAGATATGGGAGTCGGATTCTTTTACTGCCAATATATATAACGGAGTTGAAATCAGTGCGGGAAACAAAAAAAGTGGAATAATGTACAGAAACGAGACAAGATAAAAGCGGGCAGTGAGAAGATAAGGGAATGGGGACAATGATCAAGGAGGGGGGAGAGGAGAAAAATGGAGAAAAAAAAGAAGAGGAAGAGAGAGAAAAAGAGGTAGCAGTAAAACCAAAAAAAAAAAAAAAACTAATAGCAATGGTGCACTAGAACACACACACAGGCGTAAAGCACAAGGTACAGTGGAAAAGAAAAAGAAAAGAAAAGGGATTTGCTCTCAGCGCAAAGCACGAGGTTTCAATATAAAGCACCGTAATGCTTCCTGCAATTGGATCTTGTGCGTCTGCTCTTCCTCTAGCGTGTGCAACTGTTACTGTGCTGCTTCTACTATGTGGGTGTATTTAGATTCTTAGACATATATATACTTATACGTGTGTATGTGTGAGTGGGGGTGTTTGCTGGTATTTCCTGTGAGGGATCAAAGGGGGTGTGAGGGGCGGAAGTAAAGGAGGCGACAGTTGCGGTGAGCGCGGCGTTTGACGTAGCTGTCAAAAGGGTTTACTGACTTGGTACGTCAGAACGTAAAGGAAGAGGAAACGTCACAGGAAGTCCCATCATACATATACAAAAAAGAAGCCCAGACAACACCTCAACACCTCGCATTGCAAATAAAACTTGATTTCCACATCTTTCCGACTCAATAGATATATACATTTTGTTCTTGTTATTGATGTTCTTTTTTTTTTCTTGTTGTGAGTGTACAAGTGTCAAAGAGGCGCATAGAAAGAAGAAGATAGAGTTTTAAAAAATGCAAAAGCAAAAAGCATAATGCCGAGAGGGAAAAAAAGGGAAAAAAGGAGGGGATACTCGACAGGACTGGAACAACAACAAGGAAAAGAAAAAGGAAAAATAATAAAATAATAAAATCGCGTGGTCGTATGATTTTGTGGCGCAGAAACCTACCGTGACGGAGTAGAAACTGCGTGAGATATGATGCGTGGAGGGAAAAATTAAAAAAAAAGCAAGAAAACAAATAATAACTTATGAAACAAGTGCATAATTGAAGTGGTGAAACCGTGCGACAGAACGGGAAAGTGGCGAGAGCCACAAGGATGACTGGCGTCTTTCTATGCATGAAGAAAGTAGTCGAGAGAGCTGGAGAAGGGAGTGATAAAGCATCATGCGGGGAGAGAGCACCGAGTGCTCTCTAATTACTCCAATAAAAAGGGAAACATACGGCTCTTTTCTTGCTTGCCTTCTGTCTTTGCTATCCAAATGCTCGGACGTTAGAGAGACGGAGGGGGGGGCAACGGCGAAACCAACAGCAGGAAGTTCTATGTGAGTCTGTGTTCACAAACACAGAGAAGGGAATGGTGGGAGTGCTTGCTGATATGAGCTGTGAGTGTATCTTTGCACACACACAAAAAAAAGGAACGCATTCATTTTGCGTCTTTCCGTACTGGAGGAGAGATACATTTATACATATATATGTATGAGAACATCACGGATAAACAGCGACAAAAGAGGAAAAAAAAAGAACCAAAGCATATATTAATTTAAAAAACAAAAGCAAAAAGAGAATTAACTTTAGAAAAATAACAATGATAGGATGTGACATGCATACTGTGAATGCGGTGAGGAGGGAGAGGGGAGGGGAGAGAGAAGCACCTCGTACTAGCTCGCGCTTGCTCGCTAGGCTGCGCGGTGCTAGACGGCGGACTGGTGGCGGCGGGTGAGGATGGGGTCGCAGCGCTCGCCACGGGCGTACTGCAGGCAGCGCCGCACCTCCGACAGCGCCTCCGGCAGCAGCCACATGACCGAGCCGTCGTCCTCAGCGCCGCTGTGCTGGGGCGGTGTCGGCGTCGCGGGCACGCGCTCGCGCACCAGCAGGCGCAGCACGAAGAGCAGCAGGTCGGTGTCCTGCAGGCGCTCGCCGCCGTCGCCGGCCGGGTCCGCGCCGCCGGACAGCACCGCCGCGATGCGCCGCTCCAGCGCCTGGCGCGCCTCCGCCGCGGAGGAGGGGGAGGGCCGCTGCGGGCGCCGCGTCGCCTGTCGGCCGGGCCGCTCGTCCTCGTCGTTGATGTCGTCGCTGCCGGCGGCGGGCGGCGCGGTGCGGTACTCGGCCGGCAGCAGCGCCAGCAGCAGCGGCGGGAGGGCGACGTCGGTCAGCTCGGCGCACACGGCCACGATCGCGACGGCGGCGACGAGCGGCGGAAGCGGAAGGTGTTGTACATGTAGTTGTGCGGCAGCGCGTCGAGGGGGGTCGCCGCGTGCGGCCCGGCGGCCGCCGGCGTCGTCGCCGTCTCGCGGAAGTAGCACTCGTCGCTGTCGCTGTCGTCGGCGGCGGGCGGCGGGGGGCCGCTGGCGGCGGCGCTGCGGAAGACGCGGGGGCCGCGCGCGAAGAGGTCGGCGCTGAGGAAGCACGTCGCGGCCAGCCGCTCGTGGCGCCGGCAGCGCTCCGCCAGCATCTCCTCCCGCTTCTCCGCCCGCCGGCACGACTCGTTGGCCGCCGCCCCGCCGCCCGCCGGCGCCGCGCCGGGGCCGTGGCTGGCCGGCGCGGAGGTCGCGAGCGCGGCGCGCTGGGCCTCGCGGGAGCGCCGCGCCAGCCGCTCGTTGACGTCGTCGCCGGCCGCGAGGCTCAGCAGCGCCGCCAGCGCGTCCACCAGCGTCAGCGCGAAACACCGACTCCGGCCCGCCGCCGCCGCCGCCGCCGCCTCCTCGTTGTTGCCGCCGCAGCAGCAGCCCAAGTCGGCGCCGTCCGGGCCGGCGGCGGTCAGCGACGCGGGCGTGTGGCGGGACTGGGGCACGGCGTAGTCGCGAGGGACGCGGCGGGGGAAGAAGTAGACGTTGAAGTCAAAGACGTGCTCGAGGAGGAACATCTCCATAAAGTGCATCTCCTGCGGCGTCATGCGGGCGCTCGGCGGGAGGCACTGCAGGAACAGCCGCTCGCGGCGCGGGCACTCCTCCTCGATGAGCTTGTGCGCCAGCTGCACGCACACCACGATCGCCTGCGTGAAGAAGCTGCACACCGCCGCGCGCTCGGCCGCCTGCGCGTCGTCGCCGCTGCTGCCGCCGCCGGTGCGCGTGTCGGTGAGGACGGTGCCGGCGGCGGCGGCGGTGCGGTGGTAGCGGCAGACCCAGGCGAGGGGGTCGTCGCCGGTGCGCGCGACCAGCCAGTCGAGCAGCAGCGTGGCGTGGTAGAAGGCGCTGTTGCGCTGCCGCCCGCTGACGCGCTTGCTGCAATGGCTGAGGATCTCGTCCATGCTGTTGACGACCGTCGCGCGGCACAGCGAGCCCTGCAGCGCCGCCCACCGCCGCCAGCCGCGCACGCACGCCACCGCGTTGTGTCGCTGGTCCGCCGCCGCCGCCGCGGGGTCCGGCGCCGCCGCCGCGCACCCCAGCAGCGTGTACAGCGTCGCGCACTGCGTGGCGAGGTGCGTGCTGCGCCGCTCCAGCAGCCGCCGCGCCGCCGACCCGCACAGCCGCGCCGCCGCCCCGGGGCCCGCGCGGCCGTAGAGGGTGAGCAGCCGCGGGACGCTGCCGGCGGAGCCAAAAGCGGTGGGGGACACGGCGGGGGCGAGCGCGCCGCAGTCGCCCAGCGTCGCGGCCGCCACGCAGCGCGTCGCCGCGGCAGAGGTGGGGAGCGGCAGCGCGGCGGCGCCGCCCGGGACGCGCAGGGGACGCGGAGGGTCGCTGCTGTTGCTGCGGCTGCTGTGGCTGCTGTCGTTGACGCTGGCGCTGCCGCTGGCGCGCACGGAGAGGGGGTGCGGCGCGTAGGCGAGGGTCAGCGGCGCCTGCATATCGCGCGGCGCGACAAGCGCGCTGGTGAGGCAGTTCGCTGCGTTCTCGCCCTCGCTGCTGCCGCTGTCCTGGAGGCCGCCGGCGCCGAGGTCCGGGCTGGCGGAGGCGGTGTTGCCTGCACTACTGCCGGTGCGCGCGTGCAGCTGCTTCACAGGGGTGCCGCCGCCGCCGTTGATGTTGCTGCTGCTGCCGCTGAGAGCCTCGCACGCGTTGTAGCGCTGCCACGCGACCTGCCGCTGCTCCGCCGTCACGCCGACCAGCGGCGTCGGCGCCTGGAAGAACGTCAGCGCGGCCGACCGCCCGCACGCGCCGCCGCCGCCGCCGCCGCCCGAGCGAGGCGTAGAAGAAGGAGGCAGCGGCGCGCGGGTCGGCGGCCGCCGCGCCCTCCAGCCGCGTCAGCACGCGCAGCAGCGGGCGGGGTGGCGGCGACGGCGACGCGCGCGCGGCCGCCACCGCCCCTGTGCGCGCCACGGCCTCCAGCTGCTCGCGCGGTGAAGTCGGCGGGCGTGAGGACGCAGGTGCGCTCCAGGGCGGCGCGCGCCGGCACCCCCACCTCCATCCCGCCGGCGCGCTGCAGGCTCCGGCGCGCCGCCTCGAGCGCGGCCGCGTTGCAGCCCTCCGCCGGCGCCCGCACGCGCGCGTAGTACTCTACCACGAAGACGGTCCCCACCAGCTCGTAGCGCCGCAGCTCCAGCAGCTCCGCCGCGCCGGCAAGAGGTGCGTCCGCGGCGGGTGCGCCCCTCGCCGGCGGGCAGAGCACAAAGTAGCGGCTCACCTCGAGCAGCGGCCACCCGTGCGCGTCGGGGGGCAGGGCGTAGTGCGGCTGCGCGCCCCCGGCCTCCGGCGCGCGCGCGGCGTGCGGGGGGTCGTAGCGCAGCACGATGGGGCGGGCGGCGCCGCACTCGCCCGCGTGGGAGCGCATCGCGGCCGTCAGCTGCGGCGGCGGCGGCAGCGCGGCGCACGCGGGCAGCGAGCCGTCCACAGAGAGGGCGTCGAGGAGGGAGAAGAAGTCCTCCGCGTACACGCGCTGCGGAGACTGCTGCGGCGCCTGGGAGCCCGCCGCCGCCGCCGCCGCCTGTGCGCGCGTGGGGAAGGCGTGAGGCACCGCGGCAGGCGGCACATGAATCGGCGCGCGAGCCACGGCGTGGTGCTCGTACTCTGAAATCATGGGATGCGCACGCGGCGGCCTCCGAGACAGCGGCAGATATGCGCGGTGCGTGAGAGTCGCTGTTGGTGTCGTTGTAACTTCAAATGTTTTCCGCGAGAAAGATACCGAGCAAGCAAAACAGTTCAGATTCAAAATTCAAAAATCAGATTTAAAAAGAAAAATGGGTGCTCTATCGAAGAGTGCAGCTGGGAAGAAGAAAAAGGCGAGCTCGATTAATGCAGCTCTTCTTCCTTGTCTGCGCTTCTATGAGAATTACTTTTTTAAAGTGCTTAGATGGGTAGTTAAGACTACACACGTGTGCGTGCTAATAAATGCGTTAACGAAATTAAGAAAATATATTGTGATAGAATATAGAGGGAGGAAAAGAGAAATAAAAAACGAGAGAAAGAAAAAAGAAAGTGATAAAGGAGATACCTCACTATCTGTTTATGCCTAAACGTCTATGGATAAAGCTTAAGAAGAGAATGACTTACTGTTCTCTTCCTTGAACTGATGTCAAGCTTGTTTTATCCGTTCTTCTATGAATTCAATGTTGAGGCTGTTCCAACTGTCGAGAGAATCAATCTGAGAAACGTATATATAACTGTGATGATAGTAGCAGTAGTAGTGCTGAAATACTACAGACTCTCTGGCAGTGGGAAGAAACAATATATATTCTTGGAACAGATAAAATGAAATGAAAGTTGAAAAAGGGACGCGCGTGAAAGAATTCTTTCTTTTTTCCCCGTTTACAAGAGAGAAACGGTAGAAGAAAAAAAAAGTGTATGAAAGTAGAGAAAAAAAAGAGTACAAAGAAGATTTTCTTTTTTTTCGAGTGGAAAGTAACTGTGAAAGGGCAAAGAAAACCAAAAACAAAAGAAGAGAGAAGGGGGAGGGAGGAAGGGGAAGGGGAAGCGTTGAGAAGAGAAAAAAAAAGTACAAGTGAAAACGGAGGTTGAAGAATCTCTGATTTGTCTGTATGCGTTTGAATATTCCTTTTTGTTTCAGAAAAAAAAAATCCTCTTCTGTTTAGTTTTTTTTCTCTCTTCTTCCTTGTAGACCTTTATGCTGAGGAAATCGTTGTGAGACACAAAGGATACAAGAGAAGAAAACGCGTAAAAACAAAAATGAAAGAAAGAAAGACTAGTATTTAGAATTCACAAAGAAAGATAGTAAATCGTTCGAGTTTGACTGTCTCTTGCTTGTGCTTGTTGCTATCCTTGTTTTGGAAGGAGTGCTCTGTGTGTATTTGTGTTCTGTCCGTTGTACAAAGGCACAATGACAACGAGTATCTTCACTTATCAGCTAAAGAAATAATAAAAAGTGTGATATGGCGAAGATGTTATCAAGACGGAGCTTCGACAAGTGTAGGAAAACAAACACAATGCAAGAATATAGTCAAACTGAAGAACGGGACCTATTTTTTAGTTGACTTTATTACTATTTTTCCAATTATCTGGCGTTGGTAGCGTAATGACAAAAAGAGCAAGGGGAGGGGGGGGGAGTGGAAAAGAAATGTACGATGTAGGATGGACAAGTTGTTTTTCAGTAATACGACGGGAAAAGCAAACGATGCACACAGCAGAGTGGGAAAAAAAAACAACAGCTCGCATAACTTTTATAAACTCTGCGATCACCAAAAGATTAATGTTGCCGCCTGCACGTTTCCTTTGATCATCTTCTTGAGTATTGTTGCCACAATGACCATGTGTGTGTCTCTGTGTCTTTTACGATTGAGTGAATATTATTCACCGGTCAGTACGCCAGTGCGATTCGAGTCATTTAATAGTATTGCAAAAATAGAACGAAGAAAGAGTTAATAAATGAAAAACAAAACAAAAGTGTGTGAAAACGGGAGAGGAAAAAAACAATCAAGAAGCGATGAATAGCATCATCTGTGACACCGGTGGTAGGTTCGCACAGCGGCCGCTTCAGCATCGAAGGGAAGCGCGAAGCACAAGTCGGCGGTAATAAGGCAAGGTGATCAGCAAAGTAAATAGTAATAATAGTAATAGTAATAGTCAGCTATCGTAAAACAGCACGCGCACGCACGCACGCACGCTCCTGCGCCTCGCCGCGTCAGCCCTGCGAAGGGGCGGAGGGCGGCGGCGGCGGCGGCGGCGGGGTGTCGGCGGCCTCCGGGGCGAGCTCGAGGTCGCGGCCGGCGTCGCCGATGCGGGTGAAGCGCTCCCCCTTCTCGCGCAGAAAGTCCTCGACGGTGCGCTTGCCGTCGACGACCCAGCCGAGGTTGTCGGCGATGAGGTGCTTGTTGCGGCAGCTCGGGCACTCGACGATGACGATGCCTTTTGTGTAGCAGTGCTTGCTGAACTTCTTCACCATGCGGTAGTCGCACACGCCGCAGTTGAAGGCGGCCACCATGTCGCCCCCGCGCGTGCCGATGCCGCCGCCGCCCATCACCGACTGCTTCTGCGCCGTCTCCGGGTTCTGCAGCGCCGAGAGGATGAGGTCGCGGTCCGCGGGGCTGAGGCCGCGCAGCTGCTGGATGAGCGCGTTGGCCGCCGCCTGCTCCGCCTCCGTCAGCGCGGCCGCCGCGTCGCTGGGGCTCGCGATCCGCTCGTCCGCCGGCGGCGCGGGGACACCGGACGGCGGAGGGGAGGCGGCGCCCGCCAGAGTGCCCGCCCCACTGTTGTTGTTGCCGCTGCTGCAGCGGCGCGCGGCGGCCCACAGCGCGGGACTAAAGGAGGCGGGAGGGCGGCGCAGCGCCAGAGGCACGAGACGAGTCGCACAGCGAGGTACGAGTTGAAACATGCCGAGTCAGGGAGCGGCGCAGAATATCAGTTGTGAAAGAGAAGGAAAAAAAAAAACAAGAGACCTTGGGAACTCTCAAGAGGAAATGATGCTTGTATTTTCTGCGACGGCTGGCGCACGTTGATGAAGAAAGGGTGAGAGAGAGAGAGAGAGAGAGAGAGAGAAGAGACGTTGAGCGCGTGTCGACACAGAAGCATGTGGGTAGACGGTGCACACCTTTGTCGTGCTGCTTCACCGTACATGATAATATACGAAAGCACAAGTAAGGAGGAACGGGCTGTCCATTAAAGTGGTACAAACAACAAATAATCAAAGTATTCACTGAAAGAAAATAACGCAACTTTCAACGCAAGACAAGAGGTGAGACGGGGGTGAGGAGATGAAAAGGAGTCATACAAGGAAGAAATATATGAGCGCAACGGCAACAGTGTGTGTGTGTGTGTGTGCGTCTCAGACGAGGTAGTTGGAGAAGGGCCGCTCCACGCCCCCGGCGGGCCCCGCGTGGCGCGGTCGAGGGCGGCCTCGTCGTTGTCGTCGCGGCGCGCGCGGCCGGCGAGGATCGAGCGGCGGTCCGCCTTGGCGAGGGCGGTGAGGGCCAGCAGCGCGGCGCCGCCCGCCACCACCGACAGCAGCAGGCCCACACACGAGAAGAGGATGGTGCCGGTCGGCGGGAGGGTGTGGGCGCTGCCGCCGCTGCCGCCGGTGCCGCCCTCCGAGCCCCCGCCAGCCGCCTCGGTGGCCGCGGTCGCGGCGCTGCCGTCTGCGCCCGCGACAGGAGAGCCGGCGCCGCCGCGGAGATGGAGTGCGGGAAGAGCAGGTACATGTAGAAGAAGACGCCGACGGCGCAGAGCAGCAGCTGCCCGAAGCACGTCGCGAGGAACACCCGGAAGGCGAGCGTGCGGCGGACGAGCTTGCGGCACCGCCACGTCTGCCGCACGGTAAAGTCGCGGGGCGGCGGGGCGGCGGGGGCGGCGCCGCGGTGCGTGGGCGACGGCGCCGGCGTCGGGTCGTACACGCGCACAGACTCGGAGTCGTCCTCGCGGTGCGTCAGTTGGGGAGCGAAGGTGACCGACTTCTTGCGCTTCGCAGCGGCAGCGGCAGCACTAGCAGTCCCCGCCTCCTCCGTTGCGTCCTGCCGCGAGAGGCGCAGTTTGGAGCGCGCGATGCCCAGCGACGTCAGCGGGTTCGAGAAGCTCTCGTTGCCCTCCAGCGCGCTGAAGGCCGCCAGGCGCTCCGCCGCCAGCGCAAAAGAGTACCCGCCCGCGGCGTCCTCCTCCGCCTCGCGGTCGCGGTCCGCGCCGCGGCGCGCGGTGGCGGCGGTGGTGTGCTGCACGCAGGCAGCGGGCGGGAGGCGCAGAGCAGCAGGGCTGCCCTCGGGGTGCCGCAGGCCGTAGTGCGACCAGAGGCAGTAGAGCTGCACGGCGCTGGGGAACGGCACGAGCGCGAGCGCCGCCACCACCGCCCGCCGCAGCGCCGCGCGGTCGCCGCCGGGGTTGGTGTACACCAGCGCGTGTAGGGCGTACGGCGTGCGGTACAGGGGGGACACCGCACCGCCGCCGCCGCCGCCGTCGCCGTCGCCGTACGCGCCGCTGTCGCCGCCCTCGAGGTCGATGCGGGCGTGGTGGCGCGCGGCGTCGGGTGTGGTGGGGGCGGTGGTGGCGCCGCTGGAGCCAACGCCGGGGGTGGGCGGCCGTGGCAGCTCAGCAGCGGGTCGGCGGAGGTGTAGGGCGAGCGCAGCCGCAGGCCGCGGTAGAGGGTGAAGAGCTGCAGGGCCTTGCCCAGCACCAGCGCGACGGCCATCACCGCGGCCGCGTCGCCGCGCGGCTCCCACGCCCAGTAGCCCACCAGCATCACGTCCAGCGCGAGCGCGCAGACCGCCGAGGCGGCGACGCACCAGCGCCGCCAGCGCCACGCAAAGCCCTCGGCGCGTGGCTGGTAGACGGCGATCGTCTCGAGGTACGGCAGCGTCGCCACGTCGCCGGCGTCGCTCTCGAGCTGGTCCAGCAGCGACGCCGGCAGCCGCAGCCGCGAGTCGCGCGCGAGCAGCGCGAAGACGCCGCGGTCGCGCAGACTGAGCGCCAGCGCGAGCGGCGACATTAGGCAGCGCAGCAGCTCCTCGCCGTTGAGGCGCCGCGGGTGCCGCAGCAGGTGCATCCCGTCCGCCAGGTTCTCGGACGGCACCGACACGTTGTTCAGGTCGAGGCGCGGGTTCGCGAGCAGCCAGCGCACCAGCGGCGCCGACCGCGCGCGCACCGCCATCTGCAGCGCCGTCGCGGCGTAGCTGAAGTTGGGGTCGAGCTTCTGGTGCGACAGCAGCAGCCGCACCAGCGCGCCCCACGCCGCCGCCGTGCCGGGCACCGCCGCGCCCTCGGCCCACCCGCCCAGCCCGTGGCCGCCGGGCAGCGCGCTCGCGGACGGCACAAAGGCGGCGCCAGCGGCGGCCGGCCGCGACTTGCTGGCCCCCCCGCCGCGCAGCACCATTCCTGCGGCGGCCACCGTGGGGCGCGGCGGCGACGGCGGGCGGCCCTCCTCCGCGAGAGGCAGCACGGTGGCCAGGCCCGGCTCGGCGGCGGCGTCGGGAGGGCCGTCGGGGGCGGCGAGGGCGAGGTACTGGCGCACGGCGTAGAGGAGGGGCGTCGTGCCGGCGTTGTTGGCGAAGCGGTTGACCTTTGTCTGGGGGTCCATCCCGAGCAGCAGCACCGCGTCGCGGTCGCAGGCGGCGACGGCCTCGAAGAAGGCCCCGCCGTAGTTGGCGCGGACGCGCGGGTCGGCGAGCAGCAGCGGCACGAGGTGCAGCTGGCGGCGGCGCACGGCGACGCGGAGGGGGAAGCCCGTGTTGGGGTGCACGCGGGGGTCGCGCAGCAGCAGGCGGCACATGGCGTCGTCGCCCATGGCCGCCGCGACGGTGACGGGGCCGCAGTAGTCAAAGTTCCACGGCCAGTAGGCGTGCAGCATCTCCTCCACCAGCGCGTGCCGCACCTCCTCGCGCGGCTCCTGCAGCGCCACGTCCAGCGCGCCGGCTGACAGCGGCACCACCACCTCCGCCGCCGCCGCCGCCGCCGCGCTGCCCTCCGACGAGCACATGCTGTCGCGGCTGGGGTAGCTGCGCGCGCCCTCGCCGGCCCCGCCGCGCGCCGACTCACTGGCGGAGGCGGGCGACCCCAGCGGCGCCTCGCCGTCGGCCGCGTCGGCGCGGGGGAGGACCTCCGCCATGTCGCGCGGCACGAGCGCCGTCGCGTGCTCCCAGCGCCGCAGCGCCGCCCCGAGCCGCGCGAGCGCCGGCCGCCACTCCTCCGCGCCCGCGCCGCGCACCTCGAGCACCAGCCGCCACAGCTGCCGCTCCGGCCCGGCGGCGGCCGGCGGCGGCGTGCGGTACTCGCCCTCGACCACGTACGGGGGGTCGTCGTGGTAGCTGCACGTCAGCCGGCGGGGGACAGCGCGCGCACGCGGCCGCGACCGAGACCGAGACCCCTGCCGCGACGTGCTCGACGTCTGCATACAGAAATGAATCTATTTTGCGTCCCGTGTGCTGAGCGAGGTGAGGCGTTATCTTGTGTCGCTTCGCGGCCCTGTGAACTGCGTGTGGGTACGTTTTTGAGGTACTAGTACAGGTTGAGAAGTGCAGCGGTAAATGCGTGCTTTCCCTTTCCCGAAAAGTCTTTATATATATAGTGGCGTGAGACGAGCGAGAAGCGAAGCTGTGCGGTAGGTAAGAAAGGGGATACTCAATATAGGTCGGGGAAGAAGGGAAAATTCAATACTTACATTAAGACAAAGAGCGAACGAGAGAAGATGGAAACGAACGAGACAGAGGATAGATTTTTGAACTGACAAATATAAATATGAAATGAGGAGCTATGACCGATGAATGTGTGTGTGTGTGTGTGTGCGTGTGTGCGTGCGTGCCGCCTCAGTTCTAAGGTAGCGTTCGAATAGAAGAGTTCAGCCTCAGCAAGAACGGCGAGGCCAGCAGCGGTTCACCTATTAACCTAAGTCGGGAATGGGGAAGGACGAGACAGAAAAATGGATAGAGGAGGTGAGGGGTGCGAACACACGAAGCTACTTATGAAAAAGCAAATGCAACGCTCGAATAGACTGTGCCAGAAGCAACATGGGGGATTTGGCGCTCCCGCGAAAGGGTTTCAGTCACCACAGATGGCAAGAATCGAACTCCGTAAGACTATATAGAACAAAAAAAGAAGCAAACATATAACATTCTTCAGCGACAGCTTTTCATAGTGTTTAAATGCCAAGCGAGACATCATGATACGTCCAGTAAAGGACAGTAAGGAAAGGGAGAATCCAGTATCAGAGTTAGAACTTGTTTACTGTATTTTCAAATCGGTCGTCCTTCTGCTTTCTCTCTCGCATTCTCTCTGTCTTCTTTTGTTTTCCCCCCTTCAACTCTGTCCAATGATAGGGGAACCGCTATGCAGGATGAGAGTAAGCGCCGAGAAAGAAACAAGATGCGTATCAGAAACTGCTAAAGAGAGAAAAGAAAGTGAGGTCCAAAGACAGAAAAGGAAAAAAAAAAGAGACAGCTTCAAAGAAGGGATAAATTCAGAACGGCACTGATGGTGGGTCACACCTGAAAATACGCAGAAGGAAGAAGAATTAAAAACAGGATAGAAACGGGAGAAACATTAGCACATATACGGCAAGAAAAAGGAAAATAAAATAGGATGTTGACGCAAAGAAATATATATATATATATATATAGAGAGAGAGAGGCAAAAAAAATGAAGACATAAAAGACGTGAAGAAAGAAACACAAGAAAGGAAAGCCATATATATGTCCTGCAAAGATTAGAAGGGGGAATTGTGGTGGGAAAAGTGGTCACAGGGTAGTTCTGTCACTTCCCACAAAAAAGGCCAGCAGGACGCGCGGTGGTGAACAACGAATGAAGTGGGACTAGAACAGAATTAAAAAAAAAAAACAAGAACAGAAACAAGTAATAATCATGAGCGCTGAAGCAACTCGCAGGTAAGGTGAGCGGAAAAACAGCGGAACATCTGCTACACAAGAGGCGAGAGAGGTAAACAGGCGGGCAAAGCAGCACCACACGTGACATGGTAAAAAGGGAACGTAGCAGTGAAACGAATCGTGGTGATGCGGGCAACTAGTGCCTTCTATACGGAATATGAGGGAAGAAATCAGAGGAAACGGAAAAAAATATGTACAACGAAAATGAGCAGATATCTCTACTTATCTGTACAAGGGTAAAACAAAAAAAAAGGAGAGGAAGATCAATATTGAATACATCAAGAAAGAAGAACAGATTTCCCAAAAATGATTTGTGTTCTTGGTTGCTTTTCTCACCTTTTTCTTTCAACAACATGGACACCACAGAAGAAAAAAAAAGGGAACGAAATAATGAAAGAATGAAAGAATGAAAGTGGGAAGGAGGACAACGCGCTGGGGCAGCGGATTACAGAGGACTGGGGCCGTTGTTGTAGTTGTAGTAGGACGGCGCGCCGTAGCCAGCGTTGGGGTTCGTGGCCGGCGGGGTGCCGTAGTTGTTGTTCGGCGCCGCGCCGCCCTGGTAGCCGGTGTTGCCCCCGTACTGCGGCTGGCCGCTGTAGGGATTCTGGTTGTAGCCGCCGTTGTTGTAATTCTGATTGTTGTTGTTGTAATTGTTGTTGTTGTTGTAATTGCTGTTGTTGTTGTTATAGTTCTGGTTGTTGTTGTTATTGTTGTTGCTGTTGCCGCCGCCGCCGCCGCCCTTGTTGGCCATGCAGCAGCAGCAGATAACGCCGGCGATGCAGGCGATGGCCGCGGAGCAGCACACGCACAACAAGCAGAGCATGTCGCCGTCGCCCATCGTCTCCTCGTCGGTGTAGAGCAGCACGAGCTCCTCCGCGCTACCGTCCGCCGCCGCCGGCACCTTTAGGAACTGCGCCGAGCGCAGCGCGTCGGCCAGCGGCAGCCCGTCCGGCAGCGCCACCAGCGCGTCCGTCATGCTCTCCGCCTCCGCGCCGCCCACGCGCGCCTCCGCCGGCAGCCGCACCGCGAACAGGTGCACCGCCGCCGCCGCCTCCTCGCCGTCCGCCGCCAGCGCCGCCGCCAGCCGCGCGCGCAGCCCCCGCACGTCGCACGTGCTCGGCGCCTCCACCACGCGTGCCGCCGCCAGCGCCGCGCGGCCCTCCGCGCCCGCGTCCGCCGCCGCCCGCAGCCGCGCCAGCCCGTCGCCGCTCACCTCCACGCAGCGCACGCGCACCACAGGCGACGGCGTCCGCGGCTGCGCGAGGGCCATCATGTGCGACATCTCACACTCCGCGGCAACGCCGCCAGGGGCACTGCTCGTCATGTATACGGGTGTGTGGGGAGGGAGTGGGTGATCGGTTGTGCTTCTGCTGAGGTACAGGGAAGAATAAAGATTCTTTTATTTATTATTCTTTTCCAGTGAGTAGTGATTAATTTGTACTTTTTTTTTTGAACAGAGAAGCAAAAAAAAAAAAGGGAAGAAAGAAAGAAAAAGATGTGTGCTGCTAAGTTTACAAAAGATAAAACAAAATAAAATGAACAAAGGGGGAGGATGAAAGTGTGAAAAGGATTTAGTGAGGCTGCTGAAAACCTGAAATTCTTCATTGAGAAAAGTGTACGGGACGGTGATAAGGTGAGAGAGAGGAGAGCAGAGATAGAAATGAAGATGCTGAGAAAAGAGACTGAAACTCAACACGGGTTACAAAAACGACAAAAAAAAAAGCAGGTAGCCCTAACATCATTTCCCAGTGTAGAGCGGGAGCATGACTCAAAAGAAAAAAAAAAACATCGCAGGAAAAGGCGTACGCGCGCAGTGAAGTACGCACGACGCGCGAAAGGCTCGAGATGCTGATGTGAGAATGTAGCTTATTGTCTTGCATCGAAAGAAGGCCCACCTTCCCAATTGAGCAGGGTACTTCGTTTAGCAGGACTCATACTTGTTTCTGCGTTTGGCAATTGCATGTATAAATTTGCTGTTGGCGTTCAAAAGACATGGATGGAGAAAGCCGTTAATATACTTGGGAGAGAAAAATAACCCAAAAGAAAAACAAAAAAAAAGATGAAGAAAGGAAGGAAATATGAAGAAAAAAAAAGGATGAGAGAAAATACAAATAAACATATTTCAAAGACAAAGTGAAATGAAAAAAGACCGCAACAAAACGAAGGAAGGAAAACTGCGTGAGGAAACGAAAGAATAGCCTACTCTACATGGTGATAGGCTTGCTTCTCCAACCGGATAATTTTCATAGAATATTCCAGAGCAGTTCATCACTTCTCGTTGTTGTTATTGACTTTGTGCTTCTTTTCATTTCATTTGCGAAGCTTTACGGTGTGCATGTGTGTCACTCGATCATTGGCACCACATTTTTTTCCTTCCATGTTTGGCCGTGTATTATTTTCTCTGGTTCTCGACTATTTGCGAACCCGTTCAACAGCGGTACTTACAATTGGCAAACATGCTGCTTTCTTCTCTCCCCTCCAAATGTTTGCACCGCTATCGTCCAAGCGATTGACGGACTCGTTCGCACTTTCTAAGCGCATGTGTTGTTGATACTATCTTCCCCTCTCTCTCTCATTTTCTTGATCTACAGTGGAACGAGGAAGAACGAGAGGAGGAGTGAGAGAAAAAGGCTGGAAAGGAGGGAAGGCGAAATTGTCGAGAAAGAGAAAGAGGAACTGAGAGAGAGAGAGAGAAAGAGAAGGGAGAAAGAGAGAAAAAAAAAAAAAGAGCGATCCAATAGAAAATTACTATGGGAAAATAAATCAAAATGGAAAGTGAAAAGAAAAGAAAAATGAGGGGGAAAATAGAGAAATACAGAGAATGCTGTTTTTAAAATACGGAGTAAATACGATTTCGCCGTGAACATCTCTTTGTTCTACTAATTTTCGTTTACGCTTCCAGGAATTGTGGGATTTTCTTTACTATGACTTGTTTTACATTGTTAGATCTGTTTTTCCTTTGAATTTTCTCATATATATATTTTTTTACGGAGTCGATGGAATTCCTCTCGTTTGCGAATCAGTAATATTGTTGTTTCTTTGATTGTTTGGCCTCTCATTGTGAAGTATTGTTGCTTTTTTATTGTTATTCTTGCTTTCTTTTCATATGAGTTTTTTTTTTCGGCCGCTCCTTTAAGGGATACTTTCAATTACGTGACTCTTATTAACCTCTTTCTTTGATGGTGATGTTGCTGTTTCCCCCCACGATGAAGTTCATGGAAAAGAGAGAAGCGACGTATTGTGCATCAGATTACTGCATCCATTTCAAGCTCGGTCCTCGCAACTTAAGCGGGAGAAGGGAAGATGAGAATCGTTGAATGAAATGGAGCGGAAGATGCAGAGCGGAAAAAAAAAAAACAGATGGTGAGATCGGAAGGAGAAAAAACGGTGATGAAAGAAAGATGCGAGCTCTCAAAAGAAGGAGAAACAAGAGAACGAAAAGAGTGAAGCTCGGAGACTAGAAGTCAACATACCAGAGGAGGTAATAAACGGACGGACGTGAGCGGATATGAATGGAAACATCATAATTACGAAAGATCAATCAAAATAAAAATGAATGAAAAGAAAAAATAAAATAAAGATAGATAGACTCAAATGAGCGAAAGCATTTGTAGTCGGAGACAAAACAGAACTACAATTCAAAAAGCTGAAGAGGAGGGCGGAAAGCCAATAAAAAGTGCGAAGGAAATAGATTCTTACAGAAAAAAAAAGGGGGAGAAGAAAATGATAATAAAAAATAATGAAAAAAAAAGAAAGAGAGAGAAATCAAAAGTGCTACCGAAGAAGGACACGGGTGGTCAGCGATATGTGACAAGAGCTCGCGGAGCACTTGTCCGTAGTACGCGCGTGTGCGTGGGTGTCCGTGTGGCTCGCTTTGCTCTAGTAACCGTTGTTGGTGTACTGCGGCTGGCTGTAGCCGTTGCCGGCGTAGGGGTTCTGGTTGTAGCCGCCGTTGTTGTAATTCTGATTATTGTTGTAATTCTGATTGTTGTTGTAATTGTTGTTGTTGTTGTAGTTCTGGTTCTGGTTGTTGTTATTGTTGTTGTTGCTCTTGTCGCCGCCGCACTTGTCCTTGCAGCAGCAGCAGAGCACGCCGACGATGCAGGCGCAGCAGGCCGCGATGGCGACACAGATGGCGACCGTCTTGCAGTCGATGCCGAGGCCGTCCTCGTCGGTGTAGAGCAGCACGAGCTCCTCCGCCTCGCCGTCCGCCGCCGCCGGCACCTTTAGGAACTGCGCCGAGCGCAGCGCGTCGGCCAGCGGCAGCCCGTCCGGCAGCGCCACCAGCGCGTCCGTCATGCTCTCCGCCTCCGCGCCGCCCACGCGCGCCTCCGCCGGCAGCCGCACCGCGAACAGGTGCACCGCCGCCGCCGCCTCCTCGCCGTCCGCCGCCAGCGCCGCCGCCAGCCGCGCGCGCAGCCCCCGCACGTCGCACGTGCTCGGCGCCTCCACCACGCGCGCCGCCGCCAGCGCCGCGCGGCCCTCCGCGCCCGCGTCCGCCGCCGCCCGCAGCCGCGCCAGCCCGTCGCCGCTCACCTCCACGCAGCGCACGCGCACCGGGACGGCGGAGGGGTCGGCGACGATCATGTCGCCCATCTCGGGGACGACGGCGGGGGGCGCCTGCACGAGGGTGCTCGACTGTTCCTGGCCCATGGTGATGTGGTGAGGGGGGCGGTTGGGGGTTGGAAGGTGCGATGAAAAGTGGATGGGAGAGTGCTGAGATCTAGGGGAGAAAAAAAGAGTAGAAGAAAGGCTACGGAAACTAGATGTAAGATAAAGTATCACGAGGTATCTGAGAGAAGGAGAGGGAGAGGGAGGTTGGAATGTGTCGTGTCACGCGCGCTCTCAGGCGGTGCCCGCTGAACACTCATTGCAGACCAGAATCACAGCGCCGAAGCGGCGTCGCTCAGAACAGGGAAAGTGAAAGAAAAAAAAAAACATATAAAGTCAGGAATGAGAGTTGTAAGAGAGAGAAAAAAAAAAAAACATGACGTGCGCGTCATAGCAGAGAAAAGAAAAAGGCGTAGCGTTGATGATGGCCTACGAAAAGGGGCCGCACCCATTTGGTCATCAGGGTTCAGAGCAGCTGCTGCTGAGCGTCGGTTGTGGTGTTGCCGCTGCCGGACACCATGTGTGGCGGGGTGTCGTTGCTGGTCGCCGCTGCTGCCGTTTTCTTGGCGGAGGCGGGGGCTGCGTCTTCGGCGACGGCGGCCGCGAGCCACGGATTCTCCGCCAGCAGTGTCGCGCGCTCCGCGTCGCCGAACTCCGGCACGCCGCCGAGCAGCACGCGCACGCCCTCCCGCGGCTCCTCCAGCAGCAGCGCCGCGAGCACGGCAGAGGCGAGGCCGAGCAGGTCCGGGCAGCGCAGCACCGCCGCCGCCTCGCACACCGCGGCCGCCGAGGCCCACATGTCGCGCCGCTCCGCCAGCGTGAAGCCGCCGCCGCCGCCCGCGCTGCCTGCGCCGCCCGACCCCTCGCGCCCCGCCGCCTCGTCCACCCAGCGCCCGCCGGCGGCCAGCGCCGCCACCTCCGCCGGCCCCCGCGGCGCCCCCAGCAGCCGCACCACGCAGAAGCGCTGCTCCCACGGCGGCAGCCCGTAGAGGTCGGTCAGGCGCAGCGGCGGCGCGGGGGTGGGGGAGGGGGCGGCGGCGGCGGCGGCGGTGTGCGCGGCGCCGTGGCGGTGCTCCCAGTAGAGGGCGACGGTCTCGAAGGTGCGCGGGGCGACGGCCGGCAGCGGCACGGCGTCGTCGTCGGCCCCCGGGCGGTCCGCCAGCAGCTCCCGCAGCGCCGCGCTGCCGCGCTCGAGGAGGTAGAGGGGGCACGCGTACGGCACGCGGTCGCGCCCGACGGACAGCAGCACCACCCCGCCGCCCCCGTCGTGGCCGCCGCCGGGGGGGACGCGGCGCACCTCCGTCAGCTCCATCGCGATGTAGAAATGAGACGACTTGATGCGAGTGTGCAAGGAGGACTGCTCGTATTCTTCAAGTTATTGACTCATATATATATATATATATATATGTGTGTGTGTGTCTATGGGTATACTCGTGTGAACAATAGTGTTTCCGATAGTATTTGGTTGAGCAATGCTTGGTAAGGGAAGTGCACAGCGAAAGAAGAAAAAAAATTGGAAACAAAAAGAGGGGGAAAATATGGACGGGTGATTTACACAAAGCTGTGGGCATGTTCAGCAAGGGGTAACACATTTAAAACCACATGAAGAGCGCCTCGCGGCACTTCACACGCGTGCGAAGAAGAGATGATTCATCCCCGTTGCGTGAAGCACCCAAACAGTAAAGAATAAAATCTACTAAGGGCACTCTGGCAAACGAACAAATAATCTTTAAAAACCCAATAAAAAGGCTTCCAGAAACAGATGTGGCATTGGAGGGTAGGTCACCAGCGAGCTAGTCTCACCTCCTCGTACTTGTATCAGCACATAAACATATTGATGAAAGCATCTGACTCTCTTGTTTTCAAACGCAAAGATGTTGTTGTTGTTGTTGTTGTTGTTGTTTTTTACGACATCGTAATAATATGATAAATATGTTGTTGGGATTATTTTTGTTTCATTAAAGGGTTTTTGTTGACTGATGCTTGGAGTCTGTGTTATATTGATGGTGCAGTGTGGCAAAAAGGGGGGAGGAAAAACAAAAACAGCTCTATTATAGTCTGACAAGTTATGATAATGTTATATAGTGGGAAAGAAGAAGAAAATGGCATTAAAGAAATAAGAGAAGCACCAGAAACAAGTGGGAGAAAAAAAAAAGAAGTAATAGAATTGTAAATGGCAATAGAATAGACATTTTTTTATATGGAAAAACATATATAAAAAATGAAATATGGTTGAAAAGGAACGAGAAGACGACAGAAAAAAAAAACAATGAAAGGCAAGACGCACAGGCACTATAAGCTGTCAAAAATAGAGACATTTACAGTGGGAACGATTAGTATTAGTTACTACCAAAATGACAGAAGAAGTGAATAAAAGGAAGGAGAGCAAAAGAGCAGCAAAGTAGAAGAGAGAATTGAGAAGAAAAAATGATATATGAAGCGATAAGAAACGAAGGACGGGAAAAAAGGAAGAAGAACAAAAACGGATTCAAGGAATGAAGTGGAGAGGGAGTGGGGGGGGGGGGGCCAGTAATATGAAATGAGCATGCATGGTACCCTTCGACGACGTGGTGGAACTGGAAAAGATGGAGCGGTGTGACTTGAGTACTATAAAATCTGCCCCTCTAATTCCCTCTCATACTTCTTCTTCCGTTCTTCCCTTCCTTACGGATTCTAACTATTCTTCGCTTTCTGTACTATTCTTTATAATTCTCCTCACTTTTTTTTATCTTATATTAAAAAGAAAATGGAAGTGTTTTGTACATTGTTCTATTTTTTTTTTCTCAAACCACGTATCTCTGTTTCAACAGAATAGGGGAGGAGTCCGAACACTCCAACACCGCTGATCACATATCTCGAACGATCAGGAGATGCTGGCATTGGACAGGCGTGCAAAAACGTGTAATGTTAGCTGTGTGATAGTGTGGGTGTAGCAGTAGAATCATTTTTTCATTCCTTCTGCGTGAAGTAGTAACTAAATAAATATGTGTTCTTGCGTATATTGTTACGGACGAGATTATTATTGTTATTTTTATTATTATTATCATTATTATTACTATTAGCGCTTTCTCTCGTTTCTATTTTTTTCCTCCTGTTGCGCCCTTTTCTCTCTCCCCTCCTCCCGCTTCCTTCATCACTCGCGTCAGTCGCGGCATTGCTACTGCATTGATGTCGTTTCTGGCGTCGCTTACATTGATATCTTTTGCTGAGCGCTACACTTCCCTCCTCTCTTTTTCTTTTTATTATTGCTTTCCTTCTTCCTCCCCGCACTCTTGGCACCCATTCCGTCTTCTCCACGAAAGAATGCTAGTAAAACTGAGCAATAATGACGGGAAAGGGGATAAAGACCATGCAGAAGGACTAAGCAGCAAAAAAAAAAAAAAGAAAATCAACAACGCGGGATCAACAACAGCCGGGGTGCAGGGGAAACGGATAGCTAAGCAATTGGTGTTTTGTGAAAACAGTGCTCAGACAGGAACGTGTGAGGAGAGGCGTCCGAGGAGAAGAAAGACAATCAAGGCAGCTAGAAGACAATGCCCGCAGGGGGAGAAAAAAAACAAAAGAGAAGGCGACGATGCGGTCGACAGCAGCCAGCGAGCTTGCCATGACGCTCAGAGGAAGCAGCGAGAGACGGAGAAGAAGTCGGCTCCTGTCTACTGCTCGCTGTCGTTGATGAGGGAGAGGAGGATGGGCAGCGGCACGTTGACGTGGTTCTGCAGGTACTGGATGCGCTCCATGTGCTCCGACTGGCTCCCGGCCGCCGTCGCGAAGGACTGGAAGAGCTCCGTGAACCAGCGCAGGCGCGCCTCGCTGCCGCGCGCGAGGTTCGCCGGGGGGCCCTCGTTGAAGAAGGCGAGCTCGTCCTGCTCCTCCTGCGAGCGCTCCGCCTTGGCGGCCAGCGCGTCGTAGCGCTGCTCGAGCACGGCCCCGACGGTGCTGTGGCCCTTGACGGCCATCATCTCGTAGACCTTGCGGAAGGTGCTGTTGCGCGCGGCGCTGAAGGGGCCCGGGACGATCTGCATCGGCGGCGTCGTGGCGAAGCTGGTGCCGTTGGTGAACTGCACAATGACGCACGAGATGTTGTCGCGGCTGCCGCGCTCGATGGCCTCGGCGCACACGCGGCCGGCGATCTCGGCCAGGTCGTCGCACGTCTTGAGCTGCTCCTTGATGAACTCGATCACCTCCTCGTTGGAGAAGTTGCCCTCGAAGACGCCGTCGCAGCAGAGCGTGACAAAGTCGCTCTTGTCGAAGGACACCGTCGCGTGCGTCACGTCGGCGAGCGCGATGACCTTCTGCTGCGTCTGCGGGCCGCTGCCCTGCTTGTAGTCGCGGTCCCCAAAGGCGCGGCTGACGGCGAGGTTGCCGTCGACGCGGTTGTTGTCGACGTGGCCGCCGCACGACTCGATGCGCTGGCGCTCGCCCTCGTTGTTGGGCTTGTGGTCCTCGGTGAGGGGGTGGCACACGCCGTCGATGCACGCGACGACGCGGCTGTCGCCGACGTTGCCGACCTGCAGCTGCACCTTGTCCCCCTGGTGGTACGCGAGGAAGAAGGTGCCGGTGCTGCCGCCGTCGCGGTCGCTGTCCATCCACTCCTGGTCGACCTGCAGCGCGAGCTCCCGCAGCCGCTCGTCGCTCAGCGGTATGGTGCGCGACGACTTCTCCAGGTCGAGCTTGCTGCGCCAGGCGCCCTCGAGGTAGGTCGAGCACTGGTCGTTGACGTGCCCGTCGAAGACGCCGAAGAAGCCCCACGTGGGCTCGAGGTACGCCAGGTGCGCGTCCTCCATGCTATCGCGGTAGCCGTTGACGCAGCTCGAGCCGCAGCGGAAGATGGGGTTGCCGTAGCGCTCCTGCAGCTGCGTCATCACCGGCTTCGGGAGAGGGAGGCCCATGGTTTGTCCGAGAGTCTCAGAGAAGGGATTGGTGGGGTGGGTAGGTGGGCGCGGTCGGTTTTTGGAGGTGCTGGCGACTCTAAGCAAGGGGGAAAAAAATATATATGCAGAACACAATACAGTTGAATAGTCACAACAGTGGTTGAGGAACTTGATTATGAAAGTATCTGGGCAAGTACGCGAGTGAGTGCGCGTCTGTGCGTATGTGGGTGTGTGTGTGTGTGGGTGAGCCTGTGACTGACTGATGCTGTATATCGTGTGTATCTGACGTTGAGCCGTAAACAAAGACTGGGAAGAGAGTACAAAAGAAAAAAAAAAGAGGGTGTAAATACAAGAAAAGAAAACGGGAATACACAAGCTTGTCGGCGTATACGTATGATGACAAAAGCTGTTGTTTATTATAATTCCTTTTTTTAACCTAATACGCAGGATAGCATCGCAATGGAAAGGTGGAAAAAAGGGGGAAGGGTTGAGAGAGCGTAAGGTAGACGAAAGAGGGCGTTAAAAAAAGAAAACTAATGAGCGAGGAGCGCACGCACATTCGTTTGCACACATCATTGCTGGGATGTGTGGCGCACGAAAATGGCACATCAGACGTAATGACACAACGCACGATTGAAAGGCGACAGGTAAAGATCAGCTGCTCCCAGCAAGAGAGTGGGAGACGGCGCAGTACAATAACTTCTAGTAGAAGTGACCAAAAATAAATTGGGAGAAAAATCACTGTTCTATTTATGCATTATTATTTTTTTTCCTTTCATCATCACCGACGTCTTCAGGATAACTCCCGAAGCGATCTCTTCCTCTCTTTCGACCCGTTTGAGTCTGTGTGTGTGTGTGTGTGTGTTTCTGTAGTCCTTTTCTTTTCGCCAACACGTCCACTGTCGCAGTTGCGGGAGAGCCCGGCGACCGCGGCAGCTGAGACTCACAGGAGATGATACGTGATAGATACTGTATCAGGCAGAAAAGAAGAAGAAGAAGGGGGGGGGGAAAAAACAGAAATAACAACAAGAAGAGCGGAGAAACTTGCATCTGACGATGAAAGCCGAGTAGGAGGGGAAAAAAAAAAAAAGAAACACATTATTAAATGGGGACAGAATAGGATAATAGCAATAGTAATAGTAAAATAATAGTAATAATAATAGCAATAGAAGAATCAACGAAAAGGCAGGAAAAAGAATAAGAGGTGAGAAAAACAAAAGAAGGAGAAACGGTCCTGGACAGCGATCCCCATGGCTCAACGCGTGAAGAGGAACTGCAGGTCCTCCCCAGAGAGCTTGTTGAGGGAGGCGATCTCGCCGTCGACGGTGCCCTCGAAGACGAGCATCTTCTTGTCCTGCAGCTCCACCATGCGCTCCTCGACGGAGCCGGCCGTGACGAAGCGGACGGCGTGCACGGGGCGCGTCTGGCCGATGCGGTGCGCGCGCTGCACGGCCTGCATCTCCACCGCGGGGTTCCACCACGGGTCGAGCAGCACGACGTGGTTGGCGACCTGCAGGTTGAGCCCCTCGCCGCCCGCCTTGAGCGAGATCAGGATCGCCCGCACGCTCGCGTCGTGGAGGAAGGCCTGCAGCACCGACTGCCGCTGCGTCAGCGTCAGGCTGCCCGTCAGCTTCACCGACTTGACCAGCCGCTTCTGCAGCCAGAACTGCATCAGGTCCAGCGCGTCGCCGAACTGCGAGAAGAGAATCACCTTCTCGCCCTCCGGCACCGACTGCACGTAGTCCGCCACCGCGTCCAGCTTCGTGCCGTGCAGCGGCTTGCTCGTGTCCAGGCGTGCCAGGATGCCGCGCTCCATCTTGCGGCCGCCGTCAGCGGCTGCGCGGCGCCCGCCGCGTCCGCGCCCGGGGGTCTTGGGTGAGTCCCCCTCCTCCCCCGCCGACTCTGGCTGCGCGGCCACGGCCTCCGCCTCCGCCTCCGCCTCCCCCTCCTCTCCTCGAGCTCCGGCGGCATGGCGGCGAGGGCGGCCGTCTCGTCGCCGTCCTCGTCGGTGCCGCCGCGCAGCTGCCGCAGGTCGACGTTGATCTTGACGAAGCAGAGCGGGCAGTGGTACTCCGCGTCGGGGGCGCTCTCGAGGAACTGCCCCAGGCACAGGCGGTGGAAGACGTGCTTGCACGGCGACGTCCTGATGACGCTCTCGCCGGCGACGCCCTCCCCGCAGATGCCGCAGACGCCCTTGGCGTGCAGCACCTCGCCGACGTGCATGTTGTTGACGACGAGCAGCGGGTGGTCGAGCGCCTGCCGCAGCCGGCTGAGCAGCTGGAAGATGTGGGCGTAGTTGTGCAGCACCGTGCCCTTCTTCACGAACGTGTCAAAGTCGGCGGTGCTCTTCTTGTAGAGCGACTCGTAGAAGTTGCGCTCCTCGGGCGTCAGCTGGACGTGGCGCACCTCGATGCTGAGCGGCGGCAGGCGCAGATCGGCCGCGCGCTCGGCCTTGGTGCGGCGCAGCATGCACTTGGAGAAGACCTCGTTGGTGAGCATCATCATCCCCTTGCGGCCGTCGCCGACGTAGCCGTAGCGGGTGATGGGGTTCAGCACGTGCTTGTTGAAGTAGGCGTAGTGCTGCACCGGGCCGTGGCCGCAGAAGACGCACTGGTGCAGGTCGGAGGCGGAGAAGGGGTGCGACAGCGACGAGCACGAGCACCCCTCCGTCCCGCAGTAGTAGCGCGAGAAGGGGCTCACGCGCAGGAAGCGCAGCAGGCTGTACACGTCCCCGACGCGGTTCTGCAGCGGCGTCCCGGTGAGGCACCAGCGGTACTCGGCCGACAGCGCGAAGGCGGAGCGGGCGGTGCTGGTGGTGCGGCCCTTGATGCGGTGCGCCTCGTCCAGCACCACCCGCGCCCAACGCACCGAGTGGAAGAGGCTCTGCGAGAGGTCGACGTCGTCGCCGCCGGTGTCGTTCTCGATGACGGCGAGCATCTCGGGGGAGAGCACGTGGTGCTGGCCCGTCTTGGGGCAGAAGGGGAAGCGCAGGCGCTGGAAGCCGCACTGGTCGCAGCAGAACGTCTTGCGCCGCTCCTCCGCCACCGCCGCCAGCATCTCGTTGTTGGCGTCCTCCTCCTCCTCACCCTCCCTCCTCCCCGTCGTCGCTGTCGCTGCTGTCGCTGCCGCTGTCGTCCTCGGAGGACGCCGGCGACGAAGCCGACGAGTCCGAGGCAGCGGAGGAGGAGGAGCCGGAGGGGTGCCGGCGGGCGGGGTCCCAGCGACTGCGGACCGTGCGTCCCGCCTCGCGCATCAGCTCCTGGTACATGCCGATGGGCCCTACGACACCGCGCGGGGTCGCCTTCTTTTCGTCCTCATTCTCGTCCTCCGCCGCCGCCTCCTCCTTCTTCACCGCACCCTCCCTCTTGACCGCCTCCGCTTCCTCTCTCTTTGGCGCCTTGCGGGCAGGGGCCTTGCCGCCACCGCCACCCGACTTGCCCACCGTGTTCTCGCCGTCTTCCTCGTCGCCGACGTCGTCCTCCTCGATGTCAACGCGGAGGGTCTTGAGGCCCTTGCGGATGGTCGTCTTGGACTGCACCTTGTTGTTGCGGGGCGCCTTGGCCTTCTCGCGCTTGAGCTGCTTCATCGTCTTCTTGGCGCGCGGCCCGCAGAAGTACTTGTTGTGCACCACCAGCTGGCGGGGAATGAAGAGCTGCTGGCAGTACGGGCACGGGACCTTGATCTCGTTGACGAGGGCGCGCCAGGCGTGCTCGATCATGGGGTACGTGGTGAGCACCACGTCCGCCGCCTCCATCGCCTCGCGCGTCACCTTGGTAGTCTTGTACACGACGAGCACCGAGAGCGTGCCCGGCATCACGTGCTCGCTGATCTCCGACTCCCACTGCAGCATCGAGCTGACGGGGCACACAACGAGCGTCGGGCCCGCGACGCGGTTGCGCAGCAGCATCGCGATGGTCTGGATGGTCTTGCCCATGCCCATCTCGTCGGCCAGGATGCCGCCCTTGAAGGGCGTCTCGCGCTCCTGCCGCGCCATCCACGCGAAGCCCTCGCGCTGGTACGGCAGCAGCGGCCGCAGCAGCTCGCGCGGGGGGTCCTCCTCCGGCAGCCGCCCGCGGCGCACGAGGTCGTCGGGGTCGAGCGGCTTCATGTGCTCCGGCACCTCCTCCGACGTGAGCGTCGCCAGCACCTCCGCGCGCGCCTCGGGGGCCAGCGCGGAGAGCCCGTACACGGCCGCCTCCCACCCCTCCGGCCGCTCCGCCACGCGCGTGCACCCGAGGTGCTGCCACGCCGAGATCCACCCGTACTCCCCCATCTGGTGCTTGATCGGCAGCCCGCACCGCAGCTCGCCCTTGCCGATGTTTTGCGAGCAGCGCCGGCAGCGCGCCTGGCCGGAGGGCGACTTCTGCAGCAAATAGTCATACGTGGGCTCGCCCTCGCGCGCGGGGCGCCACTGCAGCTTCTCCGTCAGCGTCAGGTCCACGTGGCGCGCGAAGTTTGTCATGTGTACCGTGTGTGCTGCGTGCGTGTGTGTATCTGGGGAGGAGGAGGAGGAAAATGTTTCAGGGCTTCCGAGGGGGGAAACAGAGAAAAGAGATAGGTGGGAAGCGACACAAAGTCAATAGGAAAAATGAAACGGGGTGAAAAACAACGCAAATGAAATGAATTAGTACCTTGATGTAGCGGGTGGATTCAGGGTGAGGGCGGAGGGAAGCGGAGAGTTTGGCAGAAGAGAAACGCATTCACTCACACACATATATCACGTGGTAAAAACGATCCAATTACGTGCACCACAAGCATATACTGGCGTATAAAATTTGTAATAGAGAGTAGGGCAGCATCATATTATTAAAACGCTGTGCCACGATGCCACGCTGATTTTCACAGTAACTTAAAAAAAAGAAGCTCCGAGACGGACTAATTCCTTTAACGCTGTATCACTCACGTGCGCGGCAGTCCCCGTCATCTTCCCTGTTCGGAGCATATGTGTGTGTGTGTGTGTGTGCGTGGTTTCTTTTAGCTAATGAGAAAACTGCTTAGTGATAGCAAACCCGTAACGGCGACGCTGTCCTCCCACATCAATATTCTTTTGGTCGTACTATTGTTCCACGTTTTAATAATGGAAGCAGAGAGCGCAATGGGAGGGGCGTGCATCGAACCGACATGCCATCGAGACATCACCGTGGTGTTTGTTTCTTTCTTTTTGTTACTCCTATTTATACGCGGTGCGCGTTCTCGTTTAGTGAGAGGCACAGGAACGACTGGAACAAAAAAGAATGATGCCGCAGTATTTCAGCGCAAAATATAGATTGATTATAACATTTGATCACTTATTTCCATTTGGACAAAAACAGTTAACGAAACTTGTGCTTTGCTCGTACTTACAACTGTTTCTCCGCGCTTTTTGGAATCCGCTGCTATTCTCATTTCAGCACCCATGCAGTTGTTGTCTGAACGAACACGATGTGGAAATATCAAGATACGACGCAAAACTAGAGGGGGTTGGAGCGGAGGAGGGAGCAGGAAGAGACGGAAGAAGAGAGCACTTTTACCATAGAAGAAGGAAAAAATTAATTTTAAAAAACAAGGGTGAGAACAAACAAGAAAAAAAAAAGAGGAGAAAAGAACGTCGACTTACTGGGCAGCGTTCTTGGTGCTAAGAATCTGCTCCGTGCCCATGGCGGAGACCACGACCACGAGCACGTCCTTGCCGGCCTCGAACTGCTCCTTGATGGTGGCGGCGAGCGCCGCATCCGGGGGCATGTCCAGGTCCTCGCGGTTGTTGCCGTCGTCGTCCATGAGCGACAGGTGCGCCGGCAGGTCGGGGTTCTCGTTGTCGACGATGTCGATCACGCTCAGCGTCGCCGTCTTGACGAACGGCACCTCGACGTTGTGCGTCGACGGCGCCTGGTCCTCCAGACGGTTGCCGGTGAAGATGTCGGTCGCGACGATGCTCACCTTGGCGTGGCCGTGCTTGCCGGTCTTCGACACAGACAGGTCGATCACCTTGCAGGGGCGGTTGTTGATGCACACGTAGCCGCCCTTCTTGAGGGCGCCGGCGGCCATCGGGTAGGTGGCCGAGCCGGTGTTGCCGTCGTTGTGAGTGAATTCGTGGTCTTCGTCAGACATGGCGGTGGGAGATGCGGTTGGTGGGAAAGGTGATGTAAAGGTTCTTCAAGGAGGAAGATAAATAGCTGCGTGTGCGGAGGTGATTCCTGTAAAAAGTTAGTATTTTTGAAGGGGGGGGAAAAAAGAGACAACATGTTAAAAAGAGACGCGGAGTTCAGACAGAGTCAAGCGAAAACGAAAAAAGAAGTTGAGAAGAGGAAAATGACCGATCGGATGCAGCGGTGAAGTAAGCATACGCACGCACACACACACACACACACACACACACACACACACACACGCATACACAGAGAGAGAGAGAGACAGAGAGAGACAAAAATAGCAAGGAGAACTTGTCGGAAGCAGCAGCTTCACATGCATACGTTGAGAATCATGGCAACGCGAACAAGAGGAAAACAACAGCAGGGAAACACCAAATGGAGGGGCATTTGTCAGCTGAGAATATCTCAAGCTAAAGTCCGTCGTAGCCTCATATCATAACTTCGGTGTCCATTGCGCTACAGCCCGCACACTTGAACAATCATATGTTCACCGGTTCACTGGTTTACTAGTGATCTCGAGATTCTTTGATTTTTTTTTTGTTTTAGTTAGGAATGTGTTCGACGGAAAAAACGAAAAAAAATCAAACTAATGAAATAAAAACTATATATTCAACTTCATTGAAGAACGTGATGGACGTTCATCAAATTACTGAGCGGCATTCTTGGTGCTAAGAATCTGCTCCGTGCCCATGGCGGAGACCACGACCACGAGCACGTCCTTGCCGGCCTCGAACTGCTCCTTGATGGTGGCGGCGAGCGCCGCATCCGGGGGCATGTCCAGGTCCTCGCGGTTGTTGCCGTCGTCGTCCATGAGCGACAGGTGCGCCGGCAGGTCGGGGTTCTCGTTGTCGACGATGTCGATCACGCTCAGCGTCGCCGTCTTGACGAACGGCACCTCGACGTTGTGCGTCGACGGCGCCTGGTCCTCCAGACGGTTGCCGGTGAAGATGTCGGTCGCGACGATGCTCACCTTGGCGTGGCCGTGCTTGCCGGTCTTCGACACGGACAGGTCGATCACCTTGCAGGGGCGGTTGTTGATGCACACGTAGCCGCCCTTCTTGAGGGCGCCGGCGGCCATCGGGTAGGTGGCCGAGCCGGTGTTGCCGTCGTTGTGGGTGAATTCGTGGTCTTCGTCAGACATGGTTGCCGATACGTTGAATACTAGATATTTTGACAAAAGATAAATGAATTGGGGTATGATGTGGAAGAAAGTATGTGAAATGTAGACGCAGTAATTATGTTCAGTTAAAAGAAGTTCATCATAATTGTGCGCGTAAAGCGTGAGAGTGAGTAGAGAATTTTATTAGTGGCAGATGAGTTGCTGACGCAAAACGTTAGAGTTGGAAAACACACACTACGAGCCGTCTTTGCAATGCACCGGAAGCATTGATAACAGTGTGATCAAAACCACAGTGCGGCGGAATACATAATCGCAGTACAACTCTCTTCCGCAAAGATCTCACAACACAAAGATCTCCACCCTCCTTGATGAGACAAGGCAACGGCACAAATGCGTGAAAACTGCAGAACAGAGGACTGCAGCGCTGTTAACATAACTACAAAGCGAAATTGATTTGAAGAGGGTGCAGAAGGGACCGACTTTGAAGATCAAGAACGATGCAACATTCAATAAAGAAGGGCACGCGCAATCACAGCCACTCAACGGCAGTCGCTAGCCTATCGAAACAGTCTTCTTAAGCATTTCGTGTAACTAAATGAGGTCAATGGCTTCAACGGTGCCCCTTCTCACGACTCACAGCACAGCATCAAAGAAAAAAAAACGAGAGGAAGATGAAACAGTTGAAAAAGAAAAAAAACGTATATTAATGACATCACTTGACAGAACAGCTTTTCAGCTATCCGAAAAGCAACAGAACACCACAGCATTGGGTAAATGCACCAGCCGTTAGATATCGTTTATGCGATTCTTTTTGTCTGGCATTACAGGTGCATGTTCGCCGTACAAGTACGCTGCGGTGAAAACCAGGTGAAGAAAAGAAAACGCGTGACTATGTTTCCGTTCACACTGTGTTTTCAGACTCTGCAGTTTACACAAAACAAGAAATAAGAGAAAAATTGTTAATTATTAACTTAGCCATTTAAGAATTAACGACTTTAAGAAAAGAAGACACAAACTACGTCAGCCATGACATAAAAGGAAGAAGAAAATTAGGACAATTGCGCGGATACCTCCAATTGGGCACTGCAAAATGACACAAGCGGTCGCTTACTGGGCGGCGTTCTTGGTGCTAAGAATCTGCTCCGTGCCCATGGCGGAGACCACGACCACGAGCACGTCCTTGCCGGCCTCGAACTGCTCCTTGATGGTGGCGGCGAGCGCCGCATCCGGGGGCATGTCCAGGTCCTCGCGGTTGTTGCCGTCGTCGTCCATGAGCGACAGGTGCGCCGGCAGGTCGGGGTTCTCGTTGTCGACGATGTCGATCACGCTCAGCGTCGCCGTCTTCACGAACGGCACCTCGACGTTGTGCGTCGACGGCGCCTGGTCCTCCAGACGGTTGCCGGTGAAGATGTCGGTCGCGACGATGCTCACCTTGGCGTGGCCGTGCTTGCCGGTCTTCGACACGGACAGGTCGATCACCTTGCAGGGGCGGTTGTTGATGCACACGTAGCCGCCCTTCTTGAGGGCGCCGGCGGCCATCGGGTAGGTGGCCGAGCCGGTGTTGCCGTCGTTGTGGGTGAATTCGTGGTCTTCGTCAGACATGGTTGCCGATACGTTGAATACTAGATATTTTGATAAAAGATAAATGAATGGGGGTATGATGTGGAGGAAAAGAATGACAAATGTAGAATCAATAATTATGTTCAGTGAAAAGAAGTCCATCATAATTGTGCGCGTAAAGCGTGAGAGTGAGTAGAGAATTTTATTGGTGGCAGATGAGTTGCTGACGCAAAACGTTAGAGTTGGAAAACACACACTACGAGTCGTCTTTGCAATGCACCGGAAGCATTGATAACAGTGTGATCAAAACCACAGTGCGGCGGAATACATAATCGCAGTACAACTCTCTTCCGCAAAGATCTCACAACACAAAGATCTCCACCCTCCTTGATGAGACAAGACAAGGGCACAAATGCGTGAAAACCGCAGAACAGAGGACTGCAGCGCTGTTAACATAACTACAAAGCGAAATTGATTTGAAGAGGGTGCAGAAGGGACCGACTTTGAAGATCAAGAACGATGCAACATTCAATAAAGAAGGCACGCGCAATCACAGCCACTCAACGGCAGTCGCTAGCCTATCGAAACAGTCTTCTTAAGCATTTCGTGTAACTAAATGAGGTCAATGGCTTCAACGGGCCCCTTCTCACGACTCACAGCACAGCATCAAAAAAAAAAAAAAAAAAAAAAAAGAGGAGGATGAAACAGTTAAAAAAGAAAAAAAAAACGTATATTAATGACATCACTTGACAGAACAGCTTTTCAGCTATCCGAAAAGCAACAGAGCACCACAGCATTGGGTAAATGCACCAATCGTTAGATATCGTTTATGCGATTCTTTTTGTCTGGCATTACAGGTGCATGCTCGCCGTACAAGTACGCTGCGGTGAACACCAGGTGAAGAAAGGAAAACGCGTGACTTTGTTTCCGTTCACACTGTGTTTTCAGACTCTGCAGTTTACACAAAACAAGAAATAAGAGAAAAATTGTTAATTATTAACTTAGCCATTTAAGAATTAACGACTTTAAGAAAAGAAGACACAAACTACGTCAGCCATGACATAAAAGGAAGAAGAAAATTAGGACAATTGCGCGGATACCTCCAATTGGGCACTGCAAAATGACACAAACGGTCGCTTACTGGGCGGCGTTCTTGGTGCTAAGAATCTGCTCCGTGCCCATGGCGGAGACCACGACCACGAGCACGTCCTTGCCGGCCTCGAACTGCTCCTTGATGGTGGCGGCGAGCGCCGCATCCGGGGGCATGTCCAGGTCCTCGCGGTTGTTGCCGTCGTCGTCCATGAGCGACAGGTGCGCCGGCAGGTCGGGGTTTTCGTTGTCGACGATGTCGATCACGCTCAGCGTCGCCGTCTTGACGAACGGCACCTCGACGTTGTGCGTCGACGGCGCCTGGTCCTCCAGACGGTTGCCGGTGAAGATGTCGGTCGCGACGATGCTCACCTTGGCGTGCCCGTGCTTGCCGGTCTTCGACACGGACAGGTCGATCACCTTGCAGGGGCGGTTGTTGATGCACACGTAGCCACCCTTCTTGAGGGCGCCGGCGGCCATCGGGTAGGTGGCCGAGCCGGTGTTGCCGTCGTTGTGGGTGAATTCGTGGTCTTCGTCAGACATGGTGGTGGGAGATGCGAAGAGAGGGTGTGTGTAACTTTAAAGGTGCGAGAAACTACGCTCGGGGCAAGAGTTTACTAGTGTATTGTGATGGTTGAGAGAAAACAAAATGATCGGAAAAAGAAGACATTAAAGGAGGAGAAGAGCGTGACATGAAATATTATAGTGCAATGAAGTTATCGTTATGTTGGAAACGTATGTGTTGACTAGAAGAAAACCATTTTCTCATTCTCCTGTCTTTTTATGTCAAGTCTTCAGAATGCAGACAGAGGAAAGGCAATTTACGGTGCGTCGTTATTCAGTCTAACATCCATCCCGCCACCGACCGATGAATACGTATTACACTTCTATTTTTTTTTCCTCTCTCTCTCTCTCTCTTCTTTTTTATTCCACACGCGATTTGACGAGAGCGAGAAAAGAATGCTTAACCGAAGCAAGTGAACGAACGCGGAAAAGAAAACCAAATGAAGAAAGGGAAACATAAGTACGTGCATCTTCATCATAAAAGTAGCTCATCGAGACAAATTGTAACACTGAGTCCGCGTAAGAGGACTGAATGGAGAAGTTACGTCGGTATAATAATAATTTTGAGAATAAAAGGGAGCTAAGAGGAAAGAAAAGAGAGAGAGGTCTTTTAAATATAGTGTATCACACTACTCTGCCGTTCTAGGGAGAAGACAAGTAGCGTAAAAACAACGAGCAGAAACGAAAAAAAAACAAGTTAATCTGGTTACTGCAAACGGGTGTGCAACAGAATTCAATAGGTATATGAAGCGATTGAATTGGTAAATGAAGTACAGTGCAGGAGGAATACATTGGGCACCTGTACAATTTTTGGCCCCAAACTTCATGCATAACCGCTAGTACAAGAACGAAAAATAGTATACAGACTTCGTGACGTTGCATGTGCACACACAACCGAAGCTAAACATGGAAAAAAAAAAAAAAGTGACGCGCACTAGGACACGACGAAATCAGCCGCGCCCAGCTGTGAAGAACGGAGTAGGAAAAAAAAAAAAAAGAAGTATGACCTCGAAGCTCCGTGCATTTTCGAACCTATGTTCTTCTTTTTTTTTTTTTTCACACGGTTGTCACCATGCACAATCCACCATCGCACGCACGATGTAGGTGTCACGAGTGAAATTATTTAGTTTTTCAGGTGTTTCAGGACATCCAGCTATCGACGTTTGAAACAGTTTCACGCGGGCACACTCGTTCGTGAAATGGGTTCTTATGGTTGTGTGCGTTCTACATTCTGTTGTGCCACTCCAATAATCCTTCGCATATCTCTTTGTAAGTTTTTTCACATATAATCGTCGCGAATTAAAAAGTCACAACAAATATATAGCCCCGTTAAAAAAAAGAAAAAAAAGGCCGAAGGAGCTACGTGAGGCACCAAAAACATAGCAGGATCGCCCTAGGTTTATACTTGCGTCAAAAAAATAAAAAAGGGTGGGACAATGTCAAACAGAAGAGGGAAATGAGTGTGGAGGTAAAGAAAATAATAAGAAAAATGCCAGTAAATAGTGAAAAGAATTTGTGTACTTCACTGTGGTGGCCACTTCTCTCCTTCTAGCTTCAGAAAGGTTGAGATTCTAACATAACTACCGAGGTATAAGATCTAGCTTCATGACTATGGCGGGGGTGCGCACCCATCTCTGTAGCATAATTTCACATGTAATATTTACCCCGCGTTTCCAAGCGTTTATACTTGCGTGTGAGACGACTGCCAAGAACGCCACTTGCTGAAAGATTTCTTCTTCTGATAGTATATATGTATGGGTATAATTATTTATGGAGCGGTAGATACCACTGTGAACCTATCCAGAGGACTACAGCGTCTTTAATTTCTTCTTCTCTAGCTGTTGTTGCAAAATCTGAAGAGAAAAAATACCCTGTTCTAATGAAACGTGGAGACTGTTGTCGGGCACTCCGTGAAGAAGACTGTTACATTGAGGCAACGTGATAAACAACAACAAAAAAAAAAAAAGTTCGGAAGAACAAACAGATAGTAGAGAGAGGAGAGAGAGAGAGAGAGAGAGAAAGAAGCGAGTTACGGGAAGGAAAGAAGAGAAGGGTTGAACAATAAAAGAGGGGTGTGAGAGAGAGACAACACCACAAACAAATTACGAACTAGAAAAGAAGAGCGGCACAAGCTTGATCATCTGAATGTAGCACAAAAGAAAACAAAAAAAAAAACATGTTTAAAAAACGAATGAAATTCCGCATTGCCCACACACTATTCACAGAGTAGGAATACTTGGCACACAGTACACATGAGCGCATTAACGTTTTCTTTTTTTTTTTTTTGAAAGTTTCTTCCACAAAGTGTTGCATTCAGTCTTTTTTTTTTTTTTCGCTTGTTCTTTTTTGGAGTCGCAGATAATAAGCAACATGGTATCTTTAAAAAAAAAAAAGGCGGAACAGACTAAAACAAACCGCAATGTACTGTTGCATTTGAGTTAGAAGGCCATCCTTATTAATCAACTTGGGGATTCACAGTAGTGGAGAAAATATAGAGAAAGAGTTGGTATCATCTAGTTCTAAAAATGAATTAGCGTAGTACAAGTTCATACACAACAACAATGAGAGGGTACGTCAATGCCGAATATTAGTGGTACAAGTGCTAATGTGTTGTACGGCGTCCATGCCGCCTTTTCTTTTGCTCCCATCATGTGTTGTAGATTCTTTTTTTCGGTTGTTTTTTTTTCTTTGTTTTGATAATTTTTCAGCGTGACGCGATTGTCGACGCCAAAGAAGACAGCATACGAACTGAAGAGAAAGAAAACTGTAAACAGAATGGGGGAGCGTTCTAGTCGCACAAGGTGGAGAACACCGGCAGCACACGGCGTTAATCGCTATCGCTATCACTTGGTTTGTCGCCCATAATATCAGCGACAGTTATTTGTTTTTTAGGTGCAGTCTTTGATGGAGCGGTGGCTTCACCTTCGTGTACTTCCGTCTTCGTCTCCTTCTCGGCAGGAGATCGGCGCTTCCTTTCCCTCTTCGGTTTCTCAACCTTTTCTGGAACATCAGCAGGCGGAAGTGACCCTTGACGAACGGCAAGCTCAAACAGCGTCTCTTCTTTGGGTTCTTGCGAACGATGTTTAGGGGAACTCTTTGGACTCGTGCGTTTAGGTGTAACTGGCTTAGGAGTGGGAGAGGTAGGATTGCTCGACGTACTAACCTGAGACGGCTGAGCTCCTTCTGGCTTCTCCTGTGTTTCCTTTTCCTTTTTGGTGCGTTTTGGACTTGGTGGTGCCGCATCAGCAGGGCCATCCATAGGAGACACCGGGGGTTGCTCCTTTTTACGCTGCGGCCGTGCACGCTTCCGTGTACTGGTGGAGTTAGAGGGGGTGGGGTGAGCGTCAGCTGTGGCCGGAGGCAGTGCAAGGTCGCTCTTGCCGCTGCTCAAATCAACAGCAGCGGACAGGTTGCTGGGAAGAAAAAAGAGAGTGTATTCCTTGCCGTGTGAAACCGCCACACTACCCGCGGCATCAAACGGCAAAGAAATAATACCGGTGCCGCTTTCGCGCAATCCCACCACCTCACCATATCGACCAAAGGCCACAGACGGGTTGAACGAGTCCGTCGCGCCCGGAGCCAGCCTGAGCTCCATGCCGTTAATCTTTACTGTGTGTAGTGACATTTTTTCTTCTTTTAGGGGAGGAAGGTGGCCTGTTCTGTTGAGTAAGTTCCGTATATCTACCGTAAATCAAATTTAGATTATCTATTACTCTTTTTTTTTTTTTGTCGATGCTTACTTTTTGCGTGGCCCTAAGATAAAAAATTGGGTGTGTGCTTTGGTGCGCGTGTGCGTGTGAGGGGGGGGGGGTGCTTCGTTTTTGGGTGTTGCGCGAGGCGGGGAAGATGGGTGGGGGGGGGGGGGCAAGGGGGGCCAGCCACCGTGGGGGCACACGTCACAGGGGGCCTGCGGCCGCGGCCATGCGAGTGTGGCGCTTCCGCCCAAGGCCCAGGGGCCGCCGTGGTGAAACGACAAAGGACGCCGGCGCGATGCCCTGGGGTGCGGACCGCACGCCTTCTGTCGAGGGAAGGCCCCCAACGGGATCCCTACTTATTCTCCACGTCTGCGCCTCTTCAGCCGTAGAGCGCAGGCGCGGCATCCCGCGCGCGGGCTCGCCTCCTTTTGCACGCACTCCGACCGCCTGAAAAGAATGGGGGGGGGGGGCGGGGCTTGGATTTCAAGATGGGCCTTAAAGGTGTCCAAGCCTCCCCGGCGCCCTCCGAACCACCGTCCTCCATTTGGCGCAGTCTTACAGCGCCCCGCACCGGCCTCCGTGCGTTTGGGCGTGTCGCCTGGGGTGCGCAAGGCGGACTTGTCCCCGCCAAACCCACGCCCCGCCACATGCCCGGTGTTGCTCCCCCCCACACGCCCGCCCGATCAAACCGCCGTTCCCTCCTCCCCCATCCCACATCCTTCTCCTTGTAGAAACCCAGCCCCCCCCCCCCCCCCCGCCCCTCTTCTCCTCCCCTTGCGCCCCCGCCCCCCAATGCGGTCCGCCGACCTCGACTCTCCGCGCGTGGACCCGGTGTCACCTGGCACGGCGGACTCCGCAACCTCCACGCCCATTTTCAAAAAGGAGCAAATAAGGGAAATCGAACTTCTTCTTGACGAACTGCGGGAGCGCTCGCGCAGTTACACTGATGAGAGAAAACGATTCACACCAACAGCGGTAGCCACCGCCTAAGTCTAGACCGCGCGACTCACAGTCCTCTGCCGCGAATAACATTGCGGAGCGAGAGATTTTTTGGGCAAGACACGTAGAAAATCTGGAGAAGTACCGTCAGAAACGCGATGCCCCACTGATGGAGTCTATTGCGAAGGAACGAGAGTTCCGCCGAAGTCGTCCGAAACCTCATCTCGCGTATGCGTCATCGCGCACACCGCTTCACAGTACAACGAACCGATTGACTTACCCGTCTACAAGCGGCTCTCTCGACGTTGATGTGTTGTTTCTCGAAAACTACTTAAACGAGCGACTTGCTGTGTCTGCAGTAGAGAAACTACATCTCTCACCACAATAAACACAAATTCTAGTGGTACTGCAGATTTGCTTCAAGTCGGTATGTAGTTCGTGTCCGTTTAGAATTCCGTCCCCTTTTTATTGTGCTTAGACCTCTCCTGTTTTTTTTTTCGTATCTTTTTTTTTTTTTGTTTTGACGGCGCGGTGGCTCATATATAGGCAAACATATAGAACCATTTCCCCCCTTCTTCTTTTTCGTGTGGTTAACACCTATTAAAGATGTAGAAATAAGGTGTGTGGTGCGCCACATGGATGAGTGCGTGTCCAGATGAAATGCAGATCGCATTTATACAATTGTTTTCCTCGACTGTTTGTCAGACATACATTCTACCGTATTACGTTTGAGTGACACAGTGTGCTATGTTTCAGTTATCTTGCTTCCCACAACGCTGTACAAAATCATTCATAAGGAATTCATTATTATTCAAAAATTCACAAATAGGAGAATAAACAGGACAACCTGGGAAAAAATAGCCTCCCCCAGCTCGTCTACAAGAAAGGAAGACCCCCTCCCCCCTCCACAACTTCAATACAGAGTGCTAAAAATTGATAATCATAGTTTCACGGTTTCAGAGCAAGAACGCCAAGTGTGCTAAAAGAAACATTTCTTAGTATTTGCTCTCTGCTTACTGTCCGCCTTCTCTTAGTTGATCATGTCTGACCAGGAAAACGCAATCGAGGAGCGGATGGATATCCCGCAACAGGATGACTACCCGTCGGATGTAGAGGATGGCGCTCCAGCCGCTGCCCCCGCGGAGAACGCCGCAGAGGCTGACTTTGAAGGCGAGGAAGTTCCCGAAGAGGAGGTGCCGGAAGAGGCCGATGCTGCTGACAACGAAGACGGTGACAGCGCTGTTGCTGCAGATGAGGAAGGTGAGGAGGAACAAAAGGATGAGGAACAGCAGGAGGGCGGTGAAGAAGAGGAAGAGGCGCTTGAGGCACAAGAGCAACCTGAAGACGAGGAGGATTTTGAGGAGGGCGACATTACGGATCCTGCTGTGTTTATCGAAGAAGTTCGCCGCATTGAAGAGATCCGCCTCACCGTCTTTCGTGGTCTCAGCTCTATGGCGAAACCGGACGAGGATGACGAGAATCACGTCAACGTGCTCGATCTTTTCGATGATACACAGGCGGAGGAGGAGCGTCTGTTTTCCGCCATGCCGCCGTACGTCGTCGACGCGATCAATAAGAAGAAGAATATTAACAAGGATCGTAATGCCACCATAGAATCTCGAATTCCTAAGCCGGATAAGAGCGCCAACGACTCGCGCTATTTAGAAGAGAAGCGTGCTTTTGTCGATCCTGCGCAACCACTGCAGCTTCCTTACAACCTGGAGCGCGACCGGCGGGAGCATCCGGAGAAGTTCAATCGTGACGGCACGTACCACGACCTCTTCTACGGCGATGGCTCCGCTATCGTTTTTGAGCCTCCGGCGGACAACAAGCGCAAACAAATTGCGGAGGAGCAAAGTCGCCGCATAAAGCCACGCCGCGACCCGCCTCCGCAGTGGGAGCCACCTGTCAAGAAACCACTGAAGGTGGATCCTGACTTCGTTCCGTCGTGTGCGAACGTTGACAACTCCAGCCGCCGTCAGAGTCTCAAAGCTAGACAGAGCCAGCAAAACAAGAAATCTCCGGGAACGGCCAAGACAAAGCCCAAAGCCAAAGCAACGTCATGACGTGAACTCGTCTGCAAAAGAAAAAAAAAGTTGAAAATATCCTGATATATAACAATACGCTTTTCAATGATTTTGACATTTTCTTTTTCGAACGACACCTTTGCTTCACATTCTCTCATAGTTCTGTTTTTTTTTTCTCTCTTCCTCGCATTTAGCCTTGCTTTCCTTATTATTGCTGGATTGCTATGTGCAGAGATGAACTCCGATATCGGTGCACTTTTCACTGTAAGCCCTCTTCCTTTCGTGTTCCTTCACGGTTCGTGGCTTTCTGGCGTACTCCCTTTTTTGTGCTCCGCTCTTGGTGCTCCGCTTTGCCTTTCATCGCCATAATCTATGCGAATGAACTCTATCGTATAACACGCTCTGTCCTTTTTTTTTCCCGTAATCGAGCATTTTGGCACATGAGAGAGAGGGAAAAAAATTACACATCTACAATACTGCACGTATAAAATAATAATACAACACAATAATAATTTCAGAGATAACTATGCTCAAAATACACTACATCATTAGAATTTGCGGAATTATTTTTGAAGAATACTTCTCTCAATAATTATATATGTGATGATTTCTTCACTACTCATTCGTTCACCTCTTTCGTTCTCTTTCGTCCTCTTTTGTTCTCTTTTTTCTTTTTTGCTACATATCTTTGCCGATTCAAAAACAAACAAAAAAAAGATGAAAGAAAGGGGAAAAAATGATATGGATGATAAAAATGACTTTATGTGCAGAAACCTCTGTCGAATTTGAGAAGGTGCGCGGTGAGATCTATTTTTATTACTGTTTCTGTGACCACCGACGCACTGTCGGTGGCTTGTTTTCTGTCCTATCCCATTAAAATGACTTGCTATTTATTTGCTCCTCTCACTACCGGCGCCTTGACGCAGATGTTGCAGATATTACTGTACCGCATTTAATTTTGAACTTCACACTCTCGAATTTCCACCTGTCCCCCTCTCTCCTTCTCCTGAATAAGGAGCTTCAAATCACTACGAACTAACAAAGTATTCTGCATTTCTAGTACACGGTTTCTTTTTCAGGTCCAAATAGCGAAACGTAAGGCAACCGTCCTAATACGTAGAGGTCTTACTGTCAAGCGTCTTTTTTACGTAGGCCCGTCCAGCACTTCACTGACACATCTGATACAAGTGACGTAGTGCATCGTTATTGCTAATACGAAGACTTTATGTCCTTCTCTAGTTACCCATTTTATGCAGTGGGAGCACAAACACGCAGATAGAAATAGTTTTTTTTTTCCCGCTAATGCTTTTTCCTCTTTTTTTTTTTTTTTGTGCTAAATTCAGCAAATAAGTGCTCCATTTTGTTTCACATTCTTAATTCTGGAAAGTGAAACCTTTTTAAAGTTTTCCCGGTCCACTTGGCGTTTCCATGGTCTGAAAATAGGTGAAAAACGTTTAGTTTCTTTTTCACAATTTGCTTTTGCTTTCTACGCCCATGCCCTCGATGTGCCTACAATTCCTTTTCTTTCTGTGTTACCGCGTTGGATGGGGCATTATACTATACCTGGATTATTCTTGATGACCTCCTTTTTTTGTTTTTGTAATATATGTTTTTTGTTATTCATAATCTTTGCTTTACGATTTTTGCTTAACTTTTTTCAAGGAATGCCATATACCAAACAAATTTGTCGTCTGGCTTTGGTTGCTCTTCAATAATTTGCAAGGCTCCCGATGAAGTACTGCGTGCATGCATTGTACCTTTTTTTTTCCCTGTTTCTAAGTCGCTAAAGTCACTGTTAGGTAGGCCGAAAGAAAAATACTAAATTAAAAAGATGCACACTTTCCTGTGAACTGCAGTTTTCTCTTTATGTTTACATATATCTACATTGTGTCTTTTTTTTTCAACATTTTAGGTGCGTTCTTGGTGGAGTTTCTGCTGTACTTGCACATCTCATAGACTTACAGGCAGTATATATATATATAGAAAAAAAAGCAATTTATGATCGCCACATTCACTGTCATACCTCTCCGCACTACCTGTGACATTTCCTGCTGAAGCTTTCTTTTGTCTTCACACTACACACAACACCTCAAGCTACTTGCTCAATCTGTTCAACATGGCTGTCCGTCACGTGGCGTCACTCGCCGAGCTCAAGGCTTTCACAACACAACCGAAGTTGACGGTAGTTGATTTCTTCGCTACCTGGTGTGGCCCCTGCCAGCACATTGCGCCACATCTCGATAAGCTGGCTGGTGCCAAGACACATGTCAATTTCTGCAAAGTCGATGTGGACCGGGCTACTGACATCATGCGAGAGTACCCTGTCAAGTGTATGCCCACGTTCTACTTCTTTAAATCTGGCAACATTGTTGACACACTGGAAGGCGCGGATGTGAATCAACTTGCTGTCAAAATAACCAACAACGAGGTTGTTCCACCGCCGCCGATTCCATCCGATGAAGAATTGGAACAGATGCGCCCTCGTGATCTCCTGGCACTGATGCGGCAGCATCACATGAACACTACTGGTCTGATGGAGAAGCCCGAGCTTTTGGCTGAAATTAAGAAGTATCGTTAAAGTACTTGTTTGGTTTGCTTTTCAAATATGTTTTTTTAATTTTTAATTTTTATTTTCAAACAGTTATTTGTTTGCTTTTGTTTCTGTATGCCATTTCGTTGTTTCATTATTCTTGCCTTTTTTTTTTTTTGTTTTGCTCTACTGTGATTGCACCCCTCCCAAATATATTTTATTTTTACGTGGTTTGCGGTTGTTGAAACCTGTAGTGTGTTTCCGTCGTAATTTTATTTTAAAATCTCTTCTATCTTGTCGAGACCCCATCATGAGAGAATTGAATACAATAATTAAAATGATTTTCAGTGTTGAGCATTGTATATTCAACTCAAAAGAAATCATAATCTACTCCAAAGCTTTGTTTTTATGCCTGCTACTTTGTTCTCAACAAAGTGTCGTTGTTCTTTGCTTGCTTTTACACTGCTGCATGTACCATCTCTGTCTTGTTGTTCCTCATCCCCGCAATATTACTTAACATTAGAACCTCGCCCTTACCGTGCCTTTATAGAAGTGCGTTTCTTTCTTTCTTTCTTATTTTTTTTTTTTTTTGTCACCCACGAAGTCAGATTTAGGAAAAATCTTCGGTTGCTCTCTTGTGCGCCGTCGAGCCGACCTTGTGTGTTCATTTTTCCTCCAATTTCGAAGCAGTAAACAGAATGTACCAAAATTATGGTAGCGAGGTGAAGGATTTGCGTGCAGAGTACCGCTTTGGTACCGAATCCTCTGTTGCACCCGAACGTCAAGCGAATACGGTGGAGCAGACAGCACCTCAGGAGCCGATGGCAGGCGACGACGTCTATGCCGGTGCCACCGCTGGCGACTCAGACCAGGTAATTGCTCCTGGCAGTCCTGCCAATTACGCGAACAGCTCCGCCTTTTCGCCGCAGGAGAACATGTTCGGTGCTGTTGAGGACACACCGGCGCAAACCACCGGGGGTGGCTTCCAAGTGATCAACCTTCAGCAGGACGCGGGAGTCAGCCCGGCAGCGCCACCGCCCGAGAAACACAAGAAAGTCGGCGTGTTGAAAGAAACGCTCGGCATTGGCAAGAAGAGCACCAAAGGGAAAACACCGGAGGAGGTGAATCGCATGAATCTCGAACAGCGGTGGAAGAACGCGTTGGCGGAGGAGGAGCGTCTTAACGCTCTGGAGGCGAGCATTCAAAATCGCGAGTTTAACACGGAGCAGATGAACTTGGTACCGAATTTTCCTCCCAAGATTCTCTGCATTCATCCTCTTGTCCACCACAGCATCAGCTCCGACATCATTCCTGAGCGTCAGGCTACCATCAAGGTGGCCTTCTTCAACTGGATCGCCGTGAGTGTCCTCCTAGTGTGCAACGCCGGCATTTCAATCGGTGTCACCTTCGCCAAGGGCGACGGAGCTCACATGAACAAGGCTCTCATGACGGTTCTCTGCCTTGTGTATCTTATCGGAATCCCCCTCTCTTTTGTGATTTGGTACTGGCGCATGTACTCTGCCTCCTTTGAACGCAGTCCCCCACAGCACATGGTGGCACTTTGCGGGCTTCTTATTGCACTCGCGCTGGCCATCTTCGCCTTCATCGGTCCCACCAGCTACGGGTTTTCCGGCATCGTCTTCGCTATTTTCATCGGCAAACACCGACAAAAGGGAGTTGTCGCGCCGGTGGCTGTCATGACGGTGTTTTGGTTGTTTGAGGCTGTGGTTGTGTGCTACCTGATCGTGATGGAGTTCCGCTACTGGCGCAAGGACCTCGCGCTGCGCCGCCGTCTTCACAGGGAGGCTAAGGAGCGAGCGACTGCCGCGGTGGGACAGTGAAGGTTATCACGCTTCTCTTTTTATCGTTCGTGATGTTTCTCTCTCTCTCTCTCTTTTTTTTTTTGTTCATTTCTTGTACACTTGCTACCTGTGCTTTCACACACAGTACTATCGCCGCACATTTCATTTCTTTTCCTTTTCCTTCTCGTTTCTTCCTAAAATTATCCGCCGCTTTTTTCCCCCCTTTTTGTCTTCCTTGCTCATGCTACTTCTGTCTTTTCCTAGCGTTTTTTGTGACAAAGCTCTAACACTTTGCCGCTGCGATATTCAGGGGAGTGTACATCTACCTCAATTCGTTCCCTTTACATTTTCTGCAGTGACTTCTCCTTTTCTCCCCCCTCTCGCCGTACCCCAGAATTAGTGCTTTCACTCATGTCAGCTGCGGAAACAATAATATCACGAAGGCTGACGGCAAAAATAGTAACATAAATAATCGGTGGCTGAGACGATATCACAATCACCCACCAAGTACACTGAAGCGTATGACTTAGGTTGCCTGTCCCCTGACTGTATCTTCCCCTTTTATTTCCTTTTTTTTCTTTCACCCACTACTTTGTGTGTTTTCTTGCTCGCGTCTTTTGCCTCCCACCGCATATTCTTTCTTCTTCCTTCAACGTTTGTATTTTCAGTTGCTCTCTGTCTATTTTCTTTTTTGCTTCAAGTATTTACCTCTATAAATTCTTAAATCTGTAGCCTCAATCACAAATGTGTCAGACAACCAAAGGAGTATCGTCATGCAGCGATATATATAGATAGACAGAGAGTAACTCCTGCTGCGAGTAGATATTTATTTGCAGGACTGCAACTGTGATGCCTTTTGGAGGGAGCTAGATATTGCTTTTTCTCCTTTCCTCCGGCTTCCGTGCGTTTCATTGAGAACTCGTTTCATGTATCCTCTTGCCTCCCACCCCCCTCCTACTCTTTTTCTATTCTTCTACGCCGCTCGCGCTCCGACATACTATCCCAGGTGGAAAACTCAAGCGGTTTCCGAATCAGCCAAAGAAGAAGAAGGGAACCTGCTCTTTTTGTGAGTTGAAGAAAGAAAATCAAGCGTGAATGTAGCAGCCGAGTTAAAAGGAAGCCATCTCTTGTTTTCTTTGACACATTTTTAGTACAACTAAACACGCACACACAAATACGCTGCGTAATTAGGTTGTAACAAGCTAAACCGTAGTACATCGCCATCAATACTACCCCTTTTGCTACAAGTTATTATTATTATTATTATTATTTTTTTTGTTGAACTTGCTATTCTCGCTTAGATCCTCTAGTTATTTAACAATTTAAATTCTCTCCCCCCCTTTTCAACTTTTTCCTCTTCTGTTCCTTCACACACGTTATTGTTTCACCCTTCTTTTTTTTTTTTTTTTTGCTATCTTATTTCTCTTGTTCCCCCCTCCCCTGCCATTGCTCCCTTTGGCTTAGCTGGATCTCCTTTTCAGGTCTTTCCCCATTTGCTGCTGAGTGCTGCTGCTGCTGGTGTAGCGGCGGCCCCGCTGGTGAGCACGCGACCCCTCGCTTCATGCCGAGACGGAACGACTTTGTGCATGACGATGACCACAACTTCTGCCCCTACACCTGCGTGCGGCGCTCCGAGTGGTTTCTGAGGTGTCTGCACGACAGCCCCGTCACCTCGCCCTTCCAGCTGCGCTACCTTCTGTCCAGCCACAGCATCAAGAATGCGTTCATGTTTTTCCCGCCGCCCAACACGTACAACTTTGTGCCCTCGCCGACGAGGGGAGGCCGCGTGACGGTGGCCATTGAAACGAGCGGGGACATGATCATTCCGGTTGGCGACACCTACCGTGTCTCTCCGGCGGCTTCCGAGAAAGGGGCTCTTCCTCCACAGGGGGGCGTGCGGCGGGGGCGGGAGGGCCGGCGGCGGGGGCGGCGTCGGACAAGGACGGCGGAAACGCGTGGACGTATAACAACGCACGCAGCGCCACCACCACCGACGCCGACCCCCGGTCACCGCACGACGCGTCGCCGTCGTCGTCGCGCGCGGCGACGCTCGAGGTCATCTTCATCCCATGGACGTGCGAGTTCCAGGCGTACCGGGTGGAGGGCGTCAACGTGGTGATGGAGAGCCGCGTGCGCGTTGGGCACTCGCTGTACCGCTTCAGCCCCGGCTGCTACATCCCCAGCTGTGTCGTGCGGCCCCACCGCCGCAAGTCGAGCCATGTCATCCTCGCCTTCCACTGCAACGGCGACGACATTGGCGGCATCAACACCGACCGCCTCAGCGAGATCGCGAACGCCCTGCACGCGACGCTCATCTGCCCCGAGTACCCCGGCTACGGGCTGCTGCTCGGCAGCACCTCCGAGGCCACCGTCAAGGCCGCCGCCGAGCGCATCGTGCAGTTCCTGCTCTCCGTCAACCCGGACCTGACCCCCTCGCGCCTCATCCTGCTGGGGCACTCCATCGGCACGGCCGTCGTGATGCACATCGCCGCCTACATTGAGCGCGTGTTTGCCGAGCTCGAGGGACACTACCGCTTTCCCTGCAGCCACTGCAACGTCGCCGCGCTGGACGCCGCGGTGGTGCCGCCGCCGCCCGCGCACCCGCCCCGCAGCGCCCGCGAGCAGCACCACTTCGCCCCCCACCGCCGAACGTGCCCCCGCGCCCATGACGGCGGCAGCGGTGGAGACGAAGACCAGATCAGCGACCGGGAGGAGGAGGGGGAGGAGGAGCGGCGGGAGGGGTGGACGCGCCACTGCACAGCGGAGGTCAACCACGAGCCAGCCGATCCTCCGTCACCGCCGCGCCGCCCCTCCACCGCCACCCGCGCCTCCAGCGCGGCGCCGGGCAACATACCCGAAAACCCGTACGCGCCGTACGAGTGCCTCCACAACCGCCTGGGCGGCATCGTGCTCATCTCGGCCTTCGCGTCGGTGCGCTGCGTCGAGTGGGTGCACACGCTCAAACGCACGTACCACCTCGTCCCCGAGGCGCTCGAGCTGCGCCGTCTCGCGCTGCCCACCGACACGGTGGTGCCCGCGCCGCAGAGCTGGGCGGAGCCGGCGCTGGAGTACGACAAGGAGGAGGCGGCGGCCAAGGGGGTCGACATGAGCTTCAACAACGCCCTGCTGCTCTTCTCGCGCTTCGCGTCGTTTGACCGCTTCGCGAGCATCGACGTGGCGGCCGACCTGCAGGAGCGCCGGCGCTACTTCAACGCGACGCCGCTGCTGCTGGTGCACGGCAGCGACGACGACGTCATCCTCCCCGTGCACTCCGCCGCCATCGCGAGCGCCGTGCGGCGCGCCAACGGTGGCGACGCGGCGAGGGTCTTCCTCGCGATGCTGGGCGGGCAGGAGCACAACGGCATCCGCTGCGTGCGCCAGGTGCGACGCTTCTACAAGGACCAGATCTTGATGCCCCACCTCCGCCGCCAGCGCGCCTACAAGCTGCAGCTCGAGAGGGAGCTGCAGGAGGCCGAGGCCGCCCGCGCGGCGCGCCGCCACCCATTCCAGCCGGCCATGGCCATCGCCACCGCGCCCGACAGAGGGCCCGAACTCCCGGCAACGGCGGCGGCGGCGGCAGGCGGCCCTCTCTTCTCCCCGGACGCCACCGTAACGGCCGACGCGCTGGACCGCAGCGACGACGACGACTCCCTGCCGCCGGGCATGTTCGAGGCGGAGCCCCGTCTGATTGTGATAAGCAAGGCGGCGATGCCGGCGCATCCGCTGCACGAGAGCGAGATGCCGTCGAGTCTGGAGGGCTCCACGCTGTCGCGCATCGGCCCCGGGTGGATGTCGGAGCTGCGGCGCACCGCCAACGCCCCGACCTCCTTCGTCCCCGTCGCGTCACTGCTGCATTGGACGTCGCTCGGCAGCGGCGACCCGTCGACGCTGAGCGTGAGCGGCGCCGCCTGCGCCGTCACCAGCACCGACGTGGGCTCGCTGTGCGTGCTGGGGCTGCTGTCGCAGGCGCCGACCATCAGCGAGGCGTGCCGCTCCTACCACCACCAGCGCCGCATAACCCTCGCGCTGCACTTGCTGCGCTTCGCCGGCTACCTCGTCTTCCCGCTGCTGAACCTCGCCCTCGGCGTCGCGCACATGCGCCTCACCACCGCCGGCGCCGTCGCCGCCTACCTACCGGCCGGCGCCCACCCCTCGGACCTGCGCGCCGACCCGCGCGTGATGGTGTGGGCGGTGCTGACCTTCTGCACGGGCGTCATCCTGTCGGTGGTGTTCCTCGTGTCGCCCATGTGGGGCCTCGCGTACGCCACCCGCCGCGACACGAGCGGCGCCATCGTCGCGGCGTACCACATCTGCTACGGCGTCGGCATGCTGCTCTCCATCGGCGCCGGCATCCTGATGGGGTTCATTCTCGCGCTGGCGCCGGCCGGCCGCGGCGGCGTCGACTGGGCCCGCTGGGGCCCGCTGCCCTACAGCCGCCGCGTCTGGGTGGTCTACCTACCGCGCTGGATGATGGTCGCCATGGCCATCGTCTCTCTCATCAGCCTCATCTACCACATTCTCAAAAATCACTAGCGGGTGTTCATTAATTGTTTTTTATTTCCCCATTGCCATCGGTTGTGTTTTCTTCTTCACTTCTGACTCTGTCCATTCCCCTTTCTCTCTCTCTCTCAGTTCTTTACTATGCCACTATTTTTGTGTTCTTTCTTTCTTTCTTGTAACTTCTACTTCCAAGTCTGCTCACACTTTGCTATTGTTCGTTATTGTTCCTTCTTATGCGTTCGCCACTTCGCTCGTTTCATGTGTTCTCGCTGAAGAGTATTTTCTTTTTTAAATATCCGTGCGTATTTCTCGTCATTTATTATGTCTCTCTCGTGCTGTTGTCCTTGCGCTTTGATTCTGCTCGCTGTCGAGTGGTCCACACAAAAACGCTTCAGAAACTTGGTTGGCAGACTATCACAGTATGTGGGGAGAATGAGGGCTACGTGGTGAGGAACGGCTCGACTGTGCGCCACTCTGCTCCGAATCGGGCCACCGAGGCTTTTTCTCTAGCTATCTAATACTCATTTCTGTTTGAGCACCTCAAGCGTATCTGTCCATTCACTCCCCTGTTTCCTTTTCTTTTCTCTTTTCACTCCCACTCTTTAGGACTTGACACACTCACTCACACGCACGCAAAACGAACGATCACTCATTGGTGCTTCTCCTCAGTGGCTAGTGTTGCTCTCGTCATGTCAGCTGCCGGCAAAAACTCTGGTGCCGCCGCCTCCGGCGATGCGGCGGCGCCTCGCTCCCGCTGGTGCGGGCGCTGCTGGCGGCGGACGCGGCGAGTCTGGAGGCGCGGACGCTGCGCAACGAGCTCGTGTCGGTCGCGACGCAAGCCAAGAAGGTGGTCAAGGGCACCGCCGCGCACAAGCCGTTCCTCAGCACCTTCGCCGCTCTCTGCGAGCTCGCGATGGACATGGCCGAGCCGCTCGCCGTCGTCGTCGGCCGTGACGTGCCGTCGCTGCTGCGGCAGATGGCGCAGTACGTCGGCGCGCACAGTCCGCCGCAGGGCATCGGGGCGCTCGCCCTCCGCCGGCAGGCCGACACGACCCTGGCTGGCCGCAGCCAGCAGCAGCAGCGGCCCAAGCGCCCCGCCGCGGCAGTCGCCCCAGCGCCGGTGGCGGGAGGGACAGCGGCCTCCCGACAGCAGCAGCAGCAGCGCGGCGCTGCGCCACCGCCTGCGCAGCGCCATCGCACAGAGGGCCCGCCCGCCTCCGCCTCCCGCCCACCACCACCGACCTTCGACACGCTCGGGCTGTTGGACAACCGCGACATTCTGCTGGCGGCGCAGCGCGCGGCGCAGGAGGGTGCCGCCAAGAAGCCGCCGCCGTCTCCCGAGCGGCCGCCGGCGCCACCGCCGCCGCCGCCCGACTCCACCGTCGCCCCCGCCCCTGCCGGGCCGCGCTTCACCCGCGCCGGGCAGCTCATCGACCTCTCCAGCCCCACACAGTGCGTCAGCGCCGTTCCCGAGCTGCGCGCGTGCGCCGCGCCGTGGCTCTCGCGCCGCGACTGGCGCCACCCGCTGCTGGCCCGCCACGCCGCCGCCCTCACCCAGGTCCCTGCCCCCGCGCCGGCCGCCGCCCCGGGCGCCGAGAACGCCTCGGCTCTGTTTGTGTGCCTCGCGTCGACGGGGGAGGAGCTGCTGGAGCGCTACACCCGCCGCCGGCAGCTTCTGCGGCAGCAGCAGCAGCGCCTGCGGGACGATGAGCCAGAGAGCTCGACCGCACGCGCAGCCGGAAACCTCGCCGCGTGGGCAGAGAGCTACAACGCCATCCCGAGACGCAGCCTCCTCCAGAGCAGTAGCGACAGCGGCAGCGGCAGCGCCGCCCCGGCCTCGGCCCCTGCTCCCGCCCGCACTGCGACGGTGCTGGCGCCGCCCGCGCAGGTGCACGCGGGGGCTACGCCGTTCCAGGAGAACATGGTCGTCGACCGGGCGGCACTGACACGCATCGCTCACTTTGGCGTGTGTGGGACAGCGCAGCTCGCTCAGCCGGTCAAGTATGGGGACTAACCAAGGAGTTACCCAATGACTCTCACGTGTCTTTCTGTTTTTATGCTTCCCCCCCCCCCCCACCACTGCTTTCTTTCAGCAGCTTCCTTTGTTTAATTTTCACCTCGATTAAGACCTAATTCTTTTTGTGTGTTCACCCCACATGGTTATGCGAAGATACCCATACAATGTTACAGAGGAAGAGGGGGAATGAAGAAGAGAAAAATAAAAACTCTTCGTGATGTGTGCACCGCATACGTCGCTCTGTTGGTTAACTCCGAGTGTTGTCTCTGATTCTGGTATATGAGGCACGTCTTGTGCAAGTTTGAGCAGAGTGGACTGACGCTCTTCTTGTAAACCTTCAATTCATTCCTCTCATTTGTTTTTCTCTCTCCATCTCCTGTCTTCCTCTTTCTTTCTTTTCTTTTTTTTTGCTTTACCTTTGCTCTTCCCGCTCCCAGATGTATGGTGCAGCAGTCCGACTTGCGCGCCTGATTACCGATTACGTCGACACTGGTGGTGGCATCAGCGGAGATGACTTTCGCATAAAACTCGTGCAGGTCGACGCCGTCAGCCGCGCCGGAGAGCGCAGCAATGAGGCACCCGACGAGAGTGCCGGGAGGCGTCGCGCACCGCCGCGCTTCGTGGCGTGCCTCAACACACTGCAGCTCCTGGAGTGCATGGATGCGCGTGCGTACTGCCACCAGCGCGAGGGGCTGTGCCAGACGGCGGAGCCGCCGTTGGGAGGCGCGGCGGCACCGCTGTCCGAGACGACGCAGTGCTTCGGCGTGCTGTGCCAGCTGCTGACGCGGCACCTGCGCTGGTACGCCGCCGCGATGGCGGGCGCCACCACCGCCGCCGACTCTACTGAATGTGTGACGGACGATGACGACGACTGCGGGGGCGACGAGTGCGCGCCGCTCATCGATTTTGCCGCCTTCATTGCGATGGCGGTCTTCAAGGAGTGGGTCCGCGAGGCGGTCACGTGCGCCCCGCCCGGCACCGCCGCCTCTGCCCTCCTCCCCACAACGCGCGGCGGCCTGCTGCTGGGGATGGCGGTGTCGGCGTCGCAGCGGGAGCGCATCGGCGCCGTGCTGGCGGTTGTCGAGCGGCACGCGGCGGCTCACGCCGGCGGGACCGACCTGCTGACGGCGCTCCTACGCGGGGACGGCGCGCGCACTTTCCGGGACGCCGCGCTCGCCGCCTTCGCGGGGCCGCGCGGGGAGCTGGTGGACCTGCTCGCGGCGGAGCCCAACACCTTCGCGACCGCCTTCGCGTCCCTCCTCCTGCCGCTGCCCGGGCCGTCTGTGCTGCTAGCGGAAGCGACGGCGCCCACAGTGGCGGATACTCGCGGTGAGCCCTACTCGCTGCTGTGTGGCGTTGGCGATGTCGTGGGGTGGACGGCCGCCACGGCGGAGGGGACGCTGCTGGCACCGCTCCGACAGTTCCTGCGGCGCTGCGAGGCGTACCGTGCGGAGGCCCCAGGTGCGGGCGACGTTTGGGAGGCGTTTCATGCGCAGATGGCGGATGCGGCGCACGCCGCCGCGCTGTGCCCCTCGGCGCCGTCCTCTGCGCGCGCGCGTGTGCTGAGCGACGCCGTGCAGGACGCGCTGCGGCTGGCCGGCGGCGCGCTGCAGCTCGTGCCCACCGCCGACGCGGACCTGGTGGAAGGCGCTGGGGCCGTGCGTGGTGGCGACAGCGGCGTCGCCGGCGTGTGGCTCTCGCACCGCTCGCAATGGTTTACCGGCGTGCCGCGGTTCAGCTGGTGCGGCCCCGGCGTCTGCGTCGCGGCGACGGAGGTGACGGTTGTGGCATCCGTGCTCGGCGCGGCGGCAGCGGCAGCGACGGCGGCGACGGCGACACGCGCGCCGCAAGGGATTCCGGACAACACGAGCGGGACCTTTCTCCTGGCGCCGTACGGTAGCGCGCCCGCTCGCGCGGCGGCCGCTGTGGTCGACGACGCGGTTCTTGGCCAGCGCCGCGCGGTGTCCCACGGCAGCGGCTTTGCGGTGCTTTCCGCCGCCGCCGACTACGCGCGCGCGGAGCTGTTTCTGCTCTACGCCCAGCTGCCGCCGGAGCCTGGCGGGGACGGCGCGGCGGCGGGGTGCGCCGCGTACGAGGCCCTGCGCGAGACGGTGTGGCGGGTGCGGGCAGGGCTCGTGGTGCTTGTGGTGCGCGCGCACGTCTCGGGGTCGTGGCAGCGGCGCGCGCGGTCCTGGGCGACGGCGACGCGCACGGTGCTTCTGCTGGCGGCGGTCGGCGCGTGGGCTCTCGGGCAGCTGTCCGCGAGCCTCGGCCTCGAGCCCAACACCGCCGCGACCCGGCAGTTGCGGCACCCCTCCGCCTGCCCCAGCGTCGGCGTCGCGCTGCTGCCCGCCGGCCGCTCGTGCCAAGTCAGCCGCGCCGCGGGCACGCAGGAGGTCTACCAGCGCTGGGCCGCCTTCATCACCCCCCTGGCGAGCACGTCCCCCTCTCCTGTCGTCTCTGCTATGCGACCGCCTGACACCTCTTCCTCTTCCTCCTCCTCGTGTGCCTCCTCCTTCTCCGCTTCGTCCGCAGCGCTGCCGCCGCCGCCACAGCACACGGCGTGCCCGCGGCTTCCCGCGGACGTCAGCGGGCACGTGCGCGCGGCGGTGGTGCTGGGCGGCGGCGGCGGAGCGGAACTACAGCGGCAGCGGCGCACGGCGCTGGTCGGGGCGTGGCTGGAGACGCTCCCGGCCCTGCTGCTGCCGCCGCCGTGGGACACGCGCGTCTCGCTTCCCGCCACGCTGCGGCATCTGTCCGACCAACTCTTGCCAGAGGAGCACAGCACTGCTCTGGGTGCCACTGACACCTCCCCGTGGCTTGCCGCCGCGCGACGGCGCTTCCGGCCCCGCCTTGCCCGCACGCTGCACGCGGCGCTGCAGGAGTACCTCGAGCGCGCAGCTGGCGGCGGGGAAGGGGCGACGACGACGGTGTACTCGCTGCAGATGGCGCTCACGGCTGCGGGACGCTGTGTGGACGAGATGACGCGGACGCTCGTGGTCGGCCGCGGCGCTGACGGAGACGCCTTCATCTCTCCCGTTGTCGAATGATTGAATGAGCAGACAAGTCTTCACTCGTCTTACACAAGAAGGGATACTAGACCGAATTGAGACAAGTGTGCCTATGTGTGTGTGTGTGTGTGTGTATGTGTGTGTGTGTGTGTGTGTGTGTGTGTGTGTGTGTATGTACTATCTCCACCACCTGATTCTGTCTTCGCAATGATATGCGACTTGTGTACGTGTCAATGTTTGTGATGTAAACCTTTCCCTCTCACACATATCCTGCTCCCCCCCCCCCGTTACTCTATTTGCCCTGTCAACTACTAAAGGAGCAGAAGTAAAGGAATATAGTTTTTTTTTTTCCTCTTCCTCCCATCTCTCTGCTGCCCGCCGTTCAGAGCGGTGCTGCTTCCTTTTCTTCTCCTACCACAGGAGCTCACTTAATAGTGAGAATCCTACCCCGTCCTCCGTTGAAAAAGCGATTCTTTTTTTTTTTTTTTGTTTTCTTGCTGTTCTTGTGTTTTTGTTTTCTTTCTCTTTTGATTTTGTTCCACACTCCGTATTTTATTGTTCTTGTTACTAGCTTTTTCCCCCTTCCCGTTTCGGTTATACTTGTCCCGTTCAAGGTCTGGTATTCTTTCCATCCTGGAGTATTGTGGAAGGGCTTGAGAACAATCGGTGCTCTTTCTTTCTTTGCATTTCTACACCTGTAAAGTTGTATTTTTTTTTCCCCACATCTTTTTGTTCTTGTTTTTTTTCCCCCTCAGCAGCCGTCGACTAGCACCAACGCGTTCGTTGTTCTCTCTCTCTCTCTCCCTCTTTTCACGCTTGGATTAACGCGTGCGTTGAGGACCTTGTATATTATAAGAAGCCCATTTCCCCCTCTTTTTTTCTTCTTCCCCCTCTCATACTCACCTCCTTTTCCTTCTCTTCTCGCCTCTTTCTGTCGGCGGAACAAGAAGCTACGCCCTCCTCAAGGCATCGGCTGTAGGTTCGACTACACACACACGAACGCCTCCGTGCAGCGCGTGCGCTTTTGCCTCCAAGAGCGCCAACACGCGTGATGAGCTCCGCGGCGTGCGCAGCCAGTAGCACCGCCGCCCCCGACGCTCCCCCCAAGAGCCTGCCCGGCAGCAGCGAGTACAACATGACCACGACCCCGACGCCCAAGACGCCGCGCTCGCAGGCCAACTGCTGGGACGACGACGACGCCGACGTCGACCGCCCGTTCGACAGACGGGTCAGCATCGTCGGCAGCAGCACCGACGGCTCCGTTCGTCCGCTCTCCTCCGGCGCGCCGCCGCCGTCCAGCGGCTCCCCCCGCGGCGGGTCCTCCCGCGGCATCACGAGCGCCCCCCAGCGCAGCAGTAGTGTAGCCGTGCCGCCCGCGCCGCCGCCGCTCAGCGGCCTCGCCAGCAACCACAGCCTGCTAGACAGCGACGGCGGCGGCGGTGGCGGGCGGTGGCGCGGCGACGAGCGCAGCAACGGCAGCGCGACGCGCCACAACTCGGACAGCGGCCTCTCCTCCGTCGAGATCGTCGCGCCGAGCAAGTCGGGCCCCGGCAACTCCTTCCTGCGCCACTTCAGCCGCGAGAGCTCGCTGGGGAGCGTGCACAGCAACGGCCGCCAGTCCGCGCGCTCGCGCCGGCACAGCATAGGCAAGGGCAAGAGCAAGAGCAAAGGCAAGAGCAAGGGGAAGAGCAAGAGCAAGATGAAGCGCCGCCGCTCGGCGAGCCTCATCTCCGTCGGCTCCGCCTCCTCGATGAACCGCGACAAGGACAAGTCGGTCATCTACAAGCAGCGCCCCCCGACCGCCTCGCCCACCCCCGCGCCGCCCGTGCACGCGCCGGGCGACACCACCACCCCCGGCGAGGGGCCCACCGTCGGCCCGAAGCTCGACGACGTCGTCGCGCTCGAGAGCCTCGCGTGCCCCAGCCAGACCGACGGCGCCAACAACCACAGCGACCTCGCGGACCTCTCCGCGCAGCCGACCAACCACCGCGTGCACGGCGGCGGCGGGGAGTCGCCGTCGGTGGCGGGCAGCGTGCAGACCGGCATCACCTTCCACGCCCTCGACACCCTCGTCAACGGCGGCGGGCAGCACAGCCGCAGCCGCTCGCACCAGCAGCAGAGCTCCGTCGCCCGCACCGCCGTCGACACGCGCGAGGTGCAGCGCATGGAGAGCGAGGCCCTCTCCGGCAAGGGCCGCATGGTCGTGGTGGACGAGGAGCCCAAGGAGGCCAAGCGCCGCCTGAAGCGCACGCGCCGCCGCCGCCGCCACCGTCGCGCCTCCCCCGGCGCGGCCGCCGCCGCCGACAAGGCCGGGGCGGAGGGCGAGGAGCGCGCGGAGGGCCGCCGGCGCCACGGCCGCCACCACCACTCGCGCCGCGACAAGCACGCCAAGAGCGGCGGCGGCGGCGGCGGCGAAGGGGTGTCGAAGCACAACTCTCCCCGGACCCCCACTCTGCCGGCGTCAAGGCCCTCCTCGCGACCGCAGATGGCGGCCGCGGCGGAGGCAGCGCAGGCGCCGCCCTCCCTCCCTAGCGACCAAGCCAAGGTAGACGCGACGGGCGACTCGGATCTCATTCTACGCCCGCAGCCACCCATGAAGCCGCGCACCAACAGTATGCAGGACGGCAGACCAATCGAGGGTGTCATCGACAACCGCCGCTGCTGCACCGCGAACCCCACCGAGCGGCTGGCGTCGCAGCGTCTGGGCGGCGGCGGCGACCCTCTCGCGTCGACGGGAAGCCCTCGGCTGACCGCCTCCTCCCCGCCGCCGTCGCCGACGCCGCGCGCGCTCGCCGCCATCGGCCCCAGCTCTCCCCCCGCCGACGCCAGCGTCGCAGCCGCCGGCAGCCCCAACGCCTCCACGCCGCTGCCGCTACCCCAGGGCTCGGCCGCGGCCGCGGTCGCCACGCTGCGCCAACAGCAGCAACAGCAGCAGCTGGACAAGGGCTCCAAATCCGGCTCGCCGGCCGGCGCCGACCGGAGCGTCAGCTCCTACTCCTACTCGTCGGTGGGCAGCCTGCACCAGGACCGCCGCCACCGGCACGACGGCCGTCCGCCGCCGCGCGGCGGCCGCGCGAACCACTCCTCCTCGCCTTCGAGCCCGCGCGGCGGAGCGCCGTGCGCCGACGCGAAGGATCGCAAGCGACCGCCGAGCCCGCCGCGCTCGTGCTCCTCCTTCAGCGACGACGGCGGCTCGTCGCTCGGGTCCGGGTCGTACTACAGCTACAGCTACTCGGACACCGACAGCGTGTCGAGCGAGGAGAAGCTGGCGCGCGCGCGGCTGCCGCTGCGCGAGGGCTGCACGTCGCTGCCGCCGGCCGCCGCCTTCAGCGACATGGCCTACCGCATGGCGAACGTCGCGACGCTGCAGACGTTCGCGGAGCCCGCGGTCATCCACGAGTGGGACCTCGCGGGGGGCTTCTGGGGGACGGTCAAGACGCAGGTGGTCATCAACGCGGAGCCCTTTTCGAAAGGCAACATGCGTGCGTCGTACCACCTGATCGACATGGGCCGCCTCGACTGCCGCCTCGTCGCCAAGCGCTACCTCAAGCCGTCGGTCAAGGACGACCAGTACTACGACGACGTGTCGATGCACAGCATCTCGGGACACTGGGCGCGCATGTACAACGCGATGAAGCCGCCCAAGAAGGTCAAGTTCGTGCCGGCCGCCGTGCTGGAGCTCACCTCGCGCTCCCCGCCGATGATCCTCGCGCTCGAGCCGCAGCTCGACGGCATCTTCCAAAAGTACAACAACAACGCCGGCTACGTGCCGCGCGACGCGCGGTGGACGCCGCAGGCCTTCTCGCACTTCACCTACGAGGCGAGCGGCTACGAGCTGATGATCGTCGACATCCAGGGCGTCGACGACATCTACACCGACCCCCAGATTCTCTCCCCCGACGGCGAGGGCTACGGCCGCGGCAACCTCGGCCGCAAGGGCATCCAGCGCTTCATCAGCAGCCACCGCTGCAACAACGTCTGCCGCGCGCTCGGGCTCACCCCCCTGCGCGGCGGCGGCGGCACCGGCGGCGAGGACGGCTCCTCCAAGACGCCGAGCCGCATCACGTACGACGCCATCGACCCGTCCATCAAGGGCGAGCTGCTGCCCCCCAAGCACGGCGGCAGCCGCCAGGGCAGCCTCGGCAAGGGGGCGACGGCCACCGGCAGCGGCGGCGGCACCGCCCTCACGCACGTCCCGAGCAACGGCGCCCTCAAGACCGGCGCCGCCGCGGGGCCGTCGTCGGGGGCCGCGTCGCCGCGCGGCAACGGCGTCTACGCGATGGCGAGTGCGTCGCCGTACCGCACGCCCGGCCGCAACGCCCGCGCCGCCGCCTCGCGCCACCAGAGCGGCTACTTCATGGGGACCCCCGCGGCGGCCGGCGGCATGATGGCGGTGGCGCCGCCGGCCCGCCCGACGCCCACCGGCAGCACCCACGCCGGCCCCTACATCCGCCCCCCGACCGGCGCCCCGGGGTCGCAGAACCCGTCGCTGCGCCGCGGCGGCGACGTCATCTTCCCGCGCGGCAACTCCGCCGCCCCGCCGCCGCCGCTCTCCTCCACCGAGACCCGCGAGCCGTACGTACCGCACAAGCCGCTGGGCACCCCCGCGGTCTCCCCCGCCGGCGCGCGTCCCTACAGGAGATGACGGGGCGACACCTTCCTATCTTTGACTAGTAGAAAACACACACACACTAAAAAACAAAAAAAAAAACGATCTTCTTTCATGGTTTATATACAATCTGCTATAAATCCATCTCCATATTTTCTGTTTTTTTTTTCTTTTGTATCTATTGCTCTCTTTTTTTTTTTTTTGTTCCCGTTTTTCTCTTCTGTTCTCTCTTTCCTGTCGTGCACTTGCGGTACTATCGCTCCTAGCTGCCGTGTTGGATTCGAGTGAGTGTCGCCGCCGATGACACCCACGTGTGCAGGCGAGGGCGCCACACGGGGAAAAGAGCAGTTGTCGCACACAGACACTTCACGCCCGATAATGGAATGATACCGATGAGAAGCGCAGCTCACGAAAGGGGGATGCGGAAGAGGACAGCGGGAATAATAATAATAATAATAATGATGATGAAGATTAGCAACAGGAGACGTCGAGAAGAAGAAGCAGACGGGAAAAAAACACACGAGAGCTACTTACTATACAACAATCGCGTTGTAAGAAAAGTAAACCAACAACGACCCTACCTCTATTCTCATTGCAAGACTCTCCTTTTTCACAGTATTACGTCTGGGTGCTATACATTTCGTGTTTTCTTCTTGTTTTGTGTGCACGTACCTCCAATATTTCTCGCTTTTTCTACTTCTCGCTACTTGCTGTTCGCTACTCTCTACTTTTTATTTTGAATTTCTACGCTTTCCTTTTGATGCGCAGTGTACATTACTACTTCTCCTTAATCTTTTTTTTTTCTGCTTAGACACACTCCCACATGTTTGTATATACATATATACACACACGTGGCCGAAGAAAAAAAAAAAAAAGAGATCACTCGTAGAAGTGTTAATATTTTTACAGCTGAAAAGAACAAAAAGGTAAGTAGCATTCTCGGCCTTTATCTGACTGAGGTGTCTGCTGACACTGGCTTTCTTTATTGGTGTATAATCAGTTTCATTTCTAATCTTTCTTTGTTTTTTTTTTTTTACTTCTCTCCCCCCCTCTTTCTGCTTTTCTATTTCGTCGTTTTTTCCCCCTTTCATGTATTTCAAAACAAATCATATTTCAAGGTGAGACTACCGAATGGCTTCTGCTTGTTGCGCAACAGGCACGTAGACAAGTACTTCTCTTTCACTGCCGCTTTCTATGCTTCTTTTCTTACTCTCCTGCCGTGGCGCATGCAGATATACAGTGTCGAATACACACACACACACACACACACATAAACAACAGACACACACACAACAGACACACAACGTATATTAACTGTCTGCTCGTCCCCCGAGCGTGTGGCTTTTTTCCACATGTTCCGTTTCTTCACCTCTTTTATTTTTCTCTCGTATTCACGGTTTTGACTCTCATTTTCTCCCCCTTTTTCATTTTCAGATTTTTCATCTCATGCTCCGTTCTTTTTCCGTTATTATATATTTGTCTTTACCGAAAATTATCCACTGGCCCCAGTTGCCTATTTCCTCTCTCTCTCTCTATCTCTACATTTGATGATGTCACATTACTCACTCTCCATTTTCGCTTCCACCACCGAATCACTTTTCTCCCTTAATATCTATTGTATGTTGCTAACTCTTCCTTTGTTTTTCTTTTTCTCTCTCTCTCCCCCTCCCCACCCCACGCATCTCTTGTTTTTCTCCATCTTCTTTTCTATATCTATCTCTCCTTCATCTACACATACATATATATACAAACATTACAGCGACTTTTTTTCCCCCCACTTCTTCGCACACCACTGCCGAGTCATTGCATATTTCCTCATTGGATTCGTGTTGAAAAGTCGTTGAACTTATTTGATCGTCAATAAAAACAACCACAAAAAATATAGTCGAAGTGATGCCCAAAGAATGAAATAGTGCTACTTGAAAGTGAGGAGAGTATAACTTTACGAAGCAGTATCTCCCCACTGCGGCAGTGGAAGCTCTTCGTGGTCTTTCTCTCTCTCGCATCGCAGTTGTGTTTGTTAAATGTACCTCTCCCTGCTCTGTGTTTTTTTCTACGCCATCCTGCACACTCACTGTAGCGTTCTGTTGGGAAAGGTGGCGTTTTGCACCTCATCATCATTTTTTTCATGAAACTGTTGCTTCCACCACTCATCGCCCGTCCTTCCCTCCCCCCCTTTCCTCTTTCTTCCCTTACGAACTTACGTTCCTTTCCCCGTATGACAATAGAGTAGTAACCCCTCTTTTTGTTCAAAGAACAACCTCAAACACACCAGCAATAAGCAAAACTTACACATTCAGTTTGTTTTGCATCTTGTATTTCACTCACTTCTGCTTCAGTGTTTTTTTCCCCCCTCTTCCGCCTCTTTTTTTCCCCTCGTTTTATATTCTGTAGTATTGCGTATCCGCAGCAGAATAGGGTCTACCTTTATCGGCCGCAGCAGTATCACCTCTCATACACATATCACTCTCTCTCTCTCTCTCTCTCTCTAGTCCTTTATTCTTATCGTCACGCCTTCCCTCTGCTTGTCATCTCCTGTACCGACGACCGTTGTAATTTGCGCATTGCGTCTTTCTCGCCGTTTTTTTTTCCACTTTGATTGTTTGTCTGTATTGACGCCTGTTTCATTGACCTGACAACATCTCTCCGCACTCTTCCGACTCGTAGCGTCGCGATGAACATCAACCTGACGCAGCAGGCGTGGGCGATGAAGGAGTGGGCTCGCGTGAGCGCCACCGGGAACGACTACATCAACGCCGTGCACGACGCGACCAACGAGGAGAAGTGGGGCCCGACCGGGCAGCAGATGGAGCTCGTGTGCCGCATGTTCCCCCGCGGCGCGAGCGACATCATGACGGAGCTGCGGCACCGCCTCAAGAACCGCGACAAGGCGTGGCGGCCGTGCTACAAGTCGCTGCTCGTGCTCGACTACCTCGTGCGCAACGTCGCCGAGTCGTACCTGCCCGAGGTGTGCGGCGTGCTGCCCATGCTGCGCCAGATCAGCCAGAGCTTCTACTACACCAACCCCAAGGGCGTCGACCACGGCGTGTCGGTGCGCGAGCGCGCCAAGGCGCTGGCCGAGCTCATGAGCGACGGCCTGGCGATGCGCGAGGAGCGCGAGAAGGCCGCCAAGACCAAGGACAAGCTCGCCCGCGACCCCGGGCAGGAGGGCGTCGCCGCGCGCTACGCCGGCTACGGCAACCAGGGCGGCTACGGCGCCTACGGCGGCTACCAGGGCGGCTACCGCCCGGCGCGCTCCCCCGGCGGCGGCGGCGTTGGCGGCGCCGACCGCTATGGCCGCTACGACCCGTACCGCCCCGCGCCGCAGCAGGCGCGCCGCCCGTCGCCGCCGCCGGTGCCGCGGACCCGCGAGGAGCAGGAGCGGCTCGACATGGAGATGGCGCTGAGGATGCAGCGCAACGAGGAGCGCCGCGCCGGCATGTCGGTGGAGGAGCTCGAGCGCATGTACGCGCAGAAGGCCAAGGAGCGCCAGCAGAAGTTCCAGCAGAGCCAGCAGGCGCAGCTGCCGCCGCCGCCGCCCAGCGCCGACGACGAGGAGCTCGCGCGCCGCCTGCAGGAGGAGGAGGAGAACCGCGCGCGCCGCGAGGGCAAGTCGCTGCCGCAGCTCCGCTCCGACACGCAGCCCGCGGCGCAGCAGAGCCAGCAGGCCCCGCAGCAGCAACAGCAGCAGGAGCAGCCGCCGCCGCCGCCGCCGCAGAAGGACATGCTCGACGACCTCTTCGCCCCCGCCGCGCCGCCGATGCAACAGCAGCAGCCGCCGCAGCAGCAGTCCTACGCCGACCCCTTTGGCGGCTTCCAGGGCGGCGCGCCGCAGAACGGTAACAACAACAATTTTAATAACTTCAGCAATAACAACAACAACGGCAACTGGGGTCAGCCCCAGCAGGCGCAGGCCCAGCCGCCGCAGGGCGGGATGGCCAACAACTTCGACGCCTGGGGCAACCCCTCCGCGCCACAGGGACCGAGCGGCGGCCAGCAGGACCCGTGGGGGGCGCCGCCTGCCCCACAGCAGCAGAGCAACAACAGCAACGCCGGCTGGGCCGCGGCTCCGCCCCAGCAGCAGGGCAATCCCACCGCATTCAACGGCGGCTGGGGTGCGCCGCCGCAGCAGCAGCAGCCGTTCGGCGGCGGGAACGACGGCTGGGGTGCCCCCGCCCCCCCGCAGCAACAGCAGCAGCAGCAGCAGTTCAACAACAACAACAACAACGCGGGCGGCTGGGGCAGCGGCTCGCCCGCCCCCAGCGCTCCTCCCGCCGAGTACGGCAGCTTCAACGGCGGCATGCCTCCCCAACAGCAGCAGCAGCCACCGCAGCAGCAGCAGCAGCAACAGCAGCAGTGGAATAACGGCTTCGGCGGCGGAAACCCGAACGACTTCAACAACAACAATAACAATTTTAACAACTTCAACAGCAACAATAATAACTATAATAACAACAACAATGGCTACAATGGAAACCCCAACAATAACAACAACGACTTTTTCGGGGGTAACAGCAATAACGGCAACAACCAGTTTGGCGGTAATGCCAACGCTAACACGGGGGGAGGCGCCCCGACGCCCGCGGCCTCCAAGAAGGACGACGATATGTGGGCCTCGCTCGAGCAGTTTGGCCGTCAGCAGCAGCGCCAGGCGAAGAAGTGAGAACGGGAGTAGATGTAGCTTCCCCTTCCCCCTCTCCCCTCCCTGACGCTTGTCGCATTTGCATTTCCCTGCACCAGCCTAACGCGTCCAGCTTGAATCAGCTGCTTCTTTTTTTTTTCTCTCTCAATTGCTATTTTCGTTGTTATAACTCGTTTTTCTTTCTATCATCATCTTTATCGACAGTACACTCTTTTTCTGCGTTTGACCTCAATCCAGCTTGTGGATCTTAAACTGAACCTCGAAGAGGCAACAACAGCAAAAAACAAGAAACATAAAAACAAGCAATACAATACAAAAGAAGAGACAGTGTTTTCGTGATACATAATCCTATCTACCCAGCTCTTCGTTTCGAATTAAAAAAAAAAAGAGGAGGAAGAAGGAGGGAAGAGAGGTAGAAGTGACGTGATATGGAAAGAACACCTCTGCATCTTTCGATAAAGGAAGGGAGCCAGCTAAAGACAACAACAGACGATCAGAAACAACGCCAACAAAAAGCACCTACCAAACGACAGATCTCTTTTTCGACTACAGAAATGTGTCTCTCTGTCACTGTCTTTTATTCCCTTTGATTTCCAATTCGTGAATGTTTTTTCCCTACGCGTGTGATTTGTTCCCCCATTATTGAAAAAAAAAAATTCGACAAACGAAAACGAAAGCCTCTCTTCTCTTCTTCTTCTTCTGTTCCCTCCCCTCCCATTATCTATTTGTTGACTTTTGTCTCCAGTGCTCCTATACAACCACTCCTATATTGAACTTAATGTGATGAAAAGGAATGATAACTATGCTGGGTTTGTCATAGTGCTGAGGTAGAAAAACATAGCATCCTTCCAAGGCCCGTGTGCTCTTCTCAGGAAACAAGCATATTTTCATGTCAATATACAGAACTACCTGCTGCTTGGTTACAACGAGTCGCTTGGCTCCCATTTCTTTCTTCCCCATACAAGTTCTACACCAAATGACTTGTTGAACTTTGCGTGAAGGTCTCTCTTCTCGGCTTCGCTTCGCCGCTGCGTCTGTTATATGCCGGCATTATCATCCTTCGTCATCCATCGCACACACTCACATATATATGTATGCATTCACCCCTGCATATAGTATAGCAGTAGTACGACTAACAACACATTATTTCACCCTTTCAAATTCGTATCAATAGTATCCCCTCTGTATTCTATCTAGTACGTAGCGATAGCTTTTATTAGTAGTTTTCTCTCTCTCTCTCTCTCTCTCTCTCTCTCTCTCTCTCTCTCTCTCTCTCTTTACGCCACACCGCCTCAGTCGCCATGCTGCACCGCACGCTGATCGCGCGCGGCCACGCCACGTCGAACCTCTTCGCGCCGCCCTTCTCCGGGCGCTGGTTCAACCCCCCTCACCAGTGGACCATGACCGACACCTTCGTGCCCTTCTTCTTCCTCGGCTTCTCGCCGATGGCGCTGATCGTGTACCTCTACCACGCCAGCTACATGCCGCACTACTCGCACTACCAGGAGCAGCACTACTACCCCGCCCAGCCCTACTCCAAGGAGTTCATCCACGAGTACAAGCGCCTCGAGCGCTGGCGCTGGTACTAGGCGGGAGCTGCTGCGGCGGCGCACGCACACCATTCGTCTTTTCTACGGCGACCGTTTCTGTCGGAATGACACCCCTGGCCCTCTAGTATCTTTAGGAATCTGCTGCCAGCTTCTTCTTGTTCTTTCTCTACACTTTTTGTTGCCTCTCCCGCCCTCTTCTTCGCTTTCTCTCTGTTGTTATTATGCGCTGCCGCGGCGAGTGCGCAGGCATACACGCTTTTTTTTTTTTCGGAGCCTAGTCAGTTGACTTTACTGTATCGTATTCGATAGGCATGACACCGCCTCTTCTATCCGTCGTTGCTGAAACTGTTATCATCACTTTTATCATACGCCCTACGCAATTGCGACTCACGCTTACGTTTTACATTATGTGCTAATTCTGCTCGTGCTCATGGCACACAGCCGTCGCCGGTGGCATGAGACGAAATGCCGTTTCCTCACTTTGCTTCTTCTTTTTTTATTATTATATCTTTTTGTCTTCATTTTCCCCTCGCGCCCATACCTCTCATTTCATCACGATCTCTTCCACCCCCCAATTCTATCTATAATCCTACTCGTTTTGATTCTTTCGAAGTACACACACACACACACACACACACACACAATCGGATAAAGCACCGCCAGCAATCAGCCAACCGGTCTGGTGCATCTATGAGTATAGAGTTTGGTGGCGATGGCGCCGAATGCGCCGAGTGCGGCGAGTTTGACTTCCTTGCCTTTACGTGCCCCCGCTGCGGCGCGCGCCTCTGCCGCCACCACACGCAGTCGCACCACCGCCCCGCCGACGGCACTCCGTGCACCGCCGATGACAGACGGGCCGACGCGGAGGACGGGGACGGCGCACCCATGTCTTTTAGCGGCGCCGTGTGCTGCCGCTGCGGCTCCGAGCTCTGCGCGCTGCGGCCGTGCCCCGGCTGCGGTCGCAACTTCTGCGCCGCCCACCGCTTCCACGAGTGCCAGCGCGACACCGCCTCCGCCTCCGCGGCGCGTCCTGGCCTGCGGCGGGCGACGGCGCCACAGGCTGCAGCGGCGGGCGCGCAGCCGGCCAGCGGGCTCCAGGCGCTGTGCGGGGCGAGTGACAGGCGGCACCCGCGGCAGCTCGTGGCGGCGTCGCACAGGGGCGGCAGCACGCTGAGCGTCGACCTGCTGGTGTTCGCGTGCGGCGGCGGCGGCGGCCACGCTGCCTCCCCCGCATCGCCCGTGGCGGTCGCGGACGCGGCTGTGTGGAGCTGCGTGGTGCCAGCCATGGTGGTGGTGGGGCAGTGGCTGCTGCCGGCCGCTGAAGAGGCGTGCCGGGCGGTGTGGCCGTCGCTGACGCAGGCGCAGCTCGCCCCCGCCGCGCGCGCGTCGCGTCTCTGCAGAGTTACCGCCGCCGCGCCCGGCACTAGCTCCCGGGACGCCCCCGGCCTGCAGTGGGCGGTGATTTCCCCCAGTGAGAGGGGCAGGGAGGCGCTCGCGACCCCGGGGCTGCTGGTGCTGGTGCTGCCGGAGCCAGCGCAGGAGCCCGTCACCGCCCAGGCGGACGACACGCTGACGGCGGGCCTCACGGCGCCCCTGACGTCGCTGCTCTTCTCCCCGTCGGCGGAGGAGTTTAGGCATCTGGCCAAGGACGCACGTATAAAGGCGGCTGCCACCCACCTGCGACTGGCGGCTCAGCGTCTCGCACGCACACAGACGCAGTAGTGTGTGCATTTTTTTTCCCCTTGCCTTTGTTCTTCATGTTGTGCAGGACCCGCGACTGTCGTCTTTGGCAACATACATTGAGAGGAAAGAATATTGAAAAAAAAAGACACTTTCAAATGGTGTTGCTTCGGTATCATTGCATGCTGTCCTAGTTGTTCATCTATACACACTGCGCTCCTCGCTTGACCCTTTCTTTACCATGTTCTTTTGCAGCAATAGCGATCACGTCAATAGCAACAGTACAATAGTAGTAAATCACCAACTAGTTCCTCCCCTGCGCAACACTTCATACACTGCGTAGCCCGATGTCGCAGCCCGTGGTGGAGGCGGAGGCGGCGCTGGTGCTCTGTCTCGTCGAGATGCGCGACGCGCTGGCGGCGGCGCTGGACGGCGCGCTCCCGCGCACCCACTACGAGGGCGAGGCGGACGGCGACGGCGTGCCGGACACGCTGCGGCAGCGCCTGACGTGGGAGCAGGAGCACGAGTACGCGCGCGTGCGGCCCCGCGCGGCGCTGGTGCAGGAGCGGCTGGCGGCGCTGCGGGCGCGCGTGGCGGCGCTGGGCGGCGGCGGCGTCGACCCCGCGACGGGCGCGCCGGCGGAGGTGCCGGTGGCGGTGCTCGACAGCGACATTGAGGCGCTCGCGGCCGAAAGCGCGCGCTGCGCCGCCGAGATGATCGCCCTCTACGACCGCGCCGAGCGCATGGCCGCCGACCTCCAGCGCGCCATCGCACACGCCCCCGTGCCTCCCGTGGTCTGACGTCGTTGTTTCTCGTTTCTTTTTTCGTGTTTTTTTTTACTGTTTTGTTCCGGTGCTGCTTCCCCCTTGTGTTATCATTCGTGCTCTACTCAAGCGTTGTGCTGCTAGTAGTGTCGCCTGCGGACTCAACGTGCTACTCTGCAGTCTGCTCCACAATTCCATCATTTCTCATCTTTCTTTTTTTCTATTCCCATTTTGTCCCTGTTTCTTTTTTCGAAAGCAGCGAACACTGTAGGCAAATACGGTTCCTTTTATCCTGTTCAGAACGATTTCAAAATTAAAACAAAGAAAGGAAAGGAAAGAAGCTGTTCCTCTTCATCGAGTAGTAGTAGACAGGTAATAAGCGTAGTAAAAGGAGCAATCGCCCCCCCTCATCTCTAGCTTCTCAGACGCCCCATGTTGCGTCGCTGCGCTCCGCTGCGGCGCGGGCACTCGCTCGAAGTGGAGCCGTGGATGGGCGTGTCGTGCTACCCCATCACCCCGGCCTTCATGGGCGGGATGCCTGGGCTGCGGCCCGCGTACACGCACCTGTCGGGCCAGCGCCCGCAGCCCCCGATGCGCCACGTGCCCCGCGAGCTCAAGCTGCCGCCGGTGCCGTACAACCGCATGGACTACCTCGTCGGCCTCGACAACGCGCTGGCGCTGCGGCGCGTGGAGAATCAGGTCGCCGTCACGCTCTCGCAGCTCTCCATCGGCGTGCGCAACGCCGACGACTTTTTGGAGAAGCACCTCCTCTCGCAGGAGACGCGGCCGTCGATCCACACGCTGTGGTTCCACGAGGGGGGCCTGCGGGAGCGGCAGCACGTGCTGAGCACCCTCGCCGCGCACCACCTCGTGCCTCTCTTCTCGCTCGTCAGCTACGACGTGGAGCGCGGGCGCATGACGGCCGCCGACGCCAAGGAGCTCTACGAGGAGCTCATGGACGGCGCGGCGGCGCAGCCGGCGGTGGTGCAGCGCGAGCTCGCCAACCAGATGACGCGCGTGCACTGCCTCGACGGCGACGTGGAGGCGGCGAAGCTGGTGGTGGAGGAGATGCGCGACAAGAAGATACGCCGCACCTTTGTCACGTACGCGCCCATGTTCCGCCTCATCCGCCAGCGCAAGGACGCGGAGGCGCAGCTGGAGCTGCTCGCCTTCATGCACAAGATCGAGGGCGGGCCCTTCCAAAAGTTCCTCTTCATTGACGTGCCACGCATGTTTTACATGTGGGGCGTCTTTATCCGCTACAACTGGGCGCTGATCAACACATGCTTCTCCATTCTAGCAACCTTTCTTGTGCTCATGTACTGGAACTTTGGCACCTTCACCCTCCAAACACAGCGCGAGCTGACCTTTTAACTCCCACATACTCCTGCTATCGTCTGTCTGTCCTTTTTTTTTTTTTGTCTTCCTCTTTTTTTTTTTTTACCTGCTTACCCCACCGATGTGTATCCCACGTCGTTTTCATTTCTGGGTGCCTTTCCATCATCTTCTTATTTTCCTCGTATTTCTCGCATAAGCGCACAACCACTAACAGCAAGAACAACAACAAAAATTTATAAACATAAGAATAATAATAAAGGCCATTCGTGCTGAAAAAGCAAACAATGTTCAATTCGTCATTACTCCGGTGCCAATTACATGGAGACCTGTTGCATGACGAATACTTCGACTTGTCAATGAGCGCATGGGGCGTCCCCTTCCCCTTCCCCATATCTGTCTCGTTCTCGCTGGCTACAAACACATCATTTCTTACTGTCTTGATCTTTCACTATATTTCCCTTTGTTCACTCTAGGAAACAAACATACACAGAATAAGAGGAAACAACAAGCATCTTTTTTTTTCTTTTTTATTACTATCATTGCGGTTCAACGCACATCACTTCACCCCCCCTCCCCTTCTTTCGTCCTCTCCCCTGTCTTACCATGTCGTCCACCAAGTCATCTGTGTACCGCTCGGGTATGAGCAGCGCCGGCGAGACGCGCTCCGTGCGCAGCGTGGGCACGAGCCGCACGAACCTCTCCAGCAGCGGCGGCAGCTCGTCGGTGCGCGCGAGACCCGCGGCGCGACCGCGCATGGCGCGCACGGCGCCCGCGAACATGGGCGGCCGCGAGCGGCTGCAGCTCATCCGCAACGCCCTGAGCCGCCTGGGCTACGTGTGCGAGCGGCAGCACCACACGGCCGCGCTCGACGTGACCGGCGAGGAGGACGTCGCGGCATACTTTGCGCGGCTGCGCCCGGCGGTCGAGACCCTCGCGCGCGACCCGCTGGAGCTCGACACCGCCGAGAGGAAGGACGACGGGCCGCGCGCGCTGGCGGTCATGGCCGCCGAGGTGAGCCGCCTCCTCGCACTGACGCGCGAGACGCAGGAGGCGGTGGCGGCGGCCGAGGCGGCCGGGGACGCGGACGGCAGCGTCGTCTACTCGGGGCTGCAGAGCAGCTTCCTGCAGGAGGCGGCGCGCGAGCTGGAGGAGCTGGAGACGCTGCTGGGCCCCGGCGCCGCGCAACTGCCGAGCCGCATCAACATTGACTTTTTGCAGGATCTCGTGTCGTACCACATCAAGGAGTTCGACGCCTTTGCGAACCTGCACCTGCGCCACTTCATCGACGAGAACCGCCAGGAGGGCAATGCGTTCACCGCGGAGGTCAAGGACTCCTTCAGCGCCGACGCGAGCGTCATCGGGTACTGCGGCTTCGAGCTCACCGACGTCGCGGTGGGCGTGCGGCCGACGGAGAGCGCCCACATGGTGCTCGAGCACGCCAAGCAGCGCTTCGAGCGGCTGCAGAACCGCATCCTCTCCGCCGACGCGGCCGTCCCCGCGCAGAGCGACCCCAGCATCGTCGTCTTCGCCGACGTGGAGCGCCACAAGCGGATGCTGGGGGTGATGCGGGAGCGCGTGCAGGCGGGTCTCCGCGAGCTGCACGGGCTGCGCGAGGAGTGGACGCGCACCGAGGACGAGGCGCTGCGCGAGGCCGCCGCGGGCCGCTCGACCCTCGACACGGTGCTGCAGCGCAAGCTCATTCGCGAGCGGCAGGTGGTCGAGCGCGCCCGCGCGGTGCACCACGACGTGGTGCACGCGTGCCTGCCCTTCACTGGGCCGCAGTACCACCGCCGCTACGGCGAGACCTACGCGCAGCCGTGCCACATCCGCCTGGCGCTGCGCTTCGGCTCCGTCGAGAAGAACGACGCCGTGCACCGCAGCACCAACGGCAGCAACACCGTGCTGCTGCACACCTTCATGCCCGAGTTCCGCGCGATCATGCGACAGCACAAGATCCCGCAGGAGGCGCACGTCGACTACGCCGCGCTTGTGCCGAGCCGTCATCAACTGTGGATCAACTTCGGCGACATCCCCGAGATGGTCAAAGGCGAGCGCTGCGCCCTGCGCGAGGTGGACCCCCGCGCCGACCACTTCCGCGCGCTCGAGGAGCAGAAGGAGGTGGGCGGCTACTTCATCATCCGCGGCGGCGAGCGCATCCTGCGCGCCCTGCTGATGCAGCGCAGCAACGTCCCCCTCAACGTGGAGCGCCAGCAGTACGCCAAGGAGGGCGCCAACTTCTCCCCGCGCGCCGTCGTCATCCGGTGCAAGCGCCTCAGCGGCATCACGACGATGAACTTCCTGTACTACTCCTTCCCCGGCAAGGTCGTCCTGAGCTTCTCCCGCGGCGAGAAGTGGCACTTCCCGCTGCCGCTGCTGCTGTTTGCGCTAAACCCGGGCAACATTGCCCCCGCGCAGCTGTACCGCCTGCTGACGGCGGGCATGCCCGAGAGCGGCAGCCACCGCGCGCGCGTGGAGGCGCTGCTGCAGCACCACCAGCAGGCCCCGTACGGCGCGCTGACGAACCACCTCGACTACATCCTGGTGATCGGCGCGATGATGCGCGAGTACTGCCAGCAGAACGCGCGCTTTAAGCTCCTGCCGCAGCTCGTCGCCGGCGAGCAGCAGTGCCAGCACGACGCGTGGTTCGGCCTGTACGTGCTGCGCCACCACATCCTCCCGCACCTCAACTCGACCGCCGCGACCCCCGACCTCCCCGCCGACGCCACCGCGGAGGACGTCGCGGGTTGGCTGACGCCGGAGCTGCGGGCCGAGCTCGAGGGCAAGTTCGACGCGCTGCTGGCCATGGCGCGCCAGCTGTACCTGTTTGTGGACGGCAAGAACGGCAACCAGGGCAACGACGTGCTGGCGTACCAGGAGGTCTTCACGACCGGCCAGGTGCTCATGTCCACCTTCAAGTCCGGCGTCACCATCAGCCTCAAGCAGCTCGCGCAGGGCGTCGGCTCGCGCCTCTCCGGCACCACCTTCCGCGCCATTATGCAGCTCGCCCTGCCGGACGTGCCCGCGGCGAGCGCCGCCGACACGCTGCAGAAGGCGGAGGCGTACTACAACCAGGCGGCGCCCAACTACCGCGACGCCGGCATCCTGATGCGGCTGCTGTCGACCGGCGCGCTCAACATCTCTGACGACCGCGAGCGCGACTACTACTCCCCGCAGCTCACCGGGTGGGTCGTCATGGCGGACCACCTCAACTACTACCGCTTCTTCGAGATTTTGCGCTGCGTGCACCGCGGCAAGACCATCGCCGACATGCGCTCCAGCGACGTCCGGCGCTTCCGCTGCGAGGCGTACGGCTTCATCTGCATGGTGCACAGCCCGGACGGCACCGACTGCGGCGTCGTCAACTTCCTCTCCGTGTCGGCCGTCATGTCGAGCACGCTGGCCGCCGACGCGGAGCAGCTGCAGCGGGTGCGGGAGTGGGCCGCGGCGGAGCTCCCCCACCTGCGCCGCCCCGCGCACGGCTCCGCCGCCGCCGGCAGCAGCGCCGAGGACTGCCTCGTCGGCACCGTCCCCGTGTGGATCGAGGGGCAGCTGGTCGGCTACGTGACGCCCGCCGAGGCCGCCGCCGCCGCGCACCGCATGCGGCTGCGCAAGGCGCTTGTGGACGGGGCGCTGCTGGACCTCAACGGCCTCGCGCGCCGCGCGGACCTCAGCGAGCTGAACATGCTGGAGGTGGTGCTGGTGCCGCCGCGGCACAACGACCCCGCCGGGCTCTACGTCTTCCACGGCAGCGGGCGGCTGATGCGGCCGATCCAGAAGATCGAGTCGGCCGACGTGCGCGCGATCCAGGAGGTGCCGCCCAACGCGGCCGGCGTGCTGCCCTTCCCCGTGACCTACGTGGGGAGCTGGGAGCAGTCGTGGCTGGACGTGGCGGGCGTGCCCAGCGAGATGCGCGACGCGGCGGTGCAGCTGGGCCGCAAGTACGAGTTTATGGAGCAGAGCGGCAGCAACCTCATCTCCTTCACCTCCTGCACCATCCCCTTCTTCGAGTACAACTGCTCTCCCCGCAACCTCTTCCAGTGCGGCCTCAGCAAGCAGTCGGCGGGCACGCAGATGCAGTCGGCCGCGTGGCGCCGCGAGGCGAAGCTGTTCCGCATGTACGGCCCGCAGCGCTACATCTCGCGCACCCTCCCGATGGACTACATGGACCTCGACGACGTCAACCTCGGCGTCAACGCGGTCGTCGCCATCCTCGCGTACACCGGCTACGACATGGACGACGCCGTCGTGCTCAACCGCACCGCCGCCTCGCGCGGCATGCTCAACGCGGGCATCACCATCGCCAAGGTCGTCACCGCCGCGGAGAAGGGCAGCGCGGAGAAGGGCGAGGCGTACGTGTTCCAGAACATGCTGCAGTCGGGGTCGCGGCGCGAGGCGGAGCTGCAGCCCAACGGCCTGCCGTACAAGCGCACGCCGGCCTCGTGCGACCGCTTTAGCTTCACCAACGACCACAGCGGCCCGTCGCTGCGCGGGGCGACGCCCGTGTACTGCATCGCGAAGCGCGTCGAGCGCACGGACCCCGTGACCGGCCAGCGCGCCTACGAGTACTCGAACCACAAGGTGGCCAAGTGGTCGGACTTCGACAAGGGCGAGGACGGGTGGGTGCACCACGTCGTGCCGCTCGCCTTCGACGGCCCCGACCCCAGCTCCGTGCTCTTCGTCTTCCGCATCCCCCGGCCGCCGACCGTCGGCGACAAGTTCTCGTCGCGGCACGGGCAGAAGGGGACGCTGCCGCTGCACATCAACGCCGTCGACCTCCCCTTCACCACCCGCGACGGCATCACGCCGGACGTGATCATCAACCCGCACGCCTTCCCCTCGCGCATGACCGTCGGCATGGTGCTCGAGATGATGTCCGCCAAGATCGGCGCGCTCGAGGGGCGCTTCATGGACGACAGCGCGTGGCGCATCTGCGACGAGCGGCCCCGGGCGGCGGCGGAGCTCGGCGAGGCGCTGCTGCGCAACGGCTTCAACCGCTACGGCCGCGAGAAGCTCGTCGACGGCATCAGCGGCGAGGAGATGGAGGCGGACGTGTTCATCGGCGTGAGCGGCTACCAGCGGCTGCGGCACATGGTCAGCGACAAGTGGCAGGCGCGCGCGCGCACCGACAACCGGCGGCACAAGGCGGTCACCAAGACGGGGCAGCCGGTCAAGGGCCGCAAGAAGCACGGCGGCGTCCGCGTCGGCGAGATGGAGCGCGACGCGCTGCTCTCCTACGGCGTCAGCGAGGTCGTCACGGACCGCCTGCTGCACGTCTCTGACAAGACGCGCGCCTTTGTGTGCCCACGCTGCGGCGGGCTCCTCTCCATCTGCGAGATGCGCGCGTCGGAGCACAGCACCGCCAAGATGTGCCGCGTCTGCGGTGCCGGCTACAAGGAGGGGACGGACTGCATCGCGTTTGTTGAAATCCCCCAAGTCTTCCGTCTGTGGGCCAGCGAGCTCACCGGCATCGGCATCCGCGTCGCCTTCAAGGTTTCCTAGTCATCCTTCCTTTCAGCCGCTCTTCTCTCTCTCTCTCTTTTTTTTTTTCACCCCGTACATTACACTTTTTTTTTCCTTCTCCCTCCTCTTTTTCCAATCACTCTCTTCCGCTGCCGATCTATCCTCTCACATTCATGTGTGTGCGTGTTCACTCACTCATTCAGAAAGAAACAATGCGCATTGTGAATGTGCCTTACTTTAACCAGTACACATATATCTCTAAACCTTTTCACTAGTTCGTTTTTAACCGTCTAAGCGTCTAATCGACATTGTTTCATTCTTTCCTTTTTTTTTTTCCCTCTTTCCTTGTTGAGAGACACTAGTAATAAATATAAAATCTCTTGCTAAAGGCAGAGGGGGAAAAAAGAGGTAGGATAATTTAATTCATTGCTCATGCATTTTTCTCGTATAATATTCGTAATTAACCACAAAAAATAAAAAGAAAGGGGAAACACATACCCCCTTTTTTCGTCTCCGCAGCATCTCGTATAGTTGGCGATTACTGATTAATACACTTTTCCTCAAATGCTCGATGTCCTCTCTGAATCTCCCCATGCGTTCCTGGGCATCCCCAGCTTAGTGCGAGAACTGACAGTGGAGAAAAGAACAGTGACGACGACGTCACCCCCCCAACACACTCATGTGATTGATACTTCGGCCCTGCTGTTTAGTCTATGTATGAGTGAATGCATTCAGTAATCATCATGAAAACACTACCATTCATCTTCTTCTATTTTCCTCCTGATTTGGATGGTATTACAACACTGTCTACAAACAACATCAACAACAACACAATAATACTAATAACAAATAATGTAATACTAGGTCTTCATTAGAGTAGGAAACACTAGCTCCTCTGCAACACGAAAAAGAAATACAAAAGGAAGAGGGAAAAACAGAAAATAAAACGAAGGAAGAAAGGTGCTTTCCATATCGAAAAAAAAAATAAAAGAAAACTCTCAGACACATACATATACACACATAACAGTGCGTAGGTGACTGCCGCGATGCTGGCCCGTCGCCGCCTTGCCGCTCGGCAGCAGCAGCAGCAGCAGCAGCAAACTCCAGGAGCGCCTGCTGCCGCCGTCCCCACTGTCTCTCCCGGCGGCGGCGGCGGGGCGGTGGCTGCCGGCGCACAGGCGGTGCACGGGGCTGGCGGCGGCGGCGGCGCGGCGGAGGCGGCACTGCAGGCGCTGGTGGCGGAGCGCGTCGCGGCGTACGGCGCCCACGCGCTGCCGTCGCTGGTGACGGAGCAGGACGGCGGGGAGGCGGCCGACGCCAACGAGGACGCCGCGGTGCTGGTGGGCGGCGGCGCGGCGTCTGCCGGCGCTGGCACGTCGCGGTGCCGCGCGCGCCTGACGCACATGGCGCTTCTCGTCTACCTCTTCAACGGCGGCAACCCGCCCGACTACGCCCGCGTGGAGCCTTGCGCGCGCCTCGAGTGCTGGCTGGACCCTCTGACGGCGCAGGGCGGCGGTGGCGGCGGCGGTGGCAGCGGCGGGGGCGGGGGCGGCAGTAGCAGCAGCGCCGCCAACGAGGCCATCACCAGCTGCCTCGACGCGCAGTACCGCGCCGCGCTGCGGGACGTCGCGAACCCGGCGGCCGTGCGCGTCGTCGACCGCCCCATCGGCGAGGCCGAGAAGGAGCTCGCGCGCTTGGCGGCCGCGGCCGGCGAGAATCGCATGCTGTTTCACTACAACGGCCACGGCATGCCGCGCGCGACGGAGCTGGGGGAGATTTGGATGTTCAGCCCCAACTGGAGCCACTACATGCCCATGAACGTCGTCACGTGGGCGGCGGAGCGGCGCGGCAGCGGGCCGACCGTCTTTGTGCTCGACTGCAACTGCGCAGGCGCCGTGCTGAACCGGTGGCTGGAGGAGCGCATGCCGGAGCGGCGCCCGCAGGACATCCTGATTTGCGCGTGCGCGGCGGGGGAGGCGCTGCCGCTCAGCCCGGACCTGCCGGCGGACCTGCTGACGGCGTGCCTCACGACGCCGCTGCAGGCCGCCCTGCAGTCCTTTGTGAGCAACCCCGACCGTCTGCTGCTGCTGCCGCGCGTGACCCCGGAGATGGTGCGGCAGATCCCCGGCAGCGCGCGGGACCGCAAGTCGCCGCTGGGCGAGCTGCAGTGGATCCTGTCGGCGGTCACTGAGACCATCGCGTGGTGCTGCTTCAGCCTCGACCGCTACCACGCGCTGATGCACCGCGACCCCGTCGTGCGCCGTCTCATCTGCAACGCCATTCTCGCGGGGCGCGTCATGCGGGCCGCGGGCTGCACGCCGGTGACGTCGCCGCCGCTGCCGGAGCGCACCCATCTGCACCCGCTCTGGGACCTCTGGGACTACGAACTGGAGCGCGCGCTGAGCCAGCTGCCGCGCCTCGCCGCCGCTGCCGCCGCGCCGTCGGCCGCCGTTGCCCACTCGACGCCGGCGCCGGCGCCGTACGTGTACCAAAACTCCCGGTTCCTGGAGGGCCAGCTGACCGCGTTCGAGGTGTGGCTCGGCTCCGGCGCGCTGTCGGGCCGCCCGCAGCAGCTGCCGTGCGTGCTGCTGGCGCTGAAGCAGCCGGCGTACCTGATCCGCGCATTCGCGTTGCTCACGCGCTACCTCGACTCCGGGCGCGCCGCCGGCCGCCGCGCCATCGTGTGCGGCATCCTCCCCTTCATGCGCCGCTTCATCAAAAACCCGCCCGAGACCTTTTTGCTGGTGACGGTGCTGTGGATGCAGGTCATCCGGGCAGACCCCGCCGAGGGCTGCGCCGAGCTACAGCACAGCGACAGCGTCAAGAGTTTCACGCGCCTGCTGAAGCTCAGCGAGTCGGAGATGCACATCCAGGTCGTCGACGCCAACTGCTCCGACTTCTCGCCGCCCTCGCTGGCGCGCAGCGGCAGCGCCAGCGGCAGTGCGACCACTCCTGCCGGCCCCGCCGCCAGCAGCGGAAGCAACGGCGGGGAGAAGAATGGTCGCGCGTCATCCTCGGCCAACGGCCGCCGAGAGGAGGAGGCGGCTGAGAGCAGCGACAGCGAGGACGGCGACGACGACAACGACGCCCCCACCCCAGGCGGTGGCCGCCCGAAGCTCTCCGCGCTCCCGACGCACGCCGTGCAGCCCGGCGACACCACCTACTACTTGCTGCGGGACGTGGACCTCGCGCGGTGCAAGAGCATGACGTGCTACATCCTCTGCCAGTTCCTCGCGCGCGGCGAGCGGCAGTGCATCCAGTGCTGGAACGACAAGCTGCTGAGCGCGGCCTTCCCGTGCCTCGCGTCGCCCAACGCGGAACTGCGCTCGTGGGCGTGTCTGCTGCTCGCGCGCCTCATCTCCGGGCTGCGGCACGCCAAGAGCTTCGTGTCGCGCGAGTGCACGGCGCGGCTCGACCACTTCACCCACCTCCTCAAGGACCGCTCGCCGGTGGTGCGCAGCTCGTGCGTGTCGATGCTCGCCACCATCGTCGGTGTCCGCATGGACCTGCTGCCCGCCGCCCAGCAGCCGCGCCGCGCGCAGATGGAGAAGACGCTGCTCATCCGCCTGCGCGCGCTCGTCGACGACGCCAGCATGAACGTCCGCGAGGAGCTGACGTACTTTGCCGCCAACGTGCTCTACGCCTACCGCGCCTTTCCTGGACGGCGAGTCGGTCTACGACTTTGTGCAGCGCGTCGGCGCGTCGGCAGACTGGCGGCTGCAGGAGCACGAGGTCGGGGTGCGCTCGCAGCTGCACGCCTCGCGGCCGACCACCAGCACGCGCTTTGAGATGGCCATCACCTTCGACACGACGCACATCCCGGCCGACGACGCCCCGCCCGCGACGCCGGAGCTGGCGGTCGAGCACGTCGACCCGGAGGCCGCGCAGATGATTCTCGGGCTCCTGCACGACGCCGGCCTCATGCTGTACCGCCTGCACAGCAACTGCGACACGCAGAGCGTGGGCAAGGCCCTCGAGGTTCTCGCCTCGGGCGCCCCGCCGCAGTCGGCGCGCTTCGCGCTGCAGGCGCTACTGACCATGTCCTCCGTCACCTCCACCGCCGCCTCGCGCAGCAAGACGGAGGCGGAGCGGCTGCAGTCGACGTGGAACGCGGACGTGATGAAGCAGCTCGTGCTCGACATGCACAACCGCCGCCTCGACCCCCCGCCCCCGCCCCCGCCCGCCGGCGCAGGGGCCGACGACGACACCGCCAGCGCCGCGCCGTCGTCGTCGTCACGGTACCAGGTGCTGCCGTCGGTGGTGCCGGCGGACCTCGTGGTGTGCGCGGCGCCGCGGCTGCTGGAGGCGTCCTTCGTGGTGGCCACCAAGGCGCAGCAGCTCGTGTGCGTCTCCTACGAGAACTACAGCGCGCTCGCGGTAACGCACTCCTTCACGCCCAAGCTGCCGGCCCCCATCCAGGACGTCTGCCTCGTCAACGACCTCGCGGTCGAGCCCGGGGTGCTGGTGCTGACCGCGCGCGGCGGCTTCAGCTTGCTGAAGGGCTGCTGGGACCGCGACACGCTGCCGACGGAGGTGGCGGTCTTCTCGGCGTGCCCGCCGTCGGCGGCGACCGGCGCCTGGCTCGACATCAAGTCGGTGTACCGCAACCACACCGCGACGCTCTTCTACGGCGGCCGAATCGGCGCGTCCGGCGCCACCGAGATTCACGCGCTCTCCCTGACCGACGAGCAGATTGTGCAGCGGCTGGAGGTGGCGGGGGGCGCGGCGCTGACGGGCCTGACGGCGCACAGCACCCAGCGCGCGCTCTTCGCCGGCTTTGGCGACTCGGTGGTGCGCTACTACGACGACCGGCAGAACCAGGGCCAGCTCGGCAGCGTCAGCGTCATGCAGTGCGGCCCGCGCGGCGCCCCGATCGTCGGCCTGGACATCATCGCATCGCCGGGCGGCAGCGGCATGGGGACCACCTTCCAGCTCGCCGCCGCCACCCCCCGCGCGCTCTACATCTTCGACTCGCGCAAGATGTCGGAGCCGGCGGCGTCTTCAGTGTCGAGCAGCTCTACCGCCGCGGCACGGTCGCGGGCGATCCCGACTTGGCCAGCGCGACGGCCCCCAGCATCGCGGCGTGCAGCGCCGGCATTCACACCGGCCTCATCAGCGTTGCCTTTGCCGACAGCTCCTTCGGCGCCTACAACGCCCGCGGCGCGCTGCTGCTGGACGGCTGCCTGCGTCCCCGCAAGCTGCCCCGCAAGACGACCACGACCGCTGCCGCCGCCGCCCCGGGCAGCCCGCCCCCTGCGCTGATGCCGGCCAGCTGCCGCGCACACCCTCTGCGACCCCTCATGACCTGCGGCGGCGATCTCGTCACGCTGCAACTGTGACGAGCGCATCCATCCTCTTTTTTTTTTATTTTTTTTTTTTTTGCGTGTGTGTGTGTACGTGTGCGTCTCAGTTTTCTGTCTTTACCGTCTTACTCACAGTTACGTTGCCTCGTCAAAAAAAAAAAAAAAAAACCCTCTGTGAACTCCATATCCGATCATTAAAGTATTTCGATTGTGTGACCCTCCTCTAACAGATAACCAGTGTGTGCCCCATGCTTTAATGGTACTAGCGAAAGTAGCGGCAGCCTGAACTCTCACTCATGCGTTACCGCTGGCGTTTACTTTGTGTGGTCGCCCCCCACCCCTTCCCACACGCACACAGCGACGATTCCTTCTCTCCTTCAGAGTATTGCTATTCACTACCTTTCCGCAATTCATCCTTGTTGTTGTTTCTCAACACTCTTAAAAGTTGCAGATTCAGACGACACACGCACCAAAACTTAGTACACCAATAAGTAAAACGAACGGCAAGCAAACAAAAGAAGCAACAACAATAGCAAAAAAAAAAGAGGAGACACGTTCTTCTTCACCTTCTCCCTCTCCTTTTTTTTTTTTTTTGCTGTTAATCTGTGCTTTCATTCTTCTTTGAATTGTACACTCCCGTCTTTTTCTCGTTTTCAAACGCACTCCCTGCCTTTCCTTTTTTTTCTTTTTATTATTATCTCTGCTTCCATTCCTTTTCTCTCTCTCTCTCTCTCTCTCCTTTTCAGTAGTCTCAATGCCGTCGAGCAGCTCTGCGAGCAGCAAGTCGAATCGCAAACGCTCGGGCGATCGCGGGAGCGTTGCGCAGCCCGGCACGCTGCGCACGAATGCGGCGGAGCTTCTCGTCAGCTCCGAGTCGCCGAACGCGCGCATGTGGACGGAGGGCCGGCGCCGCAACACCCCCGTCGACCCTCTGGCGATCTTCACGCGTCTCTACGGCCCCGCCTTCGGTGTCGCCGCGACCGCCTCGATGCAGGTGCCGCAGTACAAGAAGGAGTTCACCGAGCCGTCGGCGGAGCTCTTCGAGCTGCGCGTGCCGTCCATGTCGCCGAACCTCGAAATGATCGACCGCGCCTTCACGTCTGCCTACGCGGACGCGTGCTACCGCTCCGTATCCGGCCAGGACACGCTGCTCGCCTTCGGCCCCAACTGCGCCTTCCAGCTGCTCATGGACCAGCGCCAGCCCAACAAGTTCCAGGAGAGCCAGGCCGTCATCGAGGAGATCGTCACGCGCTACTACCACGACCTCCTCGCGACCGTCACGGAGGTCATCGACGCGGAGGACCAGCACGTGCGCTTCCGCGGCGGCCCCCAGGACGGCATCGCGGCCGGCTCCGGCGGCGAGGGCGGCGGCCTCAACTGCCGCGCGCTGCAGAAGACGTGGCTCCACTACAGCATGCCGGTGCTCGGTCGCATCGTGGTGAAAGACGGCTTCTTCTTCTGCTTCTGGAACAGCTCGCTGGGCGAGAAGATCGGCGAGCTCGAGTGCCGCGCGTGCCGGTGGGTCGCCGAGAGCCACATCGCGCACCTGCACGTGCCGCTCTACTACCACTTCCGCTACAAGGGCCGCGGCGTCACCGTCGCCAGCCTCATCCCCATCGGCGAGAACCTCACCAAGGTGACGGACCAGAACCCCGAGGTGGCGGCCATGGCGCAAATGCTCGCCTCGGCCTTCTGCCTCACGCCGTACGGCACGTCGTCGCAGGAGGGCGAGGGCGGCGGCGAGAAGAGCAAGGAGGGCTCGTCGTATCACTTCCTGCCCAAGTCGGTGCAGGCGCACTACGCGCGCGACGGGCGCTACTACTTTGTGCGCAACCGCTACTGGTTTCCGTCGTGGCTGTGCTCCCACTCCGGCGGCGACTCCGCCGCGCAGCACCTCAGCCGCCTCAATCCCCGACTGCTGACGAGCCGCGGAACGCACATCAGCTGCCGCGCCTTCCACCAGGACGCGTACATGTTCGAGAACAAGGAGGCCATCGAGCTGATGCGCAACGAGATCGACGACGGGCTGCGCAGCCTCCTCGGCGAGGAGCGCGAGTCTATCGTCAACAAGAAGCTGCGCATGACGCAGAAGAAGGCCCTCAAGGAGCTGCGCCGGCGCCGCATACGCCTCGACCACGCGGACGCGGACACGGCGGCGGAGGTGCCGATGGTGGGCGGCCCCGACGCCGCCTTTGACGGGAGTTACCTCGCCGCCGGCGACCTTGGCAGCCCCCTCCACCCGCAGTCGCAGAGCCACCGTCGCCGCAGCACGTCGCACCGCGTGGGCAGCATGAGCAACTACCTGAGCAGCCCCACGACGGACGGCACCGGGGGCGGCCCGATGTTCGGCGGCGGCGGCGGCGGCGGTGCCAACGACGACTTCGCCGACTCCTTCATGTACTCGGAGCAGAACACCCTCACCGCCGCGCGCAGCGCCCGCGACGGCAGCGGGGACGACTCGGAGTCCTCGTCCTCGGAGGAGTCTAGCGAGGAGGACGACGACGACACCCTTTTCGGCGGTCGCGGCGGTGGCGCCGGCGGCCCTGGCTCGCACAGCATCATGAAGCGCTACAACCAGATCGGCTACTCGAAGAGTCTACTGGGGGCCTTCTACATGACGCTCACGCGCTTCCCGGCGCCGCCGTTTGAGATGCTGCGCGAGGTGAAGCGCGAAATCCTCTTCCGCGGCCTCAAGGCCTTCATCCAGTCGCGCAGCTACGAGGCGCGCTTCGGCGTGGAGCAGCTGCTGGCCGAGTTGCCCACGGCGCAGTCCGCCAGCGGGGCCGACGGCGCCGGCGGCTCGTGGGGCGACGCGGACGTGGTGGTCGGCGACGTGCTGCGCATGCGCGGCGACACCGACGACGGCGGCGGCTCAGGCAGGGGCGGCACCAGCCGCGAGGGCGGCGACGACGACAGCCCCAGCGACTACGTGGGAAAGGACGGCTCCGCGGATGACCTCAGCGGCGGCGGCGGCTCCTCCGGCCACGTCGGCTCGTCGTCCTCCGGCTCCGGCAAGGGGGCCGCCTCGTCTTCGGCGTCGGGGCGCCGCGGCATCTTCGCCCGCGCCTTCTCGTACCTGAGGAGCTTCGGCGGCGCATCCGCCTCTTCCTCCTCCTCGCAGGGAAAAGACGCCAGCGAGGACACGGGCAGCAACGGCAGCGGCGCCAGCGAGGCGCGCCAGCGGGCGGCCAACGCACACCTGGGCAGCGCACACGGGTCCGTTGGGGGCTCCTCGCCGCGGCAGAACCCTCTCAAGGCGCCGCCGTCGCTGAACGGCTCCCTCAACGAGGCGGAGGCGGCGATGGACACATCGTTTCTCGAGGCACTGCACGGGAGCGTCTTTGACCAGCAGTGGACCGATTTTGTGTCCATCTTTGAGCGCGTCGTGCTCGGCTTCATGCAGTACGACGGCAGTCGCTACCCGCAGTACCCCTACTACCGCGCCGCGACGGTGGCGGCGCGCAACAGCGAGGAGGCCGCGTGGGCCGAGTCGGCGCAGCTGACGGTGCTCTTCACGGAGCAGGTGCTGCCCTTCACCTACCGCAAGTTCCGCATCCAGCCCCGCCACGCCGACCTCTACGCGCCCCTCGAGTACGAGGACAAGCTGATCGTCTACAACCGCCTCTGCGCCGCGTTTGGCGTCGTGATGCGGAACGGCCAGATCGCGCAGTGCACCGCGACCGTCAAGGACTTTCTGCCGGCGGTCGAGGTGGTGCACCGCAGCGACGGCGACGCGGCCAAGAGCGACAACATCTCGTCGCCGCTGACCCTCAGCACCTCGTCGCGGACGTCGGGGCCGCAGCCGTCGGGTGCCGCGTCCTCGGCGCTGGAGGGCGACGGGGCGGCCACAGCCACAGCGACGGCGACGGGCGGCTCCCGCAGCCCCGAGGCCGCCAACGGGTCGCGGCGTGGGGCCACGCACGCGGCCACTGGCGCCGCCGCGGTGAACCCGCTGTGGGCGGAGGAGAGGGGCGTGCAGCTGGTGTGCCAGTACGTGACGCCGCTGTGGATCCGACAGCGCACCGACTGGCTCGTGCGAAACCTCGTGCTGAACCGCAAGGCGACGCACCGCGACTGGGACTGGTACGGCGCCGCCCTCATCCCCTTCATCAGCCTCCAGCGCTACCGCTGTTCGCTGCCGCGCGAGGTCAAGCGCGGCGGCGGCCGACTAGGCCCCGGCGCGGGCGACAGCCGCAACCACAACACCACCAACAACAACAACAACATTAGTGTCTCGCGCGGTGCTGGCGGCGGCGCTGGTGCGTCCCGCGGCGACGCGCCGATGCTGTACTTCAGCAGAGCCGCCGCCGCCCCCAACGAGCCGGCCGGCGGCAGCGGCGTGGAGGAGCAGGAGATGAAGGGGAAGCACGGGAAGCGGCGCCGGCGCGACTTCCCGCCTCTCAACAGGATCGGGCCGCTGCTCATCCAGCAGGTGTCGCTCATGTCGTCCGCGCCGACGCTGCTGTGGCACGCGCTGGCGGCCGACTGCTACTACTTCCGCGACGAGGGGGAGGACGCGAGCGGGCCGCAGCGACGCGGCATCGGCGGCGCGACCCTCGGCGCCACCACGATGCTCCTCTCCGAGTCGACCGCCGCGCCGCAGGACTTCAAGAGCGCCTCCCGCTTCAACGGCGGCACGACGTGGCGGGGCGGCGGCAGCAGCAGCGGCGTCGCGCACTCGGAGCGCGGCACCGGCGGCCTCGAGCTCGCGACCGACCTGCGGCGCCAGCACCTGCGCACCACCGGCGACCGCTGGGTGCTCCTGCAGCTGCTGCGCCGGCAGGCCGCCTCCGCGTGGGAGGCCGCGCAGGCGGAGCTGGGTCTCTTCAGCGGCGGCCCAGGCACGCTCGACTACCTCGGCGGCTTCGGCGCGGACGGGGCGGCGGGCGGCGGCGGCCTGACGACGGCCATGATGCGGTCGCTGCGGGAGAGCACGCGCAGCGGCAGCGTCGCCATCACGCGCATGCGGGTGGCGGTGGCGTTGATGCAGGAGGTGATGCGCAACGCGGACCTCCTCATCGAGCACCTCGGCAACCCCTTCAGCATTCAGTACCGCCGCTACACGGCGGAGCTGCTCTACACCAAGCAGCTGCTGCGCGCCGTCGACTACGACCAGGCCTTCCCCCTGCGCTCCCCGACACGCGCCGGGGCGGTGCCGCGCCTCGCCAGCACCAGTCTCGCGCAGTCGGTGTCGGTGGAGGGCGTCAGCGCCCGCAGCGGCGACAGCGACACGACGACCACCGGGAGCCTCCTGTCGGCCGCGGGCCTCGACGACGAGGAGACGATGCAGCACATGCTCAAGCAGCTGGGCAAGTACTGCTCGCAGGACCTCCTCGCCGGGATGGACTACCTGCAGCGCAGCGTCGTGCTCTTCATGCAGGCGCTCGCCGACGACTACCGCGTCGGCCGCACCCGCGCCACCATCGACCCCGACGACGAGGGGCTCGCGACGCAGCTGCTGGAGCGCAGCCGCAAGATCGTCGACTCGCTCGAGCGCGCGCGGGAGCTCTTCATCGTCAACGAGGGGCCCTCCGGCATCTACGCCCTGCGCGCGCAGGCGAACATGGCCGTCTACTGGTACCTCGTGTCGAACTTCATCGAGTGGCAGGAGTCGCTGTGGCGCATCAAGCGCTACGTGCGGCCCAGCGTCCCGCCGGACATCCGCTGCCTCGCCAACGCCGTCCCCATGACCTTCAACGCCATCCGCTACTGCATCGACGACCACTCGCTGCGCGAGCTGGAGGCGCTCATCGGCCGCCCGCTGCCGGTCGACACGGCCGAGGTGGAGGAGCAGTCCGCCATCGTGCTGCCGTCCGCCAAGCGGGCCGCCGCTGCCGCTGCCGCCAAACAGGCCGCGCGCGAACCTCTCTTCTCGTCCTTTCAGGAGCCGACCGCGTCCACCACCGACGCCAGCGCCCCGCCCAGCGTCACTGGGAGTACCGCAGCGCCGGACGAGCGCAAGTACCGCCGCACGGAGCAGTTGGAGGAGGACTGGCGCGAAACTTCCTTGCCGCTGCGCTACATACACACGCAATACATTTAATTCTTGACCAATGCCGGCCGGCTTTTGATTTGCCCATTTTGCTACTCTTTCTTTCGGTTTCCCTGGTGTGCTTTTTTTTTTTCTTGCTAGTGAATGTATCATCATTGAACTCTGCTTTTTCCTTTTTCCCTTTTTTTCCTTTTTACCTTCTTGCCCTTCCGAAACACTTACTTCTTCATGCACTCCCGTTGCAGCCACTTTCCATATTGTTTTCTTTTGTACGACAACGCCGAGGGCTGGACGTTGCGCCGAACATTTCACGTACCATGGCGTCACAGGAGACTCCCCCAAATGTGTGCGAAACGTGGATAGATGGGCGCATGTATACGTATATTCATTGCCCCCAATTGATTTTTTTTTCTGGTTTAGACTCGGCGTCCGAGTATGAGTACCTCCTGCTGTTTTTCTTTTTGATGTTGTTGTCATGTTTTCTTTTTTCGCAACATACACAAACACGTATGCATAACGTCTTCCGTTATCTTTTCTAATTGGCCCTAACTTTCTTTCATTTGAGAATAAAAGAAAACACAAAAGCACCGTTGAAACAGCACCACACAGAAAAACGGCAAATTACCTACTAAAGTAGATAAAGCGGACAAGCCCGACAGTTTTCACCGCTAATTCCCCCCTCCCTCTCTCTTTCTCTCGTCTACACCATGCCGCTCAAGGTGGGGCCTATGACGCAAAAGGAGATCGCCATCGCGCGCGAGGAGGCGGAGCCGACCGTCTCCAAAATACTGAACCTGCTGCTACGCGGCGGCGCGCACGGGTTTCTGGAGTTCCAGCAGGAGGTGGTGCGCGTGTGCGAGTCGGACCAGGTCAGCTCCTCCGGCGGCCACCGCCTCAACATCGAGGCGCTCAAGAAGGTCTTTAGCGCCTGCGGCGTGCTGCTCTCGCCGGACGAGTACCGCGCCGTGATGCTCGGCTACAGCGACGCCGTCGGCTTCCTGCTGGTCGACGCGCTGCTCAGCGCCATCTGCCCCGTCGCGCACCTCACGCCGCGCGCCGAGCGCGACCTGCTCGCCGTCTTCCCCGCCCCGCCGGCCGACGGCGGCAGCGGCGCCGGGGAGGGAGAGGGGCAGGGGGCGCTGGAGATGGCCGACGTGCCGCTCAACGGCGTCCTGGAGCTCATCGCGTACCTCTTCGCGCCCACCGGCGACGCCGCGGACGACGGCAGCAACGCCGCGCAGAGCGCCACCAACGGGCACCTGCAGGCGGCCTACGAGGAGGCCGCGGAGGACTTTACGCTCGAGGCGTTCCCCACCGCGCGCGTCCCCGGCCTCGCCGCCGCTAACTACGTGGCCGCGCTGCTGCTGCTGCACCGCGGCGACGCCAGCTTCACGTCGGCCGTGTCGGAGCGGCTGCGCAACGCCGACGGGCGCCCGGCGCTGGAGGCGCTCCCGCCGCTGCCCGCCAGCGGCGCCGCACGCAAGGCCGCCGTCGCCGCCGCGACCGCCGCCGCCGCCGCCCCCGGCGCCGCGCGCACGTACACGATGACGCACACGGGCGTGCGCAGCGAGCGCCGCTTCGAGCGCTACCGCGACCAGGACCGCCGCGACGAGTGGCTGCGCCGCAACGACGAGCCCGAGTCGCGCCCGGCATACCTCAAGCACACCGTCGGCTACGGCGGGCACCTGCCCGAGTACCAGTACCACTTCGGCCGCACCTTCCACGTCATCGAGGAGGACCTCCCGCAGCTCGTGAAGCCGCCCAAACAGCTCGAGCCGGTCGCCCCGGACGCCTTTGGCCGCGGCCGCGAGACGCGCTCCGGCATCATGAACGAGCACCACTTCAAGTTCGCGTAATGCTCCCGCGGCCAGCAATGGGTGTGCGCCGGCACAGAAACACACTCTACCATACCATGTAAACCACTGAGAGAGGGGATGCGTTGAAGTGACAGGAGTTTTTGTTTTCTCCCTCAATATTCTTGTTGCCAATAAACCTTGAACGGTTGGCGAAAGACATTGCTGAAAACGTCCCCATCAAACTTCTTCTCTTCCCCTCTCATCTTGACCTTTCGACTATTGTATTCTACACCTCACCACACCACGTGTACATTTCTTTTTGTCGCAGCAAACCTCTTCGTTATAGATCGTAACTCTTTTTTCTTGGTGCCTTAATGTTTCTCGCAGAATCTGCTGGCTCCTGATGCCTTTATGTTTTTCTCTTAGGCGTGTCCCTCTCTCTCTCTCTCGTGATTGTGATTGCGTTTCTGTGCGTAGTCGTCCTGTCTTGAGAGAATCCTGTATATTCCGCTACCTTTCTCCTCTTTCTTTTTCCCCTCACTCATCGCACCCCCACACAAGAATTAAATGAATATACAGTAACACACAGTACTCAGTACCTCGCCAGACTCTCTCTCTCTCTCTCTCTCTCTCCTTTTCTCTAGAGCCTTCTCGCACCCCCTTCCTCCCCTATTCCTCCTCTTTTTCTATTTAGTGTACGTCGCCATACTCGACCGTGACATGCTGTCGCGAACGCTCGGGCGACGGTACACTGGCTCTCCTTATTCTTCTGGCGGCGGCGCCGCCTCCACGTGGTTCGGCGTGAAGAACAACACCGACTCCTGGGCCGGGAGCTTCAAGGTCCTCTTGATGGGCCTCTGCGGCATCGGTGTCATCAACATATTCACGCGCGGCAACCCGATGGGCTACTGCGAAGACGAGTCGCAGGTTTTCATTCCTATCCGCAGTCAGCTGCCGCGCCGCGCGGCACGGCCCCCCGACAGCTACGGCTTTGCTGGTGACGAGGAGGATTCTGCGGCTAGCGCAGCGGACAAGATTAAGAACATCACTCAAAGGCCCACCATCCGCTGAGAGAGAGTGCGTTTTTTTTTTTTTTTTTTTTTCCTGCTGCCTTTCCTCCGTCCTGCATTGCCCCCCCCCCCCCCCACACACACACACCGCAGTGTGTGGCGCTCACTCTACTACTTGTCCGCTCTGTTTTTTTTTTTATTTTATTGATTGTCTTTGCCCCTTCTTCACACATGTTTAATCCCCTGTACTCTTCTGCCTGCTGTGCTTTATTCTGGACCTGCTCTCAGTATCTGCGACTACAACTAGATGAAGACGTACTCATGCGGCGGTGACACTCCAAACCTAGGTGTATTCCAGTACTTGACAACTCGTAGCTTACTCTCCTTTTTTATCTTCATTTTGTCGTTCTGACCATTCGTCCCTCTCCATCACCCCCCCCCCCCACTCACAGTAGTAGGATTAACCTCGACCTATCGTCTAGCAAAGTTTTTCTTTTTTCCTCTTCCGTCTCATTTTGCGTACACCCAAGAATCGACACTGCCCCCGCACTTCGTCGTCCCCGCCATGTCCTCCACCGCCGCTGCTGCCAAGGTTGCTCCCCGCAGCCTCACGCAGTTCCGCAACTTCTCCTACATCGTCATTGCCTTCCTCGGCATCAACAAGGGCTTCCGCGAGAAGCGCCGCAACGACGCCCTGTGGGTCGACCACCAGGCGACGCTGCGCAAGGCCGCCGTCGAGCGCCACCAGGCCGCGGAGGCCGAGCGCCTCGCGAAGCTGCCCAAGGACGACTCCGTCCCCGAGATTATCCCGGAGGACCTCCACGACCTCTACCGCGAGGTGAAGCAGACCATCCAGTAGGCTACTCGCGCGCTGCTGACGATGGATGATTAGGAAAAAACACAACATTCTTAAAAAAACAAACAAAAACAAACAGTAACAAAACCACACACACACACACACAGGTACAGTATCAACTCAGTACAATAAAACAACAACAGCGTCCACAAGCAAGCAATTTACGTGAAGAAATCAGGCAAGTTGACACCACTGCCACGAATATGCAGCAGGAAGTTTCATGAATTACAAGAAGAATCATCTTTTTTTTTTTCTCTCTCCTAGTTTGCATCGTTGTTCTTCTTAGTGTTTGTCGCTTACTTGATTCCGAACACGTTGAAGCAGTTGTTTTTGTAGAGCATATCTTCTTTTTTTCTTTATTGAAAATCACTGTTGTTGGGTTAATTATAGCGAACAATTAAAATGAAAACAAACACGAAACCACTTTTTTTTTTTTCACGGGAGTCTACACTTCATTGAGAGTGAAGACGCTGAACCGTTTTGATGCGACCGTGACATTCGGAATGAATAATATGTATCACAGAGCGGAACATATTTGATGCTCCCCAAGAAACAGTACATTTTTGTGCGTATTCCAAAACTTCTACTGGCGGACTTCCTAGACATTGAAGACTTGGATTGCAACAAACAGTGATGTGATTATCTCTTAGGTATGTAACCCTTTTCTTTCCTTCATCGTCTTTTTGATCCGTCTCTCTCTCTCTCTACCCACCTTCTTAACGATCTTTTTTTTTTCAATAGTAGCGAAAAAAAAAAGAAATCACAACCTGAAGGTACCTTCCCCTCCCCTTCCTTCCCCATTTTTTCTGTTTGCTAGTGAACTACTTCTGAACATGCGACGCGCAGCCACGTTTGCGGCGTCGCGCGTGCTGTCTGCCGCCCCCGCCATCATCCCTGTCGTCGCTACAGCCGTCCCTCTCTACGCCGCCCGCCGCGGCGCCATCTCGGGAAGCATCCCGACGGACAGCGAGAGCGCGTGGGAGACGCGGCGCGGCCACCACCTGCAGAGCAGTGTCGGGCTGCACTCACCGGTTCCCACGGCGTGCGGCCGGCGCTTCGACCCACAGATATACAACGAGCTGCTGCAGGCGTGCTGCGACGCGCAGTGGATGGGCGCCATCCAGCGCGAGCTGCTCAACGACGCCGAGTACGTCGAGTACCTGCGGCAGAACGGCGGCGCCGCGCGGGAGCTGCGGGTGCTCACCGACAGCTCGCAGCACGACGACGAGTTCATGGCGAAACTGATCGAGCGCGTCAAGTCCGACTTCAAGGTCTCGCTCTCGCTCTGCGCGCTGCAGGACAGCTACGTGCGCATCCGCGAGAAGCGCGACCGCCACGAGACGCAGACGGCGGCCGACGGCGGCACCGACCCGTACGCCGCGATGCGCGCCAAGGCGGGCAGCTTCGGCTCCGAGCGCCCACAATTCTAGCGCGATGCTTTTTTTTCTTTCCCAGACTGCATAGCAGTGCTCTTCGCTTTTTGTTTTTCACACTACCGCTCATTCGTTGCACCGATACGCGCATTCTTCTCGTACTTTCGTTTCGTACTGCTGATTCTTGGATTGCTTCTGCAACACCCATGCTCAAATTTCTGTGTCTTTAGCGGATCGATCTCTGTGGAATAGAATTTTTGTACCAGCTAACCAGCTCTCGTGCCATTCGCCCTCTACCGATGTCCGTATTCCTTTTGTTTTATCCCCCCTTCCCACCTCCCTCCCACCCACAGTGAGAAGCGGCTCCATGAAAGTCGTACCACCCAATTTCGGATACGTTGAGGACAACATTTTCCGCTGCGGGTCGCCCGACCCTCGGCACTACGGCTTCCTGGGCTCCCTGGGGCTCCGCACATGCATTTTGCTGACCGACAACCACGACGCCGCCTTTGTGCGCTGGCTGCAGGAGTGCGGGGTGCGCACGCTCTGCCCCCTCACGCACGACAGCGCGCCGCCGCTGCCGGCCCCGGAGGCTGCCATGACCGCCGGTGACGCGGGGGCCGCCGGGTCGTCCCCCACCACCGACGGAGCGGAGCGCGACTCCGCCGTCGCGCGCTTCCTGCGCGAGAACCTGACGGACCGCTACCACTCGCCGACGACGGCGGACAGGGCGGCGGGGGCCGCGCCGGCGTACCCCGCGGCGAGCGGGCACCACGACCTCATGTCGGTGCCGGAGCCGGTGGTGGTGAGCATCCTGCACGTGATGCTCGACCCGCAGTACTACCCGCTGCTCGTCACGTGCGCCAAGGGGCGCTACCGCACCGGCGTCGTCTGCGGCTGCCTGCGCAAGATCCAGAACTGGAGCCTCGTGTCGACCCTCGAGGAGTACCGCCGCTACGCCGGCGACAAGAGCCGCGCCGAGAACGAGGAGTTCATCGAGCTCTTCGACCGCGACCTCGTCAGCCTCACGCTGGAGGGGGGCCGCCAGCCCACCATCCTCTACCACACGCACTGACGCTGCCCACACGTATGGGCGCATGCTCACTACTACACTTCGTATTGTCGTTACTTGTTTTTTTTTCTCTCGTTATTGCTTCCGTCGATTTCCGTATCGCTCATCTATGGCGTCGTGCCAAAGTGAAACACCAGTGTTTTTTTTTCCCGGAAAAAGTTAAGTGAACGTATATATGATGCTCACATCTGCAGCTCCTAATTTCGGTTTAATGGTCGCTCTCTCTTCAGCGGGAAACAACCCAAAGCGCATATGGGGGGAAGAAAAGACCGTGCGAATAGTGCTGCGCATTCTTTCCGATTTGTTCTAGTCGAGAGGCTTTTCCACTACTATGAGTTTCCCCTCTTTTCTTCAGACTTCCGCCAACTCTCTCTCTCTCTCTCTTTCTCTATGTCTCTCTTTCTATTTCCCTACAATTACAAGTGAGCAACACACAAATCCGAAGATGCTCTGCCGATCTGTTCTTCTGCTGACCTCCATGCGCTCTGTCGGCGTGCGCGGCGCCGCCGCCGCCCTCCCCTCTCTTGCGTCGTCTGTCGCCCTGCGCCGCGCCGCTAACAGCGCCACCGTTGCGAGCGTGACGGCACCACGCATGTCGTGGGCGGCGCTGGCGGTGGCGGCGCGCACGCAGTACGCCTCGAGCGGCAAGCGCGACCACGAGGCGTTTCTGACGCAGTTCGACCCGATGGACGTGCTGGAGGTGGAGGCCGACTGCACCATCGAGGAGATCGACGAGGCCTTCGAGCGGCTCAAGGCGCGCTTACGGCCCCAACGGCCCGGTGCCCAACGCCAAGATGGTCGACCGCGTCTTCCAGGCGCACGAGATCCTCAAGGACCCCGACTCGCCCTACTACACAAAGGCGCACGCGAGCCAGGCGGACCGCCAGCGCCTGCAGTTCCAGCTGCTGCCGCGCTACCAGCGCCGCCTGGTGCAGGCCCAGGTCGTCGTGCTCTGCGCCTTCGCCGGCCTCATCCTCTTCCTCACCCTCAAGGTCGTCTTCGCGCCCATCAAGAAGCCGCTCCGCGCCGCTACCCGCACGTAATAGTGTGCGCGTGCCGTCATCCGGAGCAACCGCCCGTGCCCAGACCACTTTGATTCTTTTTTTGCTTCTGAGTCCTTTCTCTTCTCACCTCAAAAAAGACAATCTCATAATGTGGCCCGAGTACGCCGGTTACCCCCAACCAGTGCTTCAATCTTTCCCTCTCTCTCTCTTTCTCTCTCTCTCTATGTAGAGGTTCTGCACAGACACGCAACGTGAAAACGTAATAGTAATCCCATAGCGCGTGTCACTTGCTGTTACTGCGCTTCAAAAAAGAAAAAAAAAAAGTAATATCTGTGAGAAATGATAGAGGAAACGGAGAGACCACATGTGGTGGCGACACATACACAGAAATACAGGCCACAAAGGTTCTTGTTTTTTTTTTTCTGTGAAGCAGGAACTGCTTCGCTACGTAGACTTGTTTTCAGCAGCTTCAATGCAGACTATACTGTCTTTGGTTTCACCCCCAACATCAAACAATGTACAGCTTTCCCCCATACTTACTGTCTTGTCCCACGTGAACTCCCCCACCCCAGGAGCTGTTGTGCATTAGCTTTCACAGGTATTTCTCTCTGCTGCGTATACTGAAAAACACACAAACAAAAGAAACGCAGACCCTTGTGACATTGAAGGAACAGAACGTCGACAATAACAAATGAGCACAGCAGTAAAGAAGAAGAAGCCGCTGAGCGTCACGGCCGCTGCGGCGAAGCAGACCAAAGAGACGCAGATCAGCGCAGCGGCCAGCCCTGCCTTAGCGGGACGCCGCGCCGCCGCATGGCTCACGACGTGGGACAAGGGCAGCAAGAAGGGGCGCATGTGCATCCTACAGGCTTTCATCTCGCTGCACGCGCACAGCAACAGCAGCGTCCTTGAGTCAGACCTCGGCGACGCGGCTCCCCTCTTCTTCACGCGCCTGACGTCATGGCTGCGCCTCACCTACAAGGCGCTGTACACAGGTAAGAAGACTGACGACGCTGCGCGCCGGCGGGGAGGCCCAGGCCGGAGCGGACGGCGAGGTGCCCGCGACCCCGCTGCTGCTGCTCGTGCATAGCATCACGCTGTTCGTGCGGGCGTCGTCGTACATGACGCAGATGATCGAGGTGGGCGTCACCGCGGCCCTCACCGACGCACTCGTCAGCGGCACCACCGCCCTCCCCTTCGACGCTGTCGCCCCGCCGGCGCCGGGGGAGGACGCGGCCGAGCCGCCGCCGCTGCCGCCGCCGCGGTACGCGCAGCTGCACGCGGAGGAGCGGCGCGCGGTGCTGCTGCTGCTCATCTTCACGGCCAACGCGGGTCGTGTGTATCGCGAGATGGTGTGCGACGACGCCGGCCTCGTGCAGCTGCTGCACTCCTTCCAGCGCGAGCGCGACGCGTCCCTGGCGGCGCTCTTCACGGAGCTCTTCGTCGTGCTGGGGCAGGGCAACCCCCGCACGGCGTCGCTCATCCACACCGGTCTCGTGCGCCTCATCCTCTGCCGCCTCGAGTACGAGCGCCTGCGGTGGGTCCCGGCCGCCGCCGGCGAGGCCCCGCCCTTCCCCCCGCGGCACACCGTCAACGTCTCCGACAGCCGCGCCGAGGCGACGCAGGCGGAGGAGGTGGTCTTGCAGTGCGCGTCGTCGCTGCGGTCGCTGCAGCTCGCCAAGGAGGCGCACCACCTCAGCGCGGCGGCCGCCGGCGCCGCCATCGCGGACCTGATGCCCATCGTCGGCCTGGGGCGCGGCGCCGCGGCCGCCACCGCCGCCAGCAACCCAGTGGCGAGCCCCGAGGAGGACGCGGCGGCGGCGGAGGACCCGCTCGTGGCGGAGGTGCCGGCGGCGGACTACCTCTCGGCGCTCTTCTTCCTGACGCTGCACGAGAGCAGCACGCGGTTCCGGGTGGAGGGGTGCGAGCTGCTCGCGCTCGCCGCCAAGAACATGAGCCTGACGCAGCCGGTGCTCAACAAGTGCCTCGACGTGCTCGAGGACGACGTCTACGCCATCGAGGACCGCGACGACGTGGAGGCCATCGTGCGCCGCCAGCGCCGCCAGCTCTCCTGCGGCCGCGCCGCCACCCAGGTGATGCTCGCGACGCCCATCTCCCCCGAGCGGCGCGCGGCGGTGCTCGACCTGATGGCGCTGCGCGGCGGCCACCTCACGCTCCTCAAGTACCTGCGCATGTCCGACGGCGGCGACGTGGCGGCGGTCACCGACTGCTGCCGCGCCCTGCAGCTCATCGTGCGCGCCGGCGAGGAGGAGCAGCGGCGCCGCGGGCAGACCGCCGACGCAGGCGGCGGCCGCTCCTCCTCCTACACCAAGATGGCGCGCGCGATCCAGGCCGTCGTCGGCGACTCGCTCTACGAGCTCATGTGCTGCCAGGACATCACCGAGGAGGAGAGCTTCACCATCCTGCGCGCCGCCCGCAGCGCCAACGCTGCCGGCGGCACCGCGCCCAACGTCTACTAGTCGAACGATGCTCTGTCGCGCACACCGCTTTTTTCTTTTTCTCTCTCTCTCTTTTATTCGTTCTGCGGTGGCTCCCGTGGCGGGGCGCTGCGGTTGATGTACAAGTAGACATGCTTACACGCTACTAGACTGCTCTAGACCCGCACACAACAAACGAAAAGGCAAAGAAAAAGAAAGAAAGTATCAGGGGCAACTTGAACAACAACAACAACGGCGACATACAAGTAAGCCGACGAGCAACGCTCAATTGTAACGATAGGTACACACTACGAGATTTTCCTGATGCGTGGTTGTAGCACTCACCATCGCTATGCTCAATTCGTTTTTTTTCCTCTAAGCCACTGGTCCATGACTTTTTTTTCTCTTCAGTTTTTCACCCCCCCCCTCTCCTCTCTGACCTCCCCACTTCAGATTCTCTACACACTTTTTTCCCCTACTAGTGATAACTCTCTCTCTTACCTCAATTTTACGCTTTCTTTTTGTTTCTCGCGCTTTTATTGATCGTTTCTTGAAATCCAGCATATATATTTCGCAAGATAGCTATTTCCATTCGGCGATAGTGCATCATTCCGACAAGGCGAAAACGATAACCGTCCAAAAGAAACATTTTATTTTTCCCACCCCTGTCTTTGACTTGCGATAGCAGCCTGGTTTGCCTCCGTCTTACGATAATCACCCCACCACCCCACTACTCCTCTCGTTTGCCATCATGAATACCAACGCTGTTGACTCGAGTAGTACCATTCTGCTGATCAGCAACTCCGGCATCCGGTACGAGGGCCAGCTGGACAACATCGACGCCCCGGGCAACACCGTTAGCCTGCGCAACGTGCGCATCTTCGGCACCGAGGGCCGCGGCAACGGCGTGGAGGTGCCGCCGCACTCGCAGATCTACGACCGCATCGTCTTCCGCGGCTCCGACATTCAAGGACCTCACCCTCTACGACGACAAGGCGCAGGCCTCCTCCGTCGACCCCGCGATTGTGCAGATAACCCCCAAGACCTACTCGGCCGCCGCGCGCGGGGGCGCCACCGCACCGCAGCAGCAGCAGCGCGGCTTCTACGACGCCGCCCCCGCCGCCGGCAACCAGCAGGGCGGACGCGGGCGCGGCGGCTACGGCCAGCACAACAACAGCAACAACCGCTACCAGGATCGCGGCAACAACGGCGGCGGGTCGCTACCGCGGCGGCTACGGCGGGCGCGGCGGGCGCGGCGGCGGCGGCGGCGGCGGCTACCGTCGGCGGCAGGAGCACACCGGCCAGGAGCTCGTGGTGGCCGAGGGCCGCGAGAAGGTCACCTTCGACGAGGAGTTCGACTTCGCCAAGTCCGCGGAGGAGTTCGAGAAGAAGAAGAACGAGTTCGAGAAGGCCAAGGAGGAGGCGAAGCAGCACGCAAAGGCGTACGTCAAGGGCAGCTTCTTCGACAACATCTCGAGCGAGAAGGACAAGGGACAGGCCCGCATCGACCGCGAGAAGCTCAACCGCGCCGACGCTGAGACCTTCGGCAACGACGCCGTCAACAGCCACGGCCGCGGCGGCGGCTACTACCGCAGGGGTCGCGGCGGCCGCGGGCGCTACAGCCGCCGCAATTAGCGACTGCCGAAAAGTGGCAACCAAACACGCCAAGAAAGAGGAAGGAGGGAAAAGATTATAAAAAAATCATAATTAACAAAAAAAAATACAAGCAAACAAAATAACACAACACACCAGCAAATAATATCTAAATCAGAATTTCTTTAAAATATTAATCAACAGAAACAACAACAACGACAGAGAAAAATAAATAATAAATACATACTGCATTGAATACATTTTTAATGTTGAAAACAAACTAACAACCACCATGCGTTTTCTTTGCTGACCATAGTTTTACTTGATAAATGATGAAGAAAAAAAAAACGAGAGAAGATTACGAAGTATCCATAGCAGGAAAAAAAAACAAATGAACAAAACAGAGACGAAGCAAACCAAGAATGAGGTTGCATACGAAGAAAAAAAAAACGGTTCCTTGAACGGAAAAAAATAAGCGAGGAAAGATACCAATTTCAATCGAATGCCCGTAACATAGAGTAGCAGTGGAAATAGCAGCGAATTTCACGATGAAATAAAGAAGAAAAAAAGAGACGAGTGCAGACCATTGGAAAACATACATTATCATTCAAAAGGAGTCATGTTCACATACACACACACAGTTATACAGTGGAAAACCGACACATGCTAGTTTTCCTCTTTCCTCTTTTCCCTGTGTTAATAAATAAAATAAAATGTGCGCAAACAAATTTTCTTCTCGGAGTGTTGTCAGAAGCTCTTAAGATGAATGCGCAATGCATGATTACGGGGCTTTCTTACTCTCCCTGCGTGCGACAGTGAGAAGCGCACTCCGCATATTTGCTCGTACTTGTCGTCCACTGCCAATGCGGACTGTAAGTTTGACCCCAAATTATCGGGTTACAACGGTGAAGAAAGTCAAAGATAAAAATGTAAAAGATCAATAGTTATTATCGATAAAAGCTGAGGAAGAAGAAGAGGTGACGCACGCACCACTCTACAGAGACTCGTCCATGCACGGCCGTTGAAGGAGTGCAAATGCGTATTATTTCTCTTCTGTTTTTTTTTCCTCTCCCCATTATACGCTTTTATTTTCAAACCACCCCTTCACGTTTGTTCCAATTTTCTTCTCTATGTCTTTTTTTCTGTTAAAAAAAAACTATTTTCTATTTTTCTTTGATTTTCGCGCTTCCTGTTGACGTTACTGGTGGCCTTCCCACCCTTTTCTCCGTCTCCCTCTCCCCCCTCTCTCTTTTCAAGGGCACAGTGTCCCTATTCTTTGTTTTGTTTTGCTTTCCCTTTTTTACAATACTTGTTTCAACTCCTGACTGGACACCAATGCACAAAGTTTTTTTTTTTGCTCCTTTTGCTTTGAAACCTCTCTGGGATGGCAGACACTGTTAATCTGTCTGGACTTCTGCTCATGTGCTCTCATCGCTTTCCCTTCTCCTATTGCTCGTGACTTTTTACCTTTTCTGGACTGTGCGAAGACAGGGAGAAAAAAAAGGTAAAAGACACATAGGAGAAGAACCAAGGAGGGAGTATTTCAGAAGGTCTCATTCGAAAGAAATTAGCTGTTGCACAGATCATTTTACACATCATGCTTTTCTTGCGCTCCCCGTCGTTCCAAGCACCATCGCGACGTTTACGCGGAGAGTAATAAAAATAGTAAGAATAATAAAATGATTCCTCTCTCAAGCAGGAGCGAATGTAGCATCAGCGCCACGCCTACTTTCTACGTCCGTCGTCACACCTTTCTCGCTTGCTCGCTCTTGTATTTGTGCGCATGTTTCGCATTCCTATTCTTTGCGCAATGTGTTTTTGTTTTTATTGTTGTGCTCTTGCTTCTTTGCTTGTTGTTTGCCCATTCAATGTGAGTGTCTGAGCTGAGTTACGGAGGGGAACGCGGGCGCCTAGAGCGTAGGACTTGCGCTGGTTGCCATGAGACAACGGGGCGATCGCACCACCACATCGACGTTCACTTCTTTTCCTCGTCTAACACGTCGCTTCTTCTCCTTGTTCTTGCCTTTCCTTTTCGGGGTATCCTCTTTCTCGTTGCCCTCATTTTCATCATTTCTTGTATGTCGCTTCCTCTTTTTGTTTGTTTGTTTGTTTTTGTAGATAGTTTAGGTTACTTCAGTATTATCTCGTCCTTTATCTTCTCTTTTTACCTTTCTTCCATGTGTGAAAGTTGGAGTTCCCTCTCTTTTCTTTCTTTCCTATATCATGTTCTTGGTATCTATAATTATTCTTTTTCTCCTCCGTCATTATTATTATTATTATTATTATCATTATTATTATTTTCTTTTCTTTCTCATTATCACCACTATCTTTATTATTGACTATTACTCATCACTAATTTCTATACACATGAGAAGGCGTCACGCTCCCCCCTTATGTCTTCCACCAAATGCCACGCAGAGAAAGTGAAAATCCAAGCAGTAATATTATGTGATGATGTTTGGCTAACACCGCTGACTGTCAGAGCATTCGTGAATATGCCGAATACGCTTCACTTGCCGTTCGCACTCAGTTTTGGCGAACTAGTCATAGTAGGTACGGTTCCTCTGTTTGGCAACCTGATATGCTGGAGTGCAGTCTCTCTATTATACGTATTGGGGAAAGCGTCAGTGTTGCGTCACTCCTCAGTACACTTTCTGTCAGCCGCGAGTTACACCGCTGTCTGACCGCGAAGGATTCACCACTCAGGTTACCTCTCCGACTAGTATGCTAATGCGGTGACTCCGTGCCGTCAAGTCTTTCCTTACCCTCCCCCCCCCCCCCCCCCCACCGCCACCACTTTCTCTACTCACTCAGAATAGGGTCGTATTAATAACAACAAAAATAATAACAAACAGGAAAAAAAAACAAGAAAAAAAATACATCCTCCGCCAACACTGGAGGCTGTATACACTTCTCCAGGACCGCTTACAAGAAATAATAATAATATTGCTTTCCCCTTTCTATATATAGTCTATCGCGTTCGCACTTTTTTTGGTGGGAGGCATTCATAACGTCCACGACAATCTTCAGTAGGTCTTGCTGCCCCCCCTCCCCCCGCCCTCCCCCTTTCTCTCCTCTCCTCTTCTTTCTCCGCCGTTCTGCCAAGATGATGCGCTCGGTGTCGCAGCACGTGTGGCGGCCGCAGGTGCGCGCGGCGCACACGAGCATGAAGCGCTTCGCCTCCAGCATCCGGCCGCAGACCGACTTCGGCGCCGCCGTGCCAGCGCAGCGGCCGAAGCCCGGTATCAAGAACCTCCTGTACGTGACGGAGCCGGCGGCGCGCAAGGGGAGCTTCGCGCGCTACCTGCGCTCCGCCCGCGGGCAGCTGCCCCTCATCGCCGGCGCCGTTGTGGGCGTCTTTCTGTACAGCGGCGCGACACTGGCGATCCCCGCGGGCTTCGGCGCGCTCATCGACTACGCGAGCAAAGGCGAGATGCCGTTGGGGACGTCGATGCAGCTGGTCGGGTGGTTCGTTGTGTCGGCCATCGGCAACTACCTGCGGCTCTACTGCATCGGCAGCGCCGGCGAGACGATCATCGCGAACCTGCGCCGCAAGCTCTACAAGAGCATTCTCCGCCAGCCCACCGCCTTCTTCGACTCGCCGGAGAACCGCACCGGCGCGCTCGTGCAGCGCCTCTCGATGGACTGCAACGTCGTCGGGAGCTCGCTGACGGAGGCGGTGACGGCCGGCAGCAAGAACCTCCTGCAGACCGTCGGCAGCGTCGGCGTCATGCTCTACTACTCGCCGCTGCTGACGTCGGTGATCGTCGGCATGATCCCGCCCATCGCCATCTTCGCCGGCGTCTACGGCCGCTTCGTGCGCCGCCTGCAGCACAATATGCAGGACGCCATTGCCGAGATGGGCACCGTGTCGGAGGAGCGTCTGTCGAACATCCGCACGGTCAAGGCCTTCGGCTCGGAGCTGCAGGAGTGCGGGTGGTACGACAAGAAGGTGCAGCGCGTCTTCGATCTGTCGATGCGCATGATCACGTGGAACGCCTCGTACGTGGCGTCGCTGCAGGGCGTCGGGTACGGCGCGATGTTCTGCATCATGTGGGCCGGCTCGATGCTGGTGGCCTCGGGGACGCTCACCCCCGGCGTGCTCTTCTCCTTCATGCTCTACACCGTCTACTGCGGCATCGGGCTGATGGGCCTCACCAACCTCGCGACCGAGATCAACAAGGGATACGGCGCCTCGCTGCGCCTCTTTGACATCCTCGACCGCGCCGAGGCCCTCGCGGAGGCGGAGAGCGCCAGCCGCCAGCTGACCCCCGCCGACTGCGACTGGCGCGTCGCCCTCAGCGACGTGTCGTTCGCGTACCCGACGCGCCCCGAGGCGCCCATCTACCGCAGCGTCACCCTCGCCATCGAGCCGTCGTGCTGCACCTGCATCGTCGGCAGCAGCGGCTCCGGCAAGTCGTCGCTCGCGCTGCTGCTGCTGAAGCTCTACGAGCCGACCGGCGGCTCCGTCACCATCGGCGGGTACCCCATCGCCGACCTCAAGTCGCAGTGGCTGCACGAGAACATCGGCTACGTCGGGCAGGAGCCGGTGCTCTTCGGCGGCTCCATCGCGCAGAACATCGCCTACGGCGTCCCGGGGCGCAACTGGGACGACCCCATCGACGAGTGGCTCTACTCCTCGATCCTCGAGGCCGCCCGCAAGGCCAACGCGCACGACTTCATCTCGGCGCTCCCCGACGGCTACGAAACCTTCGTCGGCGAGAGCGGCCGCAGCCTCTCCGGCGGGCAGAAGCAGCGCATCGCCATCGCGCGGGCGCTGGTGCGCAAGCCGCACATCACGATCCTCGACGAGGCGACGAGCGCGCTCGACAGCGAGAGCGAGGTGGTGGTGCACGACGCCATCTCCCGCCTGATCGAGGAGGCGCGCGCGACGGACAAGGGGCGCCACACGGTGCTCATGTTCGCGCACAAGCTCAGCATGATCCGCAAGGCGGACCACATCATCGTGCTGGACAAGGGCACCGTCGCCACGCAGGGCCCGTACGCCGTCGTCTCGGAGCACCCGCTTTTCCGACAGCTCACCGGCATCTCGCGCGATGCCGAGGCGGGCGCCACCAAACAGCAGGCGGCCCCGGAGCGGATCGAGAGTGAACCCGAGGACAAGGACGAGCAGAAGTAAACAAATACAAGCAAATGGATGGAAGAACTAAGACGTTGGCGTTGCGTATGCGCGCGTCTGGATGAGTTTGACTCAGACAAGTGATAAGTATACCCGTTCTTTGCGTTTCTTACTGTTGATTATAACTGCAATTGTCAAAACATCACGTGAATTGTATTGCAACACATGTGCTGACTCACTTTCCCTTTTCCTCGTCTTCTTCTTCTTCTTCCTTTTCCTTCTTTCTTGTTGATCACTAACTATTACTCTAATCTTGGTATTGAACGCGGGCAATCAAACACTTTCACAATCTATTATTAAAAAAAAAAAAAGTGTGCGCTATCTCATTGAAAAATAAAATATATACTCAGTTTTGCCTCCTTCTTGTCCTCTTCCTTTTTATTGTGTTTTGCACTTCTTGCGTCGCCTCGGCTTGTACTCTCACTGGAACAGCTTCATTAGCTTTGGTTTCCCTGCCTCTCCTTGTTAAGTGTCTCGCAATCTGCCCATGCTCACCTACCAACCGCAAGCATAACACAAACTGTCTCTCTCTCTCTCTCTCTCTCTCTCTCTCTCTCTCTCTCCTGTCTTTCCTTATTCTCTCCCTCGAAAAACGACAAGTACCATCACTAAAAAGTGCAATTTCTTTTCCATTTCCCCTGCGTTTAGCATGTCTCAGATTCCGAGCCTCCTCAACAGCCCCGTCCCTACCGCCGGCGCCGGCACCGACGAGGTGCAGCTAGCCGGAATGCCTCTGCACGCGCGCTCGACGCTGCCGCCGGCCGACCCGGACCCCCTGCGCAACCTCATCGTCAACTTCCTGCCGCCGCTGATGGGGGAGGTGCAGGTGTGCGAGCTCTTCTCCCAGTTCGGGCCCATCGAGAGCGTCAAGATCATCTACGACAAGGACAGCGGCGAGAGCCGCGGCTACGGCTTCGTCAAGTACTACTACTTCTTTTCCGCCACCTACGCCATCTCGTGCCTCAACCGCTTCAGCATCGCCGGCAAGCTGCTCAAGGTCGCCTACGCCAACGCCGCGCTCGCCCAGGAGGCGCTGCTGCAGCTCAAGGAGCGCGGCGGCGGCTTCAACCAGTCGCAGCGCGCCGCCCTCAGCGACATGTACTACCAGCAGGCGCTCCTCGCTCAGCAGGGCGAGCTGTAGCCGTAGCGTGCCGACCATGGAGTGGATATACACGCTCCTTTTGAACTACCCCCTTTTCACAGCTCCTCTTTTTTTTTCCCCTTTCCTTCTTTATACAGGTGCTTGATCTAATACTTTCTCCTTGCTTCAGTGTGTTGCCTGTTTTCTCGTCACGATTGATTTGCGACTGTATGATACGTTTCATTTTTTTTTTCGTTTTGTGTTGCGTTTCTTCTTCTCCTCATTCATAAAAATCTGCTGTTACCATTCAAGAGCTTTTCCCTTCCTCATCACGTGAAGAGGTATCTGGGCCCTATGACAAGATGCGGGGCCAGTTTTCTCTTTTTGCCGCTCCTCCTCCTCACTTTCCCTGCTGTTTCTCTTTCAAAAACAAAAATAATAATTAATAGACAATCAATATCTTTCACAGTTTTCCCCGCAGCATCACCCCCCCCCCCCCCCACCCATGGACGTGGTCTGGAGCAGCAACGCTTCCAGGCGCGACGCACGCCACCGCGGCTTCCTGCTGAGTATCGCGCTGGAGGGGCTGTGCCGGCGCACCCCCGGCTACGTCTGCCGGCGGGCGGCGGTGGAGCGGCTGAGCACGGAGGGCATCGCCGCCCACCTGCTGCGCGGCACCCGCCACGGCCCCCGCCGCGTCGGCGACGCCGTTGACGCCCTGCAGCGCTTCTACCGACACGCCGCCGCGGGGCAGCCAGCGACTGGCGGTACAATGGCACGGGCCAGCGCGGCGGCCGGCCTCGCCCCCGCCACCTTCCTCTGCGTCCACGGCGGCAACCTGCGCCTCCTGCTGGCGCTGCTGGCGCTCGCGCTGCCGCTGGCGTCGTCGCCGCTGCCTGCCGCCGTGCTGCGCGCGCTGGCGGCGTTGGTGGTGCTGCAGCGGCGCCTGCTGAGCGACGGCGACGCGGAGGCAGAGCTGCGCGCGCGCGCCGCCGAGAACTGGGACGACGGCCGCCCGGCGCTCCTGGAAGGGCTGCTGAGCTGCCTCCAGCACCCCGGCCCCTCCCCGGGCGTGCGCGTCGCCACTGCTGCCCTCTGTCGATACGCAGTCTCGGAGCCCGCACTGGCACCTCCGGACGGCTGTGCGGAGGCGGAGGGCGACACGAGAGCAGCGCTGATGTTATTGCTTGGCGACCCGGCGTCATGCACAGCCCTCTGAATCTTCTCAGAGCACTGACATATTATTTTCACAGTCACTGCACAACCCTCCCCTCTTTTATTTCACTTTTCCCCCCCCCCCCTCTCTCTGCTGGATAAAACACACTTTTCTTCATCGAAATAAACAGAGAACCTGTGCTTATTTTCTGTATCAGCATTTTTTTTCTTCTTCCTCGTTATCCCAACTTGCTGAGATGCGGAACGTTCTACTTTCGAGCTCCCTGGATCTTCATGCATTTGAACATGTTTTGCATCATACCCCTTTCACTCCTCACTTGAATCTCTACAACAACTGAATAATTCCACTGAACCCCCTCCACACAAACAGTTATTTAAGCTTTCTTTTTAAGTTTTCTCCCTTTTTTCTCTCTTTTTTTTTTCTTAGTTTCTAGCCTTCGGAAAAAAAAAAAACACAACCACCTACTCAACCCCTACCAACCACCCTCTCTTTCCCCGACCCATCAAGATGGCTCAGCAGATCCCCAACAACCAGCAGCAGCAGCAGGGCAGCGGCGACGACACTCTCCGCAACCTGATCGTCAACTACATCCCGACGAACGTCGACGAGAACGCGCTGCGCGAGATGTTCTCCCGCTGCGGCCCCATCGAGTCGGTCAAGATCGTCATCGACTACCAGACGCACCAGAGCCGCGGCTTCGGCTTCGTCAAGTACCAGGACGCCGCCAGCGCCCAGGCCGCTATCGAGCAGCTCAACGGCCTCAACGTCCAGAACAAGCGCCTCAAGGTCGCCTTCGCCGCCGCCGGCCAGCAGCGCAACCGCAACAACAACAACAACAACAACAACAACTACAATAACCAGATGAACCCCGGCATGGCGTACTACGGCCAGTTCGGCTACCCGCAGGGCAACCCCTACCAGCAGCCGATGATGGCGATGCAGCCGCCGTACATGATGCCGCAGCAGGTGCCGCAGCAGATGCCGCAGATGCCCCCGCAGGGCCGCCAGTAGGCTCTCGGCGGCCAGCCACACGCACCCCTGGCACGTGCTGCAGACTGTAAATTCGATGGCACGACTTAGAAAGAAAAATCACACTCAAAAACAAAACAAACAAACAAAAAAAGAGACGGAGAAAAAAGACCCTCCCCCCTCCCCTGCTCACGCCTCCGCCACTCCTGCCTCTCTTGCCCTCCCCCTCCTCCCCCCTTGCTTCCGCCTCGTGCCCGCCGTGGTACGCACCGCGCGACTGGGTACCGGCACACGAGCGGGACGCACACACGACGGCCGCCCCAGCAAGAGCCAAGAGCAGGAAATCAAGTGACGACGGAGCTGAGCAGTGAGACAAGCTTTCCTCTTCCCCACCACCCTCCTTGCTCTCCTTTCATCTGATTTGTCCTTCGCCACCCACCTCTTTTGTCCTTCTTTTTTTTTTTTTGTTTTGCCCCCTGTCTTTTCCCCCAGTTCTTTTATCATCATCATTTTTGTTTTCCTTTTTACTATTATTATTATTATTATTACTCTTATTCTTCATTTTCCTAGTTTTTATTCGTCTCGAAGTAAAAACAAATATGAAAAAAAAAAAGCTACTCTTCCATATTTGCCATACACACAGCATCCACAATGTTCGGGAAAAAAGAAACACTAGGTTTTCCACAGAAAGTCTATGTTTATATTAAAAAAAAAACAAAAAAAAAACGTGAGCCATTCACAAAAATAACCAAACACCAAATAACAATCAAAAATATTAGGACAACAAAACACATAGTATCAATGGGAAAAACACAACTCTGGGGGAAAAATACAAATATGGTAACAGTGCTTGAAAAATACCGCGGCAATATCGCAAAAAGGTCTGCACCCAAACTCGCTATATCATTTTAATTGCTACGCAAGTACTGTAGCTGTTATCTTTATCGTTACGTTGATTCATTTTTCTTTCTCTTCTCTTCTTCTTTTCCGATCTCTACTGCTATTTGGCTCCCTCTATTTTGTATCATTTTTTTTATTTATTGCGGTCTATCTATAAATAAATGCCCACGCAAAGGGCAGTGAGCGCATGGAAATGATACATTCAATGTAAAGGAGAAACAAAACATTAGCAGCAACAAGAACAACAACAACACGGACTTCAGAACGGAAAGAATTTCTGAAGAAAAAGCAGAAGAAACGAAAAGACATGTGAGAGGGTACTACCAAGGCACGGCTTTTCGAACCCATATCTAAGTAATAAAACAAGAGCATCACGTACCGGTGAAAGCAACAACAACAACAAAAAACAATGCAATCACGAGAGATGAAACATAATGAACACATTTCTATGAGCCGACACGTACGTCCCCTTTTCCATCTCTCTCCTTTTTGCTCGTCTCCCTTTTTACCTTTTCTCTGTCCCTCCTTTGTTCTTCATCTTTCTTTTTCTCCATGCGCTTCTCACTCTTCTTCTCTTCTTGCTTTGGTTCTCACCTCTCAAACTCCTCTGCGTTCGACTCCCTCCCTCACCCTTTTCTTTATTTCTTAGTTTTTATCGCATGCTTTTTGGGAACCGAAGGGAGAGAAGAAGAGGAAAGAAGATCAAGACTGATGAAATCGTTGCACAGCGCACCTCTGCTCGCATTTTACCATTTTCTTGTACCATCGGCGGCACCACCCCGACCGATTCAAATCCGTCGCAGGAACGGGCGCCATAAGCGTAACGACGACGGCACTGTGCTGCCTGCTGAAACATGTGTGTACACAGACTTACCGGAGAAAATAAGTAAGACTAAATGCAAGCAGAACAAACGTAACGACAATGTCATCATAACAGAAAAAAGGAAAAAAAAAGATGAAAACGAGAGAAGGCGAGCGAGAGAGAAAGTGGAAGAAAAAAAAGTAGATGAGGTCCTTCTTTAGATGGAATGAACAGAGTAAAACAAAAAAAATAACTGAAAAAAAGTTTCTTTTATGTGTCGTTCTTTTCTTTTGTTTCCTTTTCGTTTTATCCTTTCGTGTAGAATTACAGCTTCTTTATTTCGCGGAACCAAGTGCAGTTCTTTTTTATTATTATTTCCGTCGGCAATGCAAAAACAACAACAAAACATAACAACAAAACAATTCTAATCGATCAAGAAAATGAATAAACTTACACATCACGAGTAAACAAGCTTGAGCTGATTACTATTTACTGTGTGGTAGTGTAATGTTTTAGAAACTGATAGAAACGCCATGTCAAGAGGTGTGCTTTCGCCACTTCACAGTTAGACGCGAATGATGTTAATCCACGCACGGGCGATAGTTTGTTACCGGAGGCAAAAACAGTAAACGATGAGTGATACGACAGAATTGCCTTCCACTTTACGGTCTTCGGATGATGTTTGCCGTTTGACTTCGATAACCGCGCGCCTTGCCAGAGTGAAATCACGACATCTTCTTTCCACTGCCCCCTCCTTCTTTCTTTCCCCCTATCTTACCCCAACAAATCATGACAACGCCATCATCACCCACAGAATACCGCTATAAATATCTCTATCCCTCTCTGTTACTTGGCTCTATTTTCTCCCGCTAGCCTCCCAGCACCACTCTTTTCTCCTATCTCCTCCAGCCCCCCGCCGCCCCACCATGTCCCAGCCCGTGCAGCAGCAGCCCGCCCCCGGCCAGCAGGCCCCCCCGCGCCCCGCCAACCAGGAGCCCGACGAACAGCGCAACCTCATCGTCAACTACATTCCCACCAACGTCGACGAAAACGCGCTGCGCAACATCTTCGAGCGCTGCGGTCCCATCGAGTCGGTCAAGATCGTCTGCGACCACGACAGCTGCCAGAGCCGCGGCTTCGGCTTCGTCAAGTACCAGGACGCCGCCAGCGCGCAGCGTGCCATCGAGCAGCTCAACGGCTTCAACATCCTCAACAAGCGCCTCAAGGTGAGCCTCGCCGCCGCCGGCCAGCAGCGCAACCGCAACAACCGCAACAACAACAACAACAACTACAACAACCAGATGAACCCCGGCATGGCGTACTACGGCCAGTTCGGCTACCCGCAGGGCAACCCCTACCAGCAGCCGATGATGGCGATGCAGCCGCCGTACATGATGCCGCAGCAGGTGCCGCAGCAGATGCCGCAGATGCCCCCGCAGGGCCGCTAAGGTGCCTGACACAGGGAGGCTATTTGACCACAACGTTATTGCACGCGCCAAACGTCTAACTTCTACCTTTCGCTTTTTTTTTTTTTGAATTTACAGTTGAAAATGACTAAAATAGAGGTCTTGCAAGGAAAAGGCAATGCAGAACAACTGCTGACGAGGAATTTCGTAAGAAGTATTCGCTTCTCGTTATCCTTTCTTCCTCTCACTCTCTCGCGTGTGGTGCTTCGCAGTCAGTCCTAGCCTATTCTCCCCACCCCTTTTTTTTTTGTGTGTGTTTATTTTATTATCTTTGAATTTCTCTTTATTTTTCCAGATGATTTCTTCCTGGGCTCATATATATATATATGTTTTTACTTTCAAAACTGGGGGCTATTTCCTCAAGAATAAATCAAACTAGCAAAGCAACGAAAATCAAGATAACACCAACTACAAAAACAACAACAGCAACCGAAATCATTATAGAAAAACCACTAAGTGCTTGCAAAAAAAAAAAAAAAAAGAAAAAAGCATCGGGAAAACATTGCTAATCTTTCAACAATTCAAGACTAGCAAACACCAGGAATACAAAGACTGAAGAGAAAAATATTTTTCTTTTTAATTTGAAATACCGTTCTTTTCCATTTCTACGTGATGACGATGCGTGCTTGACACCATATAACCGCCAAGCGCTGCTCGTCGTCTCAGTCACCATCGCGAAGTGCAGTACGGTGAGGGTGACATCGCGAGTGATAAAGTATCTCTTCCAGATTTATTGTTTGTTTTTCCTTGGTTCTTTTCCCGTAAAAGAAGAAAAAATACACAGAAAAACATTTAAAAAAAATACACACCCACACACACACCCACACACGCAAACAAACGAACAAAACACTACCATCGGCAAAAAACATGACCCAGTGAACAACTGTAATGACGTGAATGCCAACACCTTACAGCCATGATATTTTCACACCTTGAGCGAAGCACATTAATTAGTACTACAGCAACATCAGGCAGCGTTTCCCCTGACTAATTCTAATCCAAAAGAAAATTTTCCAGAATAGTTTGAACTTCTCAAAGTGCCCTCCCGTCTTTTTCCTTTCGCTCTTTTCACGCGTTCTTTCTTTTTTCTCTCTCTCTATGTTCTCGATCATTTTCTTTTGGGCCATCACCTTCCCGCCTCTTTTTCGTTTTCAATTTGTTGCTTTCTACTTTTTGATTCTTTGTCCGTGCCATCGTCGTTCTTCCTTCCCTTTCCCTAGGACGAGCTGACCGCCAGTATTTTGGCTTCTCTGTGTTGTGTGCCGCTGCTGTCGTTTCTTGCACACACCAACGCACCCCTCTTCCATTTCATTACTGTCTCCCCTCTCTTTGTCTACCTTTTTTATTTTATTTTTCGTTTGGTTTTTCTTTCCAACGGCGTGCAGAATGACATAATTACAGACACACGCACAAACACACACACACACACACACACACACACAGAGACAGTCGCACACAGGCGGTCAATCTCTGGCCCCTCTGATGGCTCAACGGTTTGCTGGCTATCGCTAGACCATATCTACATCGCCCACCCTCGAGGGTTCTCTCATTGCTTTTCACTCCTCAGTCACGCCTCTCAAATTCTGCTGTGGCACAAAGCGCAGATAGAACACAACATCAAGAAGAAAGAGAACCGATAACAACAAAACTTTTCCTTCGCTTGAGGCTTCATCGGTCGTTATATGGCAGCGTGATCTGCAAAATTTCTGTTCTCGATTTGTTTCAGTACCACCACATGTTTTCCCCTCGTTTCTATTTCGCCTCTCCATCAAGTATTTCTTTCGCGAGTCTTTCTTTATAGTCTAGTATTACTTTCTTCTTTTTTTTTTCTTCCGGAGAAGTTAGAGAAGCAAAATGAAGATACCGATAAATATAATGACAGTCACCCAGAACATCGCTACTCCCCAAAAATTCAACATTTAACAACACGGTACATTGAAAATCAGTGTGAATGATCAGGTGTCGTCACCAAACAAAATAAGAAAGAAAATAATGTCGTTGATAAGCGTCACTTTTCTTTTTTTTCTCCCTCAACAATGACTTCGCATCTTTTCGTTCTTTCTCAACTTGTAAAGTTATCGCCTATTCATTCAAAAAAAAAATAATAAAACGAAAATAAGTAAAATAAAAGATGATTTGCACACAAGATGATCGAAATGGTATACTGTTGTAATCACACGCGTCAGACTACACTGCACCAGACTGCTCGCGCAATATGTATTGCTAATGTAAACCCTTTTGAACAGAGTGATCATCTTGCTGAGTTTACCGCCTAGCGAGACCCACTTGACAGCACTGACAACGGCGACAGCGTCTGCAGCAGCAGAAGACAACAGTCACGTCTTGCTTTAATTCGACGAGATGTATATAACGCGTTGACGAGTATGCTTTCCCGCGGTAGGACTTCTTCTTAATACATCACGTTTCTCTCTTGCGAATCTCTATTGCCTCTTCGTATTATCACCAACAAATACCCTTGATATCACTCTCATGGGGAAACCGATCATACTAGGTACTTTAATCTAGTTTTGCTTCATCTTCATAACTTCATTAAAAAAAAACATTTCACAGAATTACATAGATACACCACATTTAGTTTTGCCTCTCTATTGCCTCCTTTTTTTCCCTCCGCTTCTTCTACCCACTGGTAATGCGGTCCTGAAGAAAAAGGAAAAGAACAGAAAAAAATATCTCTAGAAAGGATTTATACACACATATATATATAGACTACAAGAAGGAGAGAAGCAAAACTCTCATTTTTTCCAACCTAGATTACTACTCCTTCTTTCGTTCTGCTTCTTTTCTTTTCTTTTTTGTTTTGCAATCGAGGTGACAACTAACGAGGAGTTTTGCCGTCCTCCAGTTGTACACCATGAACTCTCCCGGACAGGTGTTTTGCAGCTCTTCGCTGTCTTCTACTGATCTCTCTGCGGTTTCTAGCGAAGATGATGCAGACGTGGAGACTCTCTTTTACGTCTTCCCACGCGCTACAGCGAATTCCGCCGGCGCTGCGTGCCACGCGACGCTGAGCGAGGCCGTCTTTGCAGCCAGCGCCGCCGCGAGCCCTGCCGCGTACTCCCGCGTGACACCGCCCACTGCGCCTGCAACGGAGTGGATGTGCGGTGTGCTTCTTCTTCTTCTTCCCGCGGCGTACGGACGTGCAGCCGTCTTGTCCCCCCTTGGTCTCCTCTCACAGCTGAACCACCTGCGCGCGGACGCCAAACGGTTGGCCGCGTCTGCGTATGCCGCCGCAACGGCTGCTGCCACTGCCCACGCCCCACAGCTGCATGCCGCACTGGACGTTCCTGTTTTCCAATCACTGCTGGAGCCAGCAGTGCCCGTAGACGGCCCCTCAGACTCGTCAGAACACGGAAATGAAGAATACAGTAGTTTCTACTTTACGTGCAGCACCGATGTTCTGTTTCCTGTCCATCCCGCTGATGGTAAACAGTACGGCTCTCTCGCCACCGACAACGTTGCTGCCAGTCTCGCGGAATTGCACAACGCCCTTCCCGACCAGTGCCTCGCCGAAGTCGCTCTCGCCTACGACACCCCTCTTCTGCGTTACTGTCTTGACCGGTGCGGACCCAATCACGCGCTCGCCGTACGCTGCGCTTCTGAACAATCCGACGACGACGGCCACCATCTCCCCATGGGCGGCTTGTACCTCACCCGCGCAGCCGCCTTTGCCGCCTCCTCTTCTTCCGTTTTGCGCAGCAGCGTTGCCGTGCAGGGCGTGATGGGGCGTCACACTGAGAGCAGTGTGGCTGTCATCGGTTCGTGCTCTGGTGGGGATGAAGCTGGCGGTGACGGTGGTGGCGGTATAACGGACGATGTGCTTGCTGCCTTTGTAAAGCGTGCGGAGCCTGCGCTTGGAGAGGGCCGCGCCACTGCCGCGCTGGAGCGGGCTCAGGTGGCCCGCGACGTCCTGACAGCTCTGTTTGGCAGCGACGCATCTCACTGGTATGTGTGTTACACGGTGTCATCCACTGATGCTGCTGTCTCGGCCGTGCTGCGCGCTTCCCGCCTGGACAGTGCGGGAATGAGCCAAGGCTCCTCTGTGCTGCAGTGGGAGGCCGCAGATGCAGTAGCCAAGGCCGCACGTCTCGCAGACACCGTGGACAGACGGACAGCACTGCTTCTTCCGGAGACAGTCCGCCTGTGCCGTGACATGATTGCGGCTGCACGGTCCGCGAAGGGCTTGGCGTTTGCCGATGTTACCTCGGGACTGCTCGCAATCGCCACCTCCAACTGGATCTTGTCATCTCTGTTGGGCAGCAATGAGCACCAGGCTGAGAGAACAGACGACGACGGTGAGGCAGAGCGGGTCGTGGTAGGGTCCCACCACTCACCATCAAGTCCGAAGAATGCCGTGCATCATCTCATATCTGTGCGCGTGCCAGTTGCCGAGGACGTCGGTGGGAGTGACGATGAGGATATGGGCGGAGATCATCCCTTGCGTAGTGATCGTCGCGTCAAGGATGACATGTCACCGCGTCAAACCTCACAACAGCTCGCTCTTCTACGTCAGAGGGCGGCGGCCGACGCGGCAGTTGAGTGTGCAAGCGGTTGCTCGTTCGTAGCTGCTGAGGCGGCTGCCGAGGGCATTGAGGACGCGCTGCTCGTTGCCGCCGGCAGCCACGGCGGGATGCCTCCGTTCGGAGCGGCGGCGCTACTCCTCTCTGTGGTGGAAGACGAAGTGCGCGCCGACGCGATTACCGAGGAGACGGCGCGCTCAGCCCCGTTCCTGAATCACGTGCTGGTGCAGCTGCGGCGCAAAGGCGTCACACACACGGGGCTGCGTCTGCGCCCCGAGAGCCGCACCGTCGAGGTGAGGCACTGCACGTCCGGCTGGTGCCGCTACTCCCTGCGTGCCTTGTGCGTGGAGCACCTCCGTCTCACGCAGGCGCGTCGCTTTTTGCTGGAGCAGCTTGCCGGCGTCTCGGCTGCTTCTCACGGCTCTGTGTCCCCGCCTAGTAGAGAGGCGGCCGCAGCCCTCTACTCCCACCTGGAGACGCTTCGTGACGGTGTGGCAGCAGCGACGTCGCTCTTTGATTCACTCCGTGCGCGCGGACTTGCTGCGGTTGTGACGCTACCCCGACCGGAGCGCACACCCACGGCCGACGCTGTCGCGCCCGTCCTTGACTACGCGACCTCGCTGCTGCACCACTGCTGGTCGTGCCCCTCACACCTGCTGACACACCGTCGGTTTTGTCGCTCCTTTGCCATTCCGGCGCTGCGCGCTCACGCGGCCGCGTCGTGCTCACGCGGCGCCGCACCTTATGGCGCGCGACTGCGAGAACAGACCGACCTGCTCGCCTTCGAGTGTCGCTACCGGGAGCTGTGCGACCTCGCCGTCGCCCACGCGCCTGACGCAAGCTCCGCGCTGGTGGGTAGCAGCCAAGTTGTCGCGAGCGGTCGCACGCTGGCCGCTCTGCGTCAGCTCACCCAGCAGCAGAGAGCAACGGCTGCCGAAGCGCTGCAGTGCGTGTGCCGTGGCTATGGTGCACGTCGGCATCTTGGCTCTCTGTTTGCCGCGGAGTTGCTTTCGCCTGAGGGCATGTCGGGCGCTAAAGCAGGAGCTGAGGAGATCGCCTCCACCGAGGCCCTGTGGCGCGCCGCCCAGCGTGAGCTGCACGAGTGCGCCGACAACTTGCGCAACGCCTTTTCGTCTGTTTCGGCCTTTCAGCAGGAGTGGCGCGCGGCCACCGACGCACTACAGGGACAGCTGCAGATGGTGGCCGAGGAGCTCGAGACGCACGAGCGCGGACGCCGACTAGCCGAGGCTGCCTCCCGCGGTGCCGCCTACGAGGAGACGCGCCTGCTCCTGAAGTGTTACAGGGAGCGTTGCGTCGCAGCGTCGAGAGGCCGCGGGAGAGCGGCCGCCGCCGCGCCTTTCACTGACACGACAAACTCTACCTACAACAACAGCGCCGACGAGGAGAGGGGGCGGAGAAAGGCGAGAGAGGCGGAGCGACGAGCCCGTGCGGCCTCGGCGGCTCGGCGCGCGGCGGCGGCGACGGCGGTGGAGCTTTATGACGCGCGCTGCCGCGCACGCAGCGAGCACCGCGCCGAGTCGGCTATGCTGCAGGCACATCTCCGCCGTCAGCAGGATCGCTTTCGCAAATACGAGGGCGTGTCGGCGAGGCCTGCGAGACCAGCGTCTGCACGGGCTGCAGGCAGCCGACAAGGGGTGCTGGCCCCACCGCCGCTGTCAGCCACGGAAGACCCCCGCGCGTGGGCGGCACAACTCGAACTGCTTTCTCTTTTAGAGGATGGGACGAAATCGCCGCAGTCATTCTGCTAATACTTTTCCTTTTTTCCCGCTTCTTGTTATTCCGTTTGTGGCAGGGGCTACTGATAGGCGGTTATCGGTGTGGGAACTTTTTCACCGCTGGACCTCTGTTCGTCAACGACAAAAACAAAAACAAAAACAGACAAACAAACAAAAATGGTATACTACATAAAATACACTCGCCCCCACCCCTCTGTAAGTACTTCTTCTCTTCCTCGACCAATGATATAATCCTATGGAGATGGGTTCGCCGCCCGGCTGTTTTGTTTTTCCCCTTCTCTAATGTTCCTCGCCAACTCGTTGAACTTCCTCCTTTTTTCTTCTTCTTCTTCCTTTACACTCCTTATCCAGTACAAAAGTATACATACACATACGAATTTATCGGCTCTAACTTCACGTCCCTTTTACTTTCTGCTACCCTGCTTCACTGGCACACTTTTTCCATTATCGGTTAGTTTTTGAAAAAGGTTTTAAAAAGTAGCAACACTAGCACCACCAACAAAGAAACAAGTGCCTGCAAAAGTGCCGCGGAAAGAAGAGAATCACGATTGATAAGAGAAAGAGGGGGAACATAATAAGAAGAACAAAAAACACACACGCGGGGAAAGTTGCTGTTTTGAAGAAAGAAACAAAACAACAACAACAAACAACATCATTCTTATTAAAAAAAAAAAAAAGAAAGTAGTCTCTTTTCTTTCCCCCCTTTTCTATTAGTATTCGACACCGTGCTAACTATTGCTAACTGAAGCCACGGACACCAGTAATCATGCCGAGCCGCCGCACGGGACTTCGGGTTTTTCCCACCATTCCACGCGCTGTGCTGGGTCTTCTACTGCTCCTGGCTGCTGCTGCGGCGAGCGGCGCCGTGTGGACGGTGGCGGCGGCCGCCCCGGGCTCCGAGTGCGATCCCGTGGAGGGTTACCGCCTTGCTCACGGCGAGGACTACCGCGGGCGCGTCAGCACGACCGTCTCCGGCCTCGTGTGCCAGAACTGGATGTCGCAGTCGCCGCACGCGCACCCGACCGACCTCCTCCCCGCCAAGGGCTTCGGCGACCACAACTACTGCCGCTACATTGGCGGCGAGGACGGCCCCGGGTGCTACACCACCGACCCCAACGTCGTCTTTGAGCGCTGCAGCGTCGGGGCGCCGTGCGCCGACTCGGACGGGACGCTCGGGCAGGAGCGCGCCATCACCTTCCAGCCGCCGACCGGCACCACCATGGTGGGCGACAGCCGGCACAACGCCGTCTCGCTGACGTGCTACCCCTCGCCGTGCCTCCTCTACTACTCCCTCACCGCACAGGTGCCGACCGCCGCCAACGGCATGCTGTACCGCGAGCCGTTCTTTGTGCGCGACAACACCACCGTCAAGGCACTCGCGGTCTTCAGCGGCGGGGCGCAAGTGCTGCGCCTCGCCAAGTACACCATCCTGCCGCCCCCGCCGCCAACGAGCAGCGCGGTCTTCATTCCATCCGACGGGCTCACCTACACGAATCCTGTAAACGTCTTCATCCAGGGCGTCACCGCCGCCGACTCGGTCATGATCTACCGCGACGACGAGCTCGTTGGAGCGCCGTACACGGGCAACATCTGGCTGAACCGCTCCACGCGCCTTACCGCCGTCATCAACAGCGCCACGATTGTGTCGGCCTACTACAGTCTACAGATCACCGTACCGCCCGTCTACGTGTACCCGAACAGCGGCACCTTTGTAGGCGGCGTCTCGGTGCTTGTGTACCAGTCGACCGAGCCGGCCACGTACTTTCGGTCCATCAACGGCTCCGCGATGGTGGAAATGAACACGGCGTCGATGCTCTTCTCCCTCGTCACCCCCGGCCGCGCCACCGTCACGGTCAAGATGGTCACGCTGGGAGGGGTCGAGTCCTTTGCGACGACCGAGTACAACATCCTCGCGGCGACGCCGGCCGTGCTGTCGCCGCCGGTGGAGGCGGTGTACAACCACGCCATCACCGTCGAGTGCCGCGACCCGCTGGGAAAGGCGCTGATTGTGGTGCCAGGGAACCCCGGCGAGTACGAGCGCACGCTGTCGCTCCCGGGCTCCTACACCATCAGCTGCTCCTACAAGGACAACCTGCAGCGGGAGCACGTCACGACTGGGGTGTACGTGCTCAAGGCGAAGCCGCTGCCTGCACCCGCCTTCGCACCCGCCTGCGGCACCGTCTTCCCCTTCACCGCTCTCTCCCTCGGCGTCAGTGTCGTGCCGCCCGCGCCCATCCCTGGGGCCGGCACCAGCGGCGGCGACCCCGCGCGCTTCGGCATTCGCGGCGACGTCGGCGGCGTCGGCCGCCTCGAGTTTCTCATGCGCGTCGACGACCCGGAGGCGGCCAACCGCCAGTACACGTACGGTGTGATGCCGTCGGGGCCCGGGGCGGTGGTCGCGACCATGGCGTCCTACTCTTCAGACCCCCTTGAGGACGACAGCGCCGCGACGAGCTGCGCGTACACGGTGACGGCCATCGGCGACGTCGCAACGCCGCTCTTCGCCGCGCGTCCGCTGTGCTACTCCTTTCAGAGGCGCGGCGACGTGGTCAGCGACGCCTGCGCGGAGCTCGTTCGGCTGCAGCTGGCGCGCTGCCTGCACCTGTACACGACGGAGCTCATCGACGTGCGCCCCATCGGCCCCTTCGCGACCGTCCGGCTGACCGGGCTCACCGCCGACCTCGCGCAGGAGATGTACGGGCGCGCGGGCGGCTGCCTGACCGACCCGGCGGCCGTCGAGGTGCGCAGCGTGACGAACGAGACGAGCGGGGCGCTGACGCTGGCGACCGCGTGGGAGCTGCTGCTGCCCCAGATGGAGCCGGCGGCCGACGCGGAGCCGTGGGTGTACACCGACAGCGCCTTCCTGGTGCGGGTCGGCGGCGTCGGCGTGCAGGACCTCCTCTACCGCTTCGTGCGGGAGGAGTTCTCGTGCGACGACATCGGCCACCCCGTCTTCGCCACCATCCCCGCGGGCGCCGCCGCCACCTCCTTCGCGGCGACGGCCGGCCTCTCCGGGGCGCAGGCCGCGCGGGCGCTCCGCTCGGCCGCCGACGAGACGCACTCGCGCAGCGCGAGCGTGCGCGGCGCCGACTTTGACGCCGCCCCGGGAAGCGACGAGAAGCTGCTAGTGTTCCACATCGACGTGCCCGGCGAGTACAAGCTGTGCTCGATTCTCGGCGACGGCACCGCCTACGTCGTCCCCCCGTTGAACGAGACGCTGCGGGTGGCGACGCGGCCGTCGACACCGACGCTGCGCGCCGCGGAGACGATGCCGTGCGGCGGGCTCGTCGACACCGCCTTCATGAGCGACCCCATCCCCATTTCCTTCACCGCCTCCCCGCCGGAGCTGTACTACGACTACACCTACTCGCTCAACGCCGGCGACGCGTGGTACCACGGCCGCCTCGGCACCTCCGTCGTGCTGCGCGGCGTCGACAGCCGCACGCAGCCGGCGCAGGTGATCGCCGCCTCCCTCGGCCTCGAGTCGGGCACCGCGCTGACGTGCGTCTTTTATCCTCCCGCCGTCCACCCGACGGAGGCCAGCACCGCACACTACCGCTTTACTCGCGCGGCGCTGCAGATGGGCGGCGGCATCGCCGACGCGCCCCGCAACGCCGCCGTCGTGCTCACCGTCGAGGGACTCTTCCAGTCGCGTGATCTGGTGCTGCTGGCGGTGCACGCCCCCGACGGCGTCACCTTGGCCTCTGACGGCCTCGAGCACACCACCACCACCACCGCCACCGTCGTCGCCCACCTCAACCGCACGCTTCCGGACGCTCTGCTGCGGCTGCCCGCCTCCGTGCTGTTCGAGCCCTACAACGTCACCGCCTCGGTGGACGGCGTGGCGGCCGTCCCGCTCGCCCCAGCGGCGGACGGCGTGGCGCTCTCGCCCTTTGCCCTTCTGATGGAGCCCTGCGCGACCAGCGTGTGCGCCAGCGGCTACCAGTTCAACAGCTCCTGTGTGTGCATCGGCATCCACAACCGCAGCGCCTACCTGTGCCACAGTGGTGGCTCGCACCCCAGCACCAATGGCTCCAATCGTCTGGTGCTCATGCTTGTCTACCTGCTCCTGCTCATCGCCATCGGCGCCGCCATCTACTTCGCGGCGCGCCGCGGTGGCAAGCGCAACACGCTGTCCGACGGCGCGGGGGCCACCGACATCACGATAGTCGCCGACACGGAGCCCGCGGAGCGCCCCGCCGCCGCAGCAGCGACTGCCTGCGACAGTGACCGGCAGCAGCAGAGCCCCCCGTAGCTGACTTGAGGTCAGAACCACCTGCGCGGGTCCCTGCGCTTTTTCATATGGGCCAGTCTTCTGCTATGAATATTTCTACCGGTGCTCTTAACAGCATCAAAGGCTGCTGTCGCACATCTTTCCCTTTGTTAGTCTCTCCCACCCCTCCACTTCTTTACGAGAGACTGATGCTGTTGTGAATTGCACACAGGCACGCACACACTCACACAGGGGGCACAGGACTAGTTTCCGACACAGACAGAGAGAGAGCGCGCTCAACTGATTTTATTTCAGCTTCTGCTTTTTCGACCTTTTCTCTCGTGCTTCATCTTCTGTGGTTTTCTTTCTCCTGCGCGCCTCATTTTTTCTGCTGCACCGACTACAGTAACTCACTTTCCTTGCTAGCTTCCCCTTCACGGGCCCAGCACTCACCCACTTTGACAATCCCACACAAACATTCGCTTTCATTTTGCCTCCTACCCCCCCCCCCGTTTGCGTTTATGCACATACTTAAGCTTTGCTTCATTCGTATAGAATACTTGGCGATAACATAAAAACAACAACAACAAAAACAAAAACCTTCACTAAAAGTTCGTAGGAACACGACCCAAGCTTATTGTTTGGAAAAAACTTAGTTCTTATGATGACATGCATCAAGGCAGGCTTCTTTGTTTTTGATTCCTTTTCCCCTTATTCTTCTTCTTGCTGATAATGTCTCTTCTACAGTGTCTTCGTTACACTTCTTTTCTTCATTTGTATCCAGTTTTCTTTTTTTCATGAAAATTGCACGTTACCTATTGTTCCTTTCGAGCGACTCACCTTCTATCACTGCCCATTTCTCCCCTTTCCCTCTCCCCTCCTCATTTACGACCACCCTGTGTAGAACCTCGTCTCACACAAATCTCTCCCAATCTTTCTTCGTAGTAGTGCTGACAAAATTCGCTTCTAGTTTTTCATCTCGAATCTCTGTTTCCTATATTACACCTCTTCTTCAACTCAAACACCATGTCTGACGACTCCAACGGCGGCGCGGGCTCCGGCACGTTCATCGGGACGCGTCTGATGCTGCTCTTCGCGTACCTCGCGGCGCTCTCCGCCATCGGCGGCTACCTGCTCCTGCTCATCTTCCGCGGCTCGCGCGCGCTGCAGGAGCAGCAGCAGGTGACGGTGCTGCCGGGTGCGCCGGGCGAGCGCGCCACCGACCTCGCCGCAAAGCCTGCCGGCCGCAGCGCCGTCGAGAGCGTCCCGTGGAGCCGCAAGGACCTCGACTCGGACGAGCTCTCCCTCTGCGTCGCCGTCCCCGTGAACAATTAGGTGGCATGGTGTCTGGAACAGTGTTCAACTCCGGTCGTCGCCTTTAGATATATATATATATATATAAAGGTGCCGCATCTCTTCGGCAGAGAGAATCGGCGCACGCGATCGTTTTTCTCGCTTCTTCGCTTTATCAATTCCATCTCCCACGCCAATGGATGCTGCGCATGGTGCCTACCCTCTTTTACTGCTTCTTCTTATTTTTTTTTCCAACTGATCTTTTCCTCTCCCCCTCTCCTATTCCGTGTTGTTTTCAATCACACACACACACACACATACACTTACTCTCTGAATCGCTACAGTGTACTGTGTCGTACCTTTGATATCTGAAAAACAAACAAACAACCAACTATCCTGTGGGGCGATTCATTGTCCTACATTTCTCCCGATCATTCCTGTAAGAAGCAAACGAAAATCGTTTCTAGCACCACTGCCTTGCTTCACGCTTCAAAGTACCACCATGTTTTCCCATCTCTCTTCCCTCTTTTTCGTCTTCTTTCTTCTTTTCTAGTCATGTGCTCACTTGCACTCTTTGACCTCCATCAACCATTCAGCGCTCTTTTTTTTTTTTTTTTTTCCTGAGATCACTCCGCCTCACGTCATCCTGTTTGAAATATGCTCATTGTTGTGAATCTTTTCTCTCGTTCCTCTAGTGGACTAACAAGCAAAACCGTTTGATAGGAAAATAAAAATAAAAATTATCATCACTGTTGCGCTGGTGTCGTCCCAAATGACTTATTAGAGGGATACCCTTTTAACTTTTAACTTCTTCTCAACGCTGTTTTTCCACTCCCCAAGTCATACTGCCATCGATGAAATGCTCAAAAGCCTTTCTATATCTAAACAGCTCCCTCCCCCACCCCTTCTCTTCCCCCCTCCCTTGTTGCCTAATCCCTTGTCGGTCACAGAAAGCGTAACTCTGGAACAATCAGGCAAATACAGAAGGATTAACAAATTTGTCAAACACCATCAACTACAGTAACAACATTAGCTTGTTGGATTTCACTGCAAAGCAGCGCCCTTCCAAAATAAAAAAAAAGGAGACCAAAGACCAAAAACCAAAAGCCAACCAACCAACCAACCAACAAAAATTTTGAGACAGTTTATGGATTCTCATTGGAGTTCCTCCTCTCTTCCACCCCCTCTCGCTACATCATTGAATCTATGTTGATCCTCTACCACTTTCCTCCCTTTAAATAGTTTATTTCACTTACTTCACTTAGCTTCTTCATCAAGATTCCCTTATTTCCTGTTCTTCTTCCGCCGCACCGGATTGCGTTGAAAAAATAAATAAAAAAGAAGACTCTCTTTTTTTTTTCCCGTTCTTTCCTTTTTCCTTTTTTTGCAAGCGCGTCTGCTTCCCATTGGTACCCCTGTAATCGCCAGTGAAAAATATGTTTGGTGGCCGAAGCACTGCAGCCTATGTGACGGCTCCGGGGGCCGCCCGGAACCTCCGCACTGGCCGCGAGGCGATGCTGACCATTCGGGCTCAGCCGCCCGCGAGCGACGCCGAGGACTGGGAGAACGTCAGCGGCGAGTCGCGCCCGCCAACACCTACCGACTCCGTCGGCTCCGCGTCGCTGACCGGCGCGGCCCCCACCCGCCGCCGCCGACGTGGCAACCAGGCACCTGAGTTCGCCGGACGCTACATGATGCTCCTGTGCTTGGGGACGTTTGCTGTTTTCCTGTTCGTGTGCCTTCCAATGAACACCAAGCAAGAGCTGTCTGAGATCCAGACGCTCATGCGCAATGACCCGCAGTGGCGAATTGGATCTAGATGATTCTTCACTCTTTTTATTTCTTTTTTTTTTTTTGCTCACCCTCCTTTTTTCTTTTTGAATGTGAAATCATTGTTATTGTTGTTATTATTTACTATTTCTACGTTACCCGTGCCTTGAGGTTCATTCTCTCTACCAAATATGGTTTAAAAAGAAATCAACCGCGGAAGAAAACTGAAATAATAAGAAGAACAGTGACGAACGAGACATTTGTTGAATATCGATCAGCAACTTCTGAAGGGGGAACCACAGTGCTCTTTATGTATAGCTTCACTGTACGTTCCGCTCATTTTCGTGCGATAAACACACCCACATTCTTGCCACTCACTCGCATGACTTTCCCATCTCCTCGCCTCCGTCCCCACCCACCCACTTTCTTTCTCTCCACTATTCATTCCAGCCTACACTTTGTCAACAGGCAGTGCAATCAACCGCCCCTCGTAGTGAATGCGTCAAATATGGCCTTGCCACAGTCGTACACGGTAGCTCTTGTGTGGCTCGCCGTTGCTGTGGCGTTGTTTCACTTGAGTGTAGATACCCTGCAACTTTATGTCATCCTGTCTGTCGCCTATGGCACCTTTCGCCTCGTTCGTGCGCTAGACGGGGCGCGGCGGCTGGGGGGCGCTTCCGGCGCCCGGCCGCTGAGTGGCCGCACCCCGTCGAGCGACACGCAGGACTTCGACGAGCTGCGCCAGCGCGTGCGGCTGGGGGCGGAGGAGCGCGAGATGTTGCGCCGCCTCCGCGTCATCGGCACCCCCGCCGCGCTGCGCGCCGCCACCGACGAGACGTTCCGGGCGCAGCTTCTCGCGACGGATCGCAAGCGGCTGGGTGACCCCTGCGTCTGCGGCAGCGAACTTCCCTTTGGGACGTGCTGCTACGCCGTACAACTGGAGCTGCAGCGCTTCCTCAATCCTCCTTCCCACAAGTGATCGCCTAGCGCGCGCGTCCGGGAGTCTCTCCGCGCCCTATCTTCTTCATTCTTCCTTGTCTTGCTTTTCTCTTCGGTGGTCTGTGGCCCAGATATTTTGCCGCTCCTGCTTTATTGGTGCTCTGCGAATTACTCTCCTGAATTTGCCGGACTCTTTATTAGTGATGCTATTTTTCTCTTTTTTTTTCTCCCTCTCTCCTCCATGCTAATGCTGATGAGCTATCTATTCATGGTTTGCTCTTGCTCCTTTTTTTTTTTTTTTTTTTTGTAATTGTTTGTGCACTTCTGCAGACCTTGACTTTCTTTCCGCTAATCATTTTCACTATCTTTTATGGACTCCATCGCCCTCCTCTCCGACTTGTCTCTTGCTTCCACAGCAGCATTTGAGCCTTACCCCTCACCTGAAAGTATCCGAGACACCTTTTTTTCCCCCACGCTTACGGTCATATCGCCGGTCAGCGCAGTCCCTCGCGCGTCAACGCTGAGAATGCGCTGCTGTGGACTACTGCGCACTCCGGTGCATCAGCGCCGCCGCTGGGAGCAGCGCGTGTCGTCGGTGCTGAGCCGCCACCGCGAAAAGGAGCTGGATAGCGTGTCGCGGCGCTTCAATCGCATCTACCGCGACCGCGCCTTCACCCCAGTGGTAGACGCGTTCCCCGCCGGCGCCTCGTCGTCCTCTCACGACGCGGGGGACGGCGCGGCGGCCGCGGGCCTCGCGGGTGCGTCATCGGCCTCGCACGCGCCGCCGCCGGGAATGCCGGCTGACCCCCGCATTCTGCGCGCGAGCTTCCTGGGTCCGCAGAACTCTGGAAAGACGTCGTTGGTGAACGCGCTGGCGCTGAGTAACGTGGGCGCGGTGAGCAACCGCCACGGCAGCACGCGCGACTGGACGACGGCCGTGACGACGGTGCACGACACGCAGCTAGTGCTGCTGGACACGCCCGGCGCCGTCCCCGTCACCACCCAGCGCGACCGCCGGCGCTTCGCGGACGGGACGGCGCGCGCGTGGGACTCGCTGTTTGTGGCGGACCTCGTCGTGCTGACGCTGCCGGCCGGGCTCGGCTTCGTCGAGACGGAGCACAAGCGCGTCGCGCGGGAGGTGGTGCGGCGCGCGGCGGCGCGCGAGCTGCCGGTGGTGGTGGCCATCACCATGATGGATCGCGTGCAGACGCCGCGGCACCGCGAGCTGTACCTCTCGATGCGCACCGACCTCGAGTCCATGTGCCTCCCCGTCGCCCGCACCACCGAGACGAGCGTCAAGGGCGCCACCGGCCTCGTCGAGCTCAAGGACCTGCTCAGCCGCTACGCCCACCGCGGGCCGTGGGAGCACATGCGGCGCGAGTGCAGCGACCTGGCGCCGCCGGACCGCGTCGCGGAGCTGCTGCGGCAGTCGTTCCTCGAGCTGCTGCCCCACGAGATCCCGCACCGCATGCACCACCGTCTCATCGGCTGGACGCGCAAGGAGTCGGGCGTGACGGAGGTGGTGGTGGAGGTCTTCTTCGACCGCCCCGCGTACCTCTTCACCTTTTACTCGAAACTGGAGGCGATCTGTCTCCGCTCGCAGGAGGTCACGGAGCGGGAGCTCAAGAAGAAGTTTCGCTTTGTGTTTCAAGCCTTCATCACCCCAGGCAGCATGCGCAAGTGACCAAACAAGCACAGAGTTCCTCATACTGTTCTTTGTCCCTCTCTTTTTTTTCTTTTCACATGAATTACATTTAATATCTTTTTCTTTTGTGATGCATTTTATGCACGCCAATTAAGTATACGTCGCTTTGAAGAATGCTCTCCGTTCACTGAGAAGAGGTGTATTCCGTGTCTACAGCTTGTTTTTTTTTTTTTCTGTTATCCTATATCACCCCCAGCTGTATGCACACTTGCAGCTCTATATCAAGGCGCATAGAGTTCATGAGGTGATGTATTGCCGCGAAGCGATCTGTCCTGTCCCCTCCCTCCACTGTGGAAATGACTTCAACTGCCTTCCTTCCTCGCCCTACACAATCACTCTTTTCTGTTCCTTTTTCCCTCTTACAAAAACAACAACAACAACAAACAATTTACTCACACTATTGAAAGAATATATCAATAGAGAGAAACCAGCGCTCCGCACTCCACATCAATAAACTGTACCCAATAAGATATCTTGCTTGTCCAACAACCACACACTTGTAGATCTGTATCACTTTTTGCTATTGGCACTTCTACGAAGAAAGACAAATCAATAAAGCTTTCTATCCCCGTCTTTTTTCTTTTCCTTCCCAAACCTGTTGCCCTCCTTTCTTTTCCCATCTCTCTCTCTCTCTGACCTCTTCTGCTTTTCCATTGTAATATCTACTCCGCTGTTTACCCCCCCCCTCTCCTCCCAACCGATATGTCTGGCTGCTCCCACCCCTCCTCGTCGCTGTATGTGGACAAGGCGCGCGGTACGACGGTCTGCACGCTGTGCGGCGAGGCCATCACCAATGAACAATTCGAGATGGACCCGGTGTTCGCGCGCGGCGAGCAGCCGGCAGGCGGCAAGGGCGGCATGCGCGGCCAGGGAGGCGGCATCCGCCCCATGCATCGACTCGCCCCCACTGGGGCCGCACGACGGCCCGGCCGACGCTCGACAACGCGCGGCGCGGCATGAACACCATCGCGCGCGAGCTGGAGATCAGCGACGACCTGGTGGAGATGGCTCTGGGCATGTACAAGGTGGCAGCCAACATCGGCGCCGTGTCTGGCACTCGGCCGACCGTGCTGTGCGCGTGCCTCTACGCCGTCTGCCGGCGCGAACACACATCGCACGTCATCTACGACTTTGCCAAGTGCAGCGGCGAACAGCCCAACGCGATTCTAGCGCAGATGAAGCGCATCTGCCAGGCGACGCACACGGAGCTTCCCATCGTGGATCCCTCGACGCTGGTGCTGCGCTTCGCTGAGCAGATGAATCTCGGAGAGCGCATCAGCGACGTGGTCGTGTGCGCCCTCAAGGTGCTGCGCGTGATGGAGCGCGAGTGGATCGCCTACGGCCGGCGCCCGATGGGCGTGTGCGCCGCTGCGCTGCTCGTCGCGTGCTACATGCTGGGCATCCCGCGCACGGCGGAGCAGGTGTGCGGGCTGGTGCGTCTGACGGCGCACACCATCATGACGCGCCTGCGCGAGTTCATGAACACCACCGCGGCGGAGCTGTCCAACATCGACGAGTACCGCCCCGCCGACACCGGCGCCTCCCTGCCGCCCAGCTTCGACAGCACGAGCCGCGTCAGCATCGAGGAGGCCTCTCAGGCGTCGCTGCGCGAGCTCTCCGCCATCTACTACGAGCTCGTGGCGGAGGCGCGCGCGTCGACGCCGGCGACGCCGGAGCGGTGCGAGAAGTGGCGCGACTTCTTTAAGCGCCACTGCGAGCGCGAGGGGGTTGAGCCCAACGAGCGCAGTCTGCAGCTAGAGTTGCTCACCCCGAAGCAGCAGCTCGAGATGTTGGGGCTGCGCACCGCCGAGCCGATCCCGTACCAGCGCGTGCAGGCGTGTAAGAAAGAAGAGGAGGAGCGCATCGCGATCAAGCACGAACAGGAGAGCCAGGTCTATTCGCAGAAGCATGAGCCTGGAGACGCCTACGCCGCGTACCCCTTCAAGCGGGAGCCTAGCTCGCTCAGTTTTCCCGGCGGCAGCAACGGCGTCGGCAGCCCCGGCAGTGACTACCTTGGCGGGGGCAGCGCCGGCATCATGCAGGACCCCGAGTCGCTGCGCGCCGCTCAGGAGCAGTTTCGCGAGCTGCTTCACTCCAACGACGACATCCGCACGCTCGGCGACGAGTTCGACTTCACCGACGACGGCCTGCTGATGCCCGCTGGCGCCAACGACAGGGGCGACGGCTCCGCAGCAGCAGCGGCGGCGGGAGGAGCCAGCAAGGGCGACGCGACGGGGGGAGGCGAGCGCACACTCGACGCTCAGCAGGAGCAGGCGCTGCACGACGCGCTCTACGACGAGAACCGCCGCCACGCGCTGCCGTGGGAGATCATCGTGCTGCCCGAGGCGTCGGAGCCGGCGCCGGATCTGCTGCCGTACCTCATCCTGGACAACGAGGTGCGGCTACAGCGGCGGCGGGTCGGCGAACGGCTCTATGGGGCTGCCTGGGCACGCGGGCGCGCGCGCCGGCCGGACGAAATGGAGCGTTTGGAGGATGCGCGGCAGTACAAGCGCCGCCGCCTCGCGCCGCCGACCCCCGAGGACCCGCAGGCTGCCCTCGAGCGCGCTCTCGGCGGTCGCGGCACGCGCTCCATCAACGTCGGCAACATCGGCCATCTCCTGCCTGGCCTGGCGGAGCCGGCTGAGGTGGAGGAGCCCGACGACTGGGATGATCTGTGAGAAAATTTCTTTCTTTCCTTCTTTTTCTCCCACTCTCTTCGTCCCCTCATGTTTTTTTCATGCTATTTCCGTGTGTCCTCGCGACAACCAAGAACCAACTGCTTCTCACATGGTGTATTACCACAAACTGAAAAAAAAAGACAATAATCACAAAGCATCTAAACATGTAGTCATGCGTGATGTGCTTTCTGCTTTTCTCTCACCACTAGTGAATGTACGTCGTGAAGCTTCATGTTTTGCAAGTATGATGTGACGTTGCACTGTCTTGGTATGCTCTGTCATTCTACTGCTACTGTTCAATGGGGGAGGGGGGGGGAAGGAGTCACCTCCTCGCTACCTCGTAGACTTGCCCAACACATCATCAATCCAATATTTTTTTTTTTCTCTACTCATTGATTCAATTAAGCAAGTACCCTCAGGACAGGAAGAAAAATAATAATAGTAATAATAATAATAATATACGGAAGCAGCGGGTGCAGTAAAGGGCAAGATAGTAGAGATCCCCGTAAATATATATTTCTTTTTTTTTTCTTTGACGGCTCAACCACGTCGATGGAGGGCAAAAACTTTTTTCGCACACGATGGGAGCAGCGCCCGCTGTACAGCGGCGGCAACGTTGCAACGGTGCTCACCCCCGACTCCCATGAGCTGTGCCTCGTGATGGCGTGCGGCGACACGGTCAACGTGGTACGCGCCTCCGACGGGGCGTGTCTCTGCGCCTACACGCTCCCCATCGCCGATGTGATTCTGACCCTCGACGCGGTGACGGCCCTCGACAGCTACCACGCGGACCGCATCTACCGGCAGGACCTGCTGGGCAGCAAGCGCCGCGCCGTCGACGGGGGCGCGAGCCTTCCCGACGACCTCAAGGTCCCGCCGGGCTGCTACGTCGCGCTGGGCACGCGCGCGCTGCAGTTGCACCTCCTACGCATCGATGCGGTCGGCTCCGACGACCAAGGCGCCACCGACGGCAGCGAGGTTGTCTCTGGCCTCTCCTACGTCCTGCGCAGCGTGCAGGGCTGGACGGCGTCGCAGCAGGCCATCTCGCTCGTCTCCTTCACCGCCGGCGGGCAGTACCTCATCTCGGCGGCTGCGGACGGTAACGTCAAGGTGTGGAATGTGTTTCACCACCACCTGACGCACAACCTGCGGTGCGCCGAGTCAAGCGTGGTGCAGTGCGCCGCGCTGGACCACGGCGAGCGGTACCTCGCCATCGGCTCCTTCGAGGGGCACGTCTCGGTGTTCGACTTTGTGGAGAAGCGCCTCGTTGCGCACGCCCGCCCCCACGTGCAGGCCATCCACGCGCTCGTCTTCAGCGACGACGGCGAGCACATCATTAGTGTGTCGGGTGACCGAAAGATCGCCTTTCTGCGCCTCGACGCGGCGAAGCGCACCCTCGCCGAGGAGCGCGGCATCGCCATCAAAGAGGACGTCACCTGCGCCGCCTTTGAGTCGGCGGAGCGTCTGCACGTCGGCGCCGCCGACGGCATCCTGGCGACCTACTTGCTTGGCCTCAAGACGCCCGCCACCGCCGTCGCGCGCTGCCCCGCGCCGTCGGCCCCGCGCGCCGAGGGAGAGTTGGACGAGAACATGCTGAGCACACTGGTGCTGCGGCGCCGCCCAAAGGGGTGCGCGCCGTTCACAACAGTCCGCCTCGGCGACGGCGCCGAGCTCCCGGACGAGGCTGACGCCGGCGACGCCTCCCCGCCGCCTCCTCTGGCCATCTTCGCCGCGAACGCGGCCTTTAACATCACCTTGTGGACGGTGCCGGCGGCGCTCCAGCGGGGCGAGATGCAGACGTACGCCGCGTCCTACTCGCTGGTGTGCTCGCTCGATCAGGTGCTGGACATTGTCGCGCTCCCGGCGGCCAGTGGCTTCAGCCGCGCGGTGGTCACCAACAGCAACGCGGTGCACCTGTTCACGGCGGCGGGGTGCTACTGCCCGCGCTCGCTCGTTGGGCACCGCGACGTGGTCATGTCGTGCAGCGTGTCGGCCGACGGGACGCTGCTCGCGACCGGCGCACAGGACGCGGAGGTGCGGGTGTGGTCCCTGGCGACGGGGGAGTGTCTGTGCCGCGGGGTGCGCGGACACACCGCGGGCATCACCGGCGTCGCCTTCAACCGCAAACACAGCGACACCTACGCGGTGGTCTTCAGCGTCTCGAGCGACGAGTCGCTTCGCTTGTGGGACGTGCACGCGGCCGTCACCGGCGGCAGCGTCAAGTTCCAGCATCTGCACGGCATCGCTGGGGCACACGCGGGGCCCATATACACCCTCGCCGTCGCACCCAACGACCAGTACGTGGCGACTGCCGGCAAGGACAAGGTGGTGGCGCTGTGGAACGTGAACGGGAAGAAGCTCTTCAAGGAGACGGTCCTGCGCGGCCACCGCCGCGGTGTCTCCTCCCTGGCCTTCTCCCCGACCGACCGCGTGCTCGCGTCCGCCTCCAACGACGGCAGCGTCCGGCTGTGGTCCCTCGTGTCGCTCTCGTGCGTCAAGACGCTGCAGAGCGACGCCACCGCGGTGCTGCGCGTCGTCTTCTTCAATGGCGGCACGCAGGTCGCGACGACGAACGCGGAGGGCGTGCTGCGCGTGTGGGCCATCGCGAGCGCCGAGTCGGTGTGGTCGTCCGAGCTGCACGAGGACAAGACGTGGTCGCTGGCGGTGGTCGAGGAGGAGGTGCGCACCGCCGCGGGCGACCGCGACGCCGACGGGGAGGGCGGCGACGACGGCGACGCGAGTGGCGCCGCCGCCAAGGCTCCCGAGACGATCACGGTGCTCTACTCGGGCTCGGCCGACGGGGTGCTCATCGCGTCGGAGGACTACACGCGGGAGGAGGTGAAGCGGGTGCGCTCCGACCGCCACGAGACGGTCACCAAGGCGCAGACGCTGCTCAACTCGATGCGGCAGGGGAAGTTCCGCGAGGCGTTTCGCCTGGCGCTGCAGCTCAACCACCCGCGGCACCTGCGCCTGGTGCTCAGCCGCTGGATCGCCGCGGACCCCGTCGGGTGCGAGACGGCACTGCGCGCCGAGCTGCTGCCGGAGCTCAGCGAGGAGATGCTGGTGAAGCTGCTGCAGTTCACACGCGAGTGGATTACGAACAGCAAGCACTGCGTCGTCGCCAGCGTCGTCACGGGGGCCTTTCTCTCGTCGCGCTACCTCGCCGACGCGGCGAAGTTTCCGGCCATGACGGGGCTGGTGGAGCCGCTGCTGGCCTACTCCGCGCGCCACAGCCGCCGGCAGCAGGACCTGCTGCATCGCCTCTACTACATGGACTACCTCACGCGCGCGCTGACGCCGACCGCCCTCACCAGCGACCCGCCGCACGCCCCGACTCCGTCGCCGCTGGATACCGTGATTGGCATCAAGCGTATGCGCGAGGAGTGATGGACGCCGTATTACTCGCGCACACACCCTTCACAGCAACTGGTACTTGGTATCGTGCGCACCGCATAACACTTAACATTTTCCGCTTAATCAGTTTTTTTTTTTCATTCTATTTCCCCTTTCACCTTTTGCTAATTCCTGCCGAATAACTTCTCCTAATTATCCATGCTACACTTCTCATCTTCCAATGAAAATGATGGGCGAGAAAAAAAAAAGTACGAAAACACACGTAAAGGAGGAGCCATTATATATACATGTGTGTGTGGTGTACATTTCTGCGCAGGAATGCTGAGTAAAACGGTGCTTGTGTCTTTCATATCCCTAACTTTTAGGACTCTGTTTCCTTTTTCTTTGGGGGCGGCCAGTGCAACGCGACATACTTCCTTTTACTGGGAAGAATGCCCCTGTACTGGGGAGATTTTCCTCGCTTTTCGAATTGTTCTTCTCACCTTTGCCGCACCCTTCTTTCAATTGTTCACCTCTTAACCTTGACGACAAAGGTTCTAATGACAGTGCAGAAAAGCACTCAAGCTGTTGAGGACATTTTTTTCTTTTGACTACATTTCACACGTCAAACTCCCCCACCCCTTCCCTTCTCTCTTTTCTCCGTCATTTTTTTCCTTATTGCAGCTGTTCAGAGAGCTATTAGTAATTTCATCTCCGCCATTTTCATTTTTGTTTCTTGATATTTGTGTAAATTATCCAAAGGTAGACCGGAAAAAAAAGAAAACAACAACAACCAAAACTGAATTCAATCTGGTCCTTCGTGTAGAACTGAGGGACACTCATTCCCCCCTTCCCTTTCTTTTTCCTCTCCCCCTTGCTCCCTCTCTCTGTACATCTATATTTTTTTCCCCTGCTTGCTTCACTGCCATACCCTCGCTGCTGATTTTTGGGGTTTAGTTTCTCTCTGATCTGCCGCAATGAGCAGCGAGGCGGTGAACTCGCTGACGGGGCGCATCTCCTCGCTGGAGGACATCATCCGACAGCAGGAGCAGACGCTCTCCGTCCTCCTCGGACGCCTGCGCGACGTGGAGCAGTTCGTCGGCAATGAGTCCCGCACGCGCGAGCAGACGCAGCAGCAGCTCAACAACATGCTTGGCGACCAGAGCCGCGCCGCGGAGCTGTCCGACAAGCTTGGCCTCGTCATCCAGAACCAGAATGAGCGTATCGGCGCCCTGCAGGCTGAGACGCAGTCGCAGCGCGCGCTGGTGCAGGGTCTCGAGAAGAAGATCGACGCGCAGATCGGCGGCCTCGACCAGCGGGTGCAGAGCGACATCGGCGGCTGCTATCAGCGGCTGCAGTCAGGCGAAAACGCCACCGCCGAGGCGCTGCGTGCGCTGCAGGGAAACCTGCACACGCAGTCCGCCTCGATCCAGAATGTGGACAACAACGCCCGTGACGGTCTCGAGGCGTTGCAGCAGCAGCTCAACGCGGAGCTGAACAACGTCCGGCAGCAGGCGTCGGCACTCGAGAACAGCGTGCGCGACGCGCTGCAGGACATGCATGCCACCACAACAGCCAACATCAACAGCACCCGCACCACCCTTGAGGGTATGCTGCAGGCGGCGGTGGAGGCGCAGAACTCCTCGCTGGCGGCTCTTGACGACCGTGTGCGGAACGAGATGACGCAGCTGAACTCGCAGGAGCAGGCGGACGTCTCGGCTCTGCGCGCGCGACTCGAGGAGCTGGACGCGTCGATGCGTGAGGCGATTCAGGCCTCGTACAACACGCTCTCCACGGAGATCTCCAACGTCGCGGACCACAGTCAGGCCGTCGACGGCCGACAGCGCAGCGCGCACCAGACGGTGCTGCAGGAGCTGTCCAAGCACGATCAGCAAATGGAAGGCATCGACCAGACGTGGCGCGCCAGCGTCAGCGACCTCAACGGTAAGGTGAACGAGGAGGTGGCGCGCCTCACCAGCGGGTACCACGAGGCCGACCAGGCCATCCAGAGCCAGCTCACGGCGACGCAGCAGCGCTTCGCCACCACCGCGGACGCGATCAACCGCGACCTCAACGACCTCGCCAAGGCGCTTCAGGAAAAGTGCATCGTTGTGCTGGAGAACGTGCGCGTCAACGTGGGAAAGCAGGGCGAGCGCCTGGCGCAACTCGCGCGCGAGGGCGACGGCACTCGGGAGTACCTCAAGACGTTTACGCAGGAGGTGGATCGCAACGCGAATCAGTTTCGTCAGATCGTCGAGGCGGCGCTGCGCGCGAGCCACTCGGACCTACTCGACCGCATCAACCTGCTTTCTGCCGCCAACGCGACCAAGCAGGACCCGGAGGAGGTCTACGCGTCCATCAACACGGCGCTCACCAAGATGTGGACGGACGCCAGCACCCTCTTCACCACCCAGCGCGACCTCAACGCGCTGCAGGGCCAGCTTGCTACGCTGGAGGCTGCGGTGCGTCAGGAGGTGTGCGTGCTGGCGGAGCGTGACAACGAACTCTACCGCAAGCTCGACTCGTTTGCCGTACAGCAGCGGCAAGCGCTAGGGGCGCCGTCCGACACGAATCACACTTCGCGGAACACGAAAACGGCGACGACAACGGGCTCGATTACCGATAACAACAACAACAATAATGTTCCTGCGAACGTTGACACCGAGGCTCTCAAGAGCCTGCGCGACGATGCCACTGCGGCGGCTCATACGGCGCAGGCGGCGCTGCAGGAGAGTGTCAAGGCCGCCAATGAATCACGTCAGATCTTGTCCAACGTCCAAACCTACTACGGCAACATCAGCGCCAATAACCGCTCTCTGGAGGCGCTGCTGACAAGCATGCGCGCCGACCTCGACCATCTGTCAGAGGTCCAGAAGGCCCACAGCGCCGCTTGGCAGTACAAGTTCCCGGAGTCCCCGTCGTACATGAACAACACGAACCCCTCGCCCAACTTCAGCGACCGCAACGCGCCGGGCAGCGCGGAGGGCCCACGTGCATCCACCGGTGCTGCAGCTCCCCAGCTTCGCGCAGGCTCCGCGCAGGACCCGAAGCTCACAGCCACTGACGCCGCCGACCCCAGTCTGCGCGCCGAATCGGTTGTCGATCCTCGCCTGCGAGCCGACTCGGCCGTCGACCCTACCCTGCGCGCTGCGTCCATCGCTGACCCCCGGCTCCGCGCGGAATCCGTGATGGACCCACGACTGCGCGCGGAGTCCGTGGCCGACCCACGTCTACGGGCGGAATCGACCGCCGACCCACGTCTGCGCGCTGAATCGGTGACTGACCCACGTCTGCGCGCTGAATCGGTGACTGACCCACGGCTGCGCGCTGAATCGGTGGCTGACCCGATTCTGCGGGCGGAGTCGATGCATGATCCCCTGCTTCGCGCCGCATCAGTTGCAGACCCAAAGCTGCGCGCGGAATCCTTTGTTGACCCCAAACTTGTGGCTAGCGACTCCGCCGACCCGGTTCTGCGTGCCGAGTCCTTCCGCTCAGCCGCGCTCCCTAGCAGTCCCGACTTTGGTCCGATGCTCGCCAGCCCCAAGCGCACGGATGAGAATGCGGAGGAGCCCTCACGGATGCCCGCGGCGCCCCCTGGCAATGACGAGGAGGAGGGCGAGGAAGAGGAAGAGGAAGAGGAGGAAGAGGAGGAAGGGGAGGAAGAGGAAGAAGGGGAGGAAGAGGAGGAGGATGAGGAGGGCGGTAGCCCTGCCAAGTCACGTAACGTCCCTCGCGGCGACGCCCCGTCCTCCGCCGTGGATCCCCTCTTGCCCAGCAAGGATTTTCTTCCCCGCGAGGAGTACGGACAGTTCCGCAACTACACCAAAGACGAGCTCAACAACATGTGGGTGGAGATTCTGGAGCTGCGGCGCCGAAAAGGCGTCACTCGCGAGGAGATGATGGCCTACGTGACCGATATGAAGAACGAGATTCTGCAGGCGGTGCTGAATGTGATCAAAAAGCAGGAGGATGAAATTCTCGGCGTCCTCAGCGGCATCAAGTTGCAGATGACTGAAATCTACAAGAACCCCTCGTTGCTCACCGACATAAAGGTCTTCCCCAGCAACGGCGACACCATCGACTTTGACCGGCTTCTGCAAGAGATAAACGCCCCATTCGCGCAGCTGGGACAGTACCCGCAGCCTTCCAGCGCGCCAGACTCCCAGCGCGGCCTGCCCAACTCGCCGTACGGCGGTAGCGGCGGCGGCGGTGGCGGCAACAACGACGACAGCACTGTGCCATCCACCGCCCGCTCGCAGGCGGCGCCGCTCCCGGTCGAGTACATTGGACCATACGTGCACCGCGCGTCGAACCCAGCGCTGCCGCCAGGGGATCGGCAACCACTGACTGCGCAGGAGTATCAGCAGCCGTTTCTTGAGGGCTCTCAGCAGGCGCCATCAGCATCGTCGCCACCTCCGCAGCTGCAACAACAACCCCAGCAGAACAATGTACCAGAGGTCGGCGCCGCGCCAAGTCCCAACGCACTCGCCGGGTACGACCCTCGCGCTTTCGACTACGACCCAGGGGTGCCGCCGAGTCAGCCGCGCGGCCAGGTCGGCCCTGATGGCGTCTTCCGGCCTGATGCGTTGTCTCCAAACTCTCCCGAAGTTGCGAAGAATAACTACACCGACAACACCGACATGAGCAACCCGCTGAATGGTCCGGACTTGAATGACATCCCGCAACTGGCGGAGGCGGCGCGCGCGCTGAGCAAAGACATTGATGCCCTACGCGCGGATGCGAACGGCGGTGCCGGTGTCGGTGGAGGTGGAGGCGCGGCGGCGCCGTCGCTGAGCCCTCTGCGCCCGCCGTCATCGCGTCTCAGCAACCCCTACGTGTCCCCGCTCTTCGACGGCTATACCCCTTTCACGGGCCTCACTCCGGGAAACTACAACTTCCAGGTCCCGCAGTACCCCCGCAGCAATGTCGGTCCCGCGTACCATCTTGCCCCCATCGGTTCCGCAGCCTCGCCAGTGCAACCGCAGCAGCAGCAGCAGCAGCAGCAGCAGCCGAGCCCCGCGAAGAAGGCGCCTTCCAAGAGTCACCACGGACGGCGGCCAGATGGGTCGCTCTCTGACCGGTCTGTTCCTGTCGACGCCGACAGCGGCGATGACGACGACGACGACGACGAGGAAAGTGAGGAGATTGAAGAGAGCGAGGACAGCGAGGAGATGCGGCAGGCGCCCCGCCGCCGCCACCGCCGCCGACGCTCCCGGTCGGACGAGCCGGACGACAGCAACAGCAGGAGGAACAAGGAGAAGCGGCGTCCGCGCAAGACCCGCGGCAGCACAGGGGAGCGTCGCGCCAGCAGCGACCCAGAGAAACGACGCCGGTCTTCCCGTCGGCGTCGTCCGAGCCGCGACCGCTCCGCCAAAGACCGGCGCGACCGCCAGCCCACCAACACGGGCCGCGTGCCGTCGCCACCACCGTACCAGCAGCCGTCGCCCTACCCGCAGTCGCTACCTCTCTTGGCCCCTGTGCTGCCTGTAGACGACGACTCGCAGCCGCCGCGGTATAACGTCTCGCCGCCGCCGCTGCGCGACCGCGCCGGTCTCTACTCGGCACCGAACCCGCAGATGACGCGCCGCCCCAACAGCAGCGGCGAGCGCCTCACCCCTGAGAGCCCGGGAGTGCTCCCCAGACCGCACTCGAGCACCGACCCCGAACACCGCCACGATCAATACAACAACAACAACAGCGGCCCGACCGCTGTGGACGACCCCAACCCCCCGCAGCGCTCCTCGGGCATGGTTCGCGTGTACCCCTCCGAGAGCGGCGTCCCCATCGGTACCTTTGCCGCACCCGACGTTCTCAAGCAGCGCAATCTCTAATGCGCCCGTTTTTCTGCTTCCTTGATGATTCGCTCGGCGCCTTGCTGTGCCCGACATGCATTCCTTCCCTTCCTCTCCCTCTCCCACTTTTTTTTTTCCAAACTGTCTTGCTTTTTTTCCCTTTTAAAGTATTCGATTGTTCTTCTTAGACACATTTTTTTGTTCCTCCCTCACTTTTTTTTTTCAAATTTATTGCTGCTTTTTCATCCCTTTCTCTTTATTTCTCATGTCGTATCTGCATCTTTACTGCTTTCTCCCCTACCCTCTCCCCATGTCTCTTCAACATATTTTCACACGTGCGAGCTTTCTTTTTGCGCCTTTTCCCTCACTTGTTTGTGCGTGTGTTCTAAACGGGACTACGGTCTTGATGTAAATTGCCTTTCATTATTATTGAGCAGTATTATGAGAAACGAAGAGTCATAGTAGTGCAGAAAGAGTGAGAAAGAGAGAGAGGAGACGGTCATCCGTGATAGCGATGGTAAGAGAATCAGAATATTACTTGTTACACATTCTGTCATGTGCGGTTGCCTCACTGTAATTACACACCAGTAATATTTTGTAAATGAGCGGCTCGCGATCACAAATAAACCTCACGTTGTTTCTTTCCCCATTTTATCATTTTACACGCGTAGAACAGCGTGATCTCATGCTTGTATGCCGCAGGACAACTCCTCTAATATTAGTGTATCACCATATCTCGCTTTTGTTTTCACTCTCACTCATTACACCACATTAACCACCACGACAACAAATAAGGAGAGAGAGAAAAAAAAATCAGGACACACATACACAGTGTACGATAGTTGTGTGTTTTATATTAAAAAAAAAAAAAAAAGAACTACGACGATGGCTAAAAAGAAGCAGAAGACTCCAGTTGCACCCGCTGCCGAGACTGCGGAGGAGGGGGGCAGTCACTCGGACGAGGACGTTGCCAAGCCTCCGGAGACCGGCGCCGAGGCGACTGCGGAGGCCCCGAAGCTCAGCAACAAGGAGCGCAAGGCCCTCATGATGGCGGAGAAGAAGCAAAAGGGCTCGGCGAAACAGCAGCGCGCGGACAAGCGTGAGGCGAAACGCACAGCGGTGGCCAAGAAATCTTCCTCCTCCGACGACGATGACGACGACCGCAGCGCCAAGGACTCTGGAGACGCGTCAGGCGCGGACGAGGAGGTGGTGGTGACGCGGCAGGGTCCGGTGGACGTGCTCTACTGCCCCGTCTGCACCTTCCCCGCCGAGATGTGCGAGTTCAGCGGCATGATGGAGCAGTGCCGCCCGTGGCTGCAGGAGCACGCCGCCGAGCTCGCCGACGCGGAGGAGCGCGGCCGCAAGCGCCGCATGCTCACCGAGAAGGAGCGTCTGCAGGCGCTGGTTGACGGCCGGGGCGTCAAGAAGGCCATCCAGCGCAGCGTCGTCATCGAGGTGGTGCAGCGCACGCGCTCACGCAAGTCGACGCTCGTCACCGGTCTCGACCTCTTTGGCGTGAACCTCAAGGACACCGCAAACGACTGGCGCAAGGCCTTCGCGTGCGGCGCCGGCGTGCACGCGGCGGAGGAGGGCAAGCACCAGGACAGCATCGACCTGCAGGGCGAGTTTACGGAACGACTAGCAAACATGCTAGTTGACAAGTACGGCATTCCAAGCGACGCCATCTTTGTGGTGGTCAACAAGAAAAAGGTTCCCTTCTTCTAGACGGAGACCACCGAAGACGTTTTCAATTACGCTTCCATTTGGCAAGTGAATCGGCTGTACTCTCATACACGTTTCGAACCCCCGTCTTTGCGCGTTGGAGAATTGATTTTTCACACCCCTCCCTCTCCCAATACTCTTCTTTTTAATTTAAAACAAAAAGCTGTTGACAATTATATGAAAAATAATTGCAAAAATTTAAAAAAAAAGGAAACACACACTCACACACACTGAAAAGAACTCCTTTTTTTGTCTGGCCACATTGTTTTGTTGGTTTTTCCTCCTTGTGCCTAGTAGCAGCTGTGCTCGCGTTTGAGCTGTCAACTGTTGTTTATCATGGCATTTGTTCGATTCCTTTGCTCGTTCTGTTGCTCAAGTTTAATAGGTAGTGCACTACTTTGTGCTGTCTGCATTTCCTTACCTTGCGCGTCCTGAGATGTATAATATCTGGTAATTGTCTAAGCATCGTTATTCCAAAACACTCGACTTCCCTCTCACTTATTTTCAGTTTTCAAGGCTTATCAGCATACACTCCCCCTCTTTTTACCTTTTCACCCCAAGTTACCTCTTTACCTCTTTTTTTTATCTCCTCCCCTCCTCCAGGCATACATTCTCTACGCATCCTCTTCACGTCTCTTTTTCTTGTCTTTGCATACCCTTCATTGCTGGACGCCGCTTCTATAATCCGTGACACTTCCGTCTCTGTCTCTTTACTCTTATTTTTATTCAGCGCTTCACAACAAAATTGTCCCTTTACTAATTATTTCTCTGCTGTCCACTGACCGAGCGCTGCGGCTGCCCTATCTCTGTTGCGCATACTATCCTCCATTTTTCTCGAAGACACTTCTGTGTTGGGAAGAAGATAACAACACTACATAGTACCCGATGTCCCAAATCCTGAAGCGCATTCTCCTGGACCTACTTGTCACGAGAGGGTCGCAGACGCCAGTGGTGACGCAGCTGGCGCGGCGGGTGGCGCGTATGGAGAACGAGCGCCTCGCTGAGCGTGCCGGCGTGTGGGTGGGGGCCACCGCGCGGGAGATTATGCTAGACGCGCAGAACGTCTGGAACGCCCTTGGCTTTGGGGGCAAGGCGCAACAGGCAGGGAAGCCCAATGACGCGACGCGCGGCTCGTCCACTACGGGCGCTTCAGCGATGTCATCGAAGGACAACAAGAGGTAGCCTACGCTGCCGCCTCTGGATATTCGTCACTGAATAGTTCCGACAAAGCGGATAGCACACAGGAACACGTTACGTTTGCGTCCCTCTTTTTCTTTGTTTTACACACACACACGTACACAGACACACACACACACACATACGCATTTGTTCTGCTTCAGTGTGTATTTTGCATTTTTTCTCCACACTGTTGAGCTCACTGTATGATCTTGCTTCACTGAATTAGGAATTTACATGCACACACATACACTCTTTCAGCTTTCTTTGTTTTTGTGGTGTGTCGGTTTCTTTTGTTTGCATCACTGCTTTTTTTCCCCATGCCCATACAAAAAAAAAAAATCGTAGCAGAGGTGACGAACCTCGTTTTCTCCACCTGCTTCACTGTCCACCCATCAAATCCATGGAGCCGGCAGTTCCAGAGTCTCTCTATTTTCAATAAAACTCCACTGTGTGACTCTTCATCTGAATACATGCTTGACTAGAGCCCCACGACATCATCTGATGTTGTTGATTTTTCGTTTTTCAGGTCTCCTCATTTTTCTCATTCCTACCTTACACGTATGTATTCACCCCATCCCTCTCTCTGTCTCTGTCTCTCTCTCTCTCTTTCTCGCTGTGTGTCACTCTGTTTTTTCCCTCCCCGCCATTTCAACTGTCATTTTCTATTCAAACGACGTACAGCTCGTCTGCTGCTCTCGCTTACGATGCAGGAAAACATAGAAACCAAGGATGGACGGCTGTACATGAAGCAACTGACCGCGGCTACAAGCACGGAGGAGATCGCAGAAGTACTCAGTAACGCCATGCTCGATGAAAATGTGTTCTTCTACGGCGCTATATGGAGGATGCGTGCCGTACGCAAGGTCCGCTCTTTGGTCGGCACCGCTGACGCCTCAACTTGTGAGATCTCTGGCGTGCTGCGTCTTCTGGAGGTTCTGTGCTACGGCACTGTCAGCGACCTCGAGCGCCTTGCGGACAGTAACATTACGCTGCCATCGTTGTCCAAGAGTGCAGAAATTCGTCAAAAAGTACTGATTCTTTCGCTACTCTCGTTCTTGTGTCTCCCAGAAAATCGTGGACACTCCGTCTTCCACTACCGAGATATGCAGACATTTCTGAGGTTGACGTCGGCGGAGGAGTTGGAGGACGTCTTCTGCGCGGCACTGGATGCGAGGCTGGTGTGCGGTCGGCTTAACTCCGTTGCGCAAACAATGACTGTCACTAATTTTGAGAGCCGCGATGTTCCCGACGCGAGCGTCCCAGATTTGTTACAACAGCTACTCCAGTGGGGCACCGCGTGCGACAATCAACTCGCGGCAACCGGACTATGATTGATGGCGGTACTCGTCGTCTCGTCTTTTTTTTCTTCTAAACCTTCTGCTTCTACTCTACTACTATCCCCAATGGTCGAGGCGGATTGTCTTCACCTCTCTCTTTTTCTCTCTCACTCATGCCTACTTCCTGCCTCGTCGTGTCCATTGCCTAGTTCTTTCCGCTCTTTGTTGTTGTGCACTCTCCGTTTGACAGCGGGCCTCTGTCTGTCTGCCCTCCTCTCCACAGGTGCTGCTCTGTATGCGTGCGTCTACTATTTCACACCCTATCTCACTCACCCCAACTTGATCTGCAATCAACCCCACACTCTGCACTTTTTTTTTCTATTTTTTTTTTCACTTGAACCATAGCAGCGTCACAGACTCAACAACAATTTCTTCCCTCCCTTTTTTCAATTAGTGCCTCTTTCATTCTACTGCTGCTTTCCCTTTCCTTTCCTCTTCTTGCCTTTTTTTTCTTTGTTACCGGGTTGTATCGATCTTTCTTTTTCTTCCCAGCCAGTGTTATCGTGTCAGGTATCAGTACCCTCTCATTCATCCCCCAATAGTGAATTAGGGATAAGACTCTTGTAGCAGTCTACCCGTTTTCTGCTTTTTCTCTCACCCCCCCCACTTGCGTTTACTGCTTACGTTATTGCGTTACTTCTTTCTCTCTTTCTTTTTCCTTCTTTTCTCTCCATTTCATCATTTTACCACAGTGTGGAAACTGCCGCAATGGATCACCCTAACGAAACGGGGCAGCCATCGCCATTGCCGTCGGCCGATGGGGCGTCAGGAGGCGCGGACATTCCCGCGCTGGCGGAATTACCAGTAGACTTGAAGGAGATGATAAGCGCGCACCAGGCGTCCCGCTCGCGCGTCGCGGCCTTGGGCAAGACGATGGAAACGATCCGCGAACAGGCAAAGAAGTTGCTGGCAGACTCCCCCAACGCCGCTCCCATTCTACGGACACTCAACAGCGCCTCTGCGAGCACAACTGCATCATCCAAAACGGGAACGCGCGTCACCTCCGCCAAGAGCGGCAGTGGCGTTCAACAGGACGGGGTGATCAGGGGCAAGGTGGTCACCCCCGGCGCCAAGCTATCGCCCGCCTCCTCTTCGGCGGCCGCAGCGGCGGAAGAGGACAATTCTCCAGGGCTTTTCAGCCGCTTCTTCGAGGACGTGAGCCGTGACTACAAGGAGGAGTGCAACGTGCTGCGTACGCAGCTCATACGTCTTTTGGCGTGCGAGGAGATTCTGTTCGACACGCGCCAGCAGCTTAATCACGAGGTGAAGCAAAAACGAGAACTTCAGCAGACCATCGTCACTCTCATGAAGCAGCTGGACGGCGACAAAGAGACTGCCGACAGCGAAGGTGCGCCGCCCCCTGAAACGCAAGCGGACTCCTTTGGACGAAAAGACTACGGACAACTCTGGAGAAGCGCTGCAGGAAGCCCTCGAGCGGGCCAAGGCTGCCGAATACAGCGCTCATGTCTTGAGGGCTCGCCTAACCGAATGCGAAACGTCCAACAAGTATCTGCGAGAGAAGTCATCGCAGCTTGAGGGCCAGCTGCAGCGGATTCTGTCATCGGGACTCGACAGCCAAGCAGCGCCAGCCGCCTCGTCCTCCAGCGATGCCAACACGCGTCACCCGAGCCACCCTGATGCCACTAGTCCTGCCTCAAGCAAGGACCAGCAACAAGGCGTTACCAAGAGCGCCTACGCCACTTCAGAATTGGAGGAGCAAGTGGAGGAGCTGCGTGCGCTGTTGACCAAGTCGGAGGAATCGCTCAAGCGGCGGCAGAAACAGCTGACGGCGTTGAAGACCTCGGTGGACAAGCTCACGTCGGAGAACACGGAGCTGAAGAGCAGCAACGCGCGCTACCTGCGCGAGCTCAACGAGAAGGAGCTCGACCTCGAGCGCGGGGTGCCTGGCCGCGCGGAGGACAGCCGCCTCGCTGCCACGGAAAAAGAAGTGCTGCGCGTCAAGGCAACGATGCGGGAGCAGTCTCGCCAGGCCGAGGAGAAGCTGGCCAAACTGCGGAGTACGGTGCAGCAGCTCGAGTTGCAGCGCGACGTTTCTTCTAAAGGCATTACCCACCTCTCTCGAATGCTGTTGCAGCAGCAGCTGCGGTGCATGGTGTTGGAGCAGCAGCTGCAGCAGCTGGAGAGGCAGTCATCAAGCCAGCCACCATTGCCGACATCTTCAGAGGCATCAGACGTAGCTGCAGAGGTTTGTCAGGACGAGCGCGGTGATCCTGCGACGACAACAAGTGCACCTCAAATCCCCCCTGCAGACGTTGCGGCCGACACGGAGGAGGGTGCGAGCGCAGGCTCCACGACCGCCTCAGCCAATCCGCAGCAGCCGACCCCCTCTGCTGCACTGTCTACTGCGGCTGCCGGCGAGTCCGTCGCTCCTGAGCGGTCACGCGAGCAGTGGGAGCGGCGGCTGGAGACGGCGGAACGTGCGCGCGTCGCGGAGGTGCGGCAGCTGCAGACTCTCATACGGGAGCTGCGGCAGGCTCTCGCCACCGCCCAGGAGGAGGTGCAGCACAAGTCATACTTGCTCGACGTCGCCGCCGCCACGACCGCCACCTCGACGGCCGTGTCGCCCAGACGCTCCCCGCTCGCCAGCGGCTTGCGCCTCGCCAGCGCTGACGCCATCCGGCTCCACTGCGGTGCGGGCGCTCTACGGGCGGGACGGGCACGAGGGCGGGTACTCCGGCGATGCCATCGACGTTGGATCGGAGCCGCCGAGTGGTGCGCTGCGCGCCCCGTCAGAGGTGGAGCGCCGGTACGACCCTGAGCACATGCCGGACTGGCAGGCAGTGCAGGTGGAGAACGAGGCGCTGCTCGCACGCGTCTCGGCGCTGCAGCAGGAGAAGTGGGCGCTGTCGTCCTCCGTCGAGGACTTGCAACAGCGGTGCCGTGCCCAGGTAGAGGAACTCCGCCGTAACGCGGAGACGATGAAGAAGCTGCTTGTGACGGGCATGGCGTCTCCAGCTGCAGCCGCGAAAGGCCCTGAAGAAGGCCAGTTGCGCAGTTTACAGTGCATGCTTCAAGAAACGCTGGAGCAGAACATGCGGCTCGAACAACAGCTGGCGGAACTGCGCTCCAAGTAGCCTTTTCCTTTTTTCTTCTTTTTGTTTTTTCTAGTGCGTGCATCTCTTCTCATTCAAATGTCATGCCCCCTTCGCTTCCCCTGTTCTCATCGATGCACCCTTACACTCACCCACTTGTCTTGTATTTGCGTGTCGATGTTTGTATCTACTTGTTGTTGAGACTCTACTGAATTCTCCATCCTCTTCGTTCAGCACAAACAGAGTACTTGGAAAACCGCACTTTTGTCTTCTTTTGCCCGCTCGCGTCGCTTCCTTATTCCTCATTCAAATACTATTCCATACACAATCTTTCCTTCGCCACAAACGCAGGACTTTACCCTGAAAAAGAAAACTTCACGAACTCCCTCCCCCTCTGTCTCCCTGGCGGACTTTCTACCACGATGTCAAGCGTGGATGAGATGATGAAAAAGGCGGTGACCACATCGCCGACGTTCTACCAGCCCACGAAAGCCGTTGAGGGCATCAAGGACCGCAAGGACAGGCTGCGGCGCGAGAACAAGGAGCGGCGCAACACGCTGAGCCAGTGGTACGGCATGAAAAAGGCGAACCTGACGCAGGAGCAGAAGGAGGACCTTGAGTTGCTGCAGTACCGCAATTTCATCAACCCTGACCTCAAGCACCAGGCTCCCAAGAAGACCGGGGGATCCACCACGGACTTCGTCGAGTTCGGTTTTGTTGCTGGGACGGGCCGCAACAAACGGCGGCGCTACAAGACGTTCGCCGACGAGTGGATAGAGGAGAATCCGGACTTTGCCGACATCGTCTCCCGACGCATCAAGCGCAATGTCAAGGTTAACAAGAAGAACAAGGAGCTGGTCGCTAAGCGACTTGCGCGCGAGAAGTTAAAGAGTAAGGAGCGCGGCCTATCGAAGAGGAAGACGAAGAATGACGATATTTTCTAGAACTTGGAGTTCGGTTTCGCCTTGCTCTTTTTCCCCTCCTCCTTCTCGTGTAATTGCTTTCTTTAATAATTTACTCCTTCGATTAACTGCTTGATTAATAGCGATGAGTGCTTTAAAAAAAAGAGGAAGAAGTGAAAATTACTGGTTGTTATCGGTAATCACATGACGAGACTCTGCAAAAAAAAAAAAAAAAGTATCGACACAGTGAGCCTTTACGTATGCTTCAACGAAGAACTAGATGAACCAGCCTTGCATGTCTTCCATATTCACTATGCGTGTTGCTTTCCCCGTGTTACTGTTTCGTTTCCCCTCCTCACTCTCCAAGTATTGTGTCTGCCAACTGCCTTTGCGGCTCCCTTCCACCTCCCTCCGTCAACCCCATTTTCTATTTGCCTTCTTCGGTACTACCTACACTCCGTTTGCACTATAAAGGTAACTCCTCCAGGTACTGATAATTTCTCTCCCCCCCCCCGTTCTTCTGCACCTCATTGTGATAACCTATTGCACTGGTTTACCTCCGTAGGCATGTCGCGCGCGTCCGTCTTCGGCCCGGGGTCCTTGTACTCCTTCACCAAATTTGGCGCACTTAATCGCAGCAACGGCGTCGTGCTCGATAAGCGCACCAAGGATGTCTGCCGTCTGGAGAGCCAAAAATACATGCGCAAGGACTACGACCGCGAGCGGCTGTACCGCTTCTGCACCCGCTGTGGCATCACAACTGTGACGGTGAACTTCGACAAGGTCCCCTCGGCGCGCATCGGTCTCTGGGGCCGTTGCCTCAACGACACAGACTACACACACCACACCTTCGTTGATCTTTCTCAACGAGAGTACCTCACAATACGCGACTTCCCTGTGGAGAAGCGGATGCATTGGTGGAGATATGAGCGCGAGACGTAGTCATCCCGGTGAGCCTACCTCTTTCCAGAGGTATGCCTGTAGTTTCGCTCTTCAACGGATTTTTTTTTAAAATGTTTTACACCTCCTGCTATTCTCACAGACATATTTTCAAACTTATTATGCAGCTATCAACCAGTTCACATGTAGCGACTTCCGCCCTTGCTGGTGTGTGTGTGTGTGTGTGTGTGTGTGTGTGTGTGCACCTTGCATTTACTTGTCCGCACAAAATTTACGTGGAGTGTGCTGCGCCTGGTTTCCCTACCCCGTTTATGCCGCGTGGCTGTTTTCTACCGCCTCCGGGAGTAAAGATCATCTCTGCCTTCCGCCAGACCACGTCTTCGTACCCGCACGGGACTAATTTTCTCCGCCACCGAGACGCCCTTCCCGCATATACGGTCTGCCCCCCTCCCCCCTCGCCTGAAAACGGTTCATTTTTTTTTTTTTTTTTTTTTTTGCACACAAATGCAGAACAAGCCATATAAATGAATCACAGTGAAACCACTTCTAATTGAGCTATTGAGGACGCAATCTAGAATTGTACAACTTAGTACCCTTCCCCCGCTCTTCCTCCCTGGGACTTTCCCGTCGGTGATTATGAATGTGAGCGATCAACTGTACGGTGGTGCGCCTTGTTTGTCATCGGCATCTCTCAGTGAGGAAGACGCAGAAGGTGTGTGGGATGACGTAGAGGACAGCCACCATCCGTCTTCTAGCCCTGATGACAGTGCGCAGGACGATGACACGAGCGGCGACGGCTTCGCCCCACACATTGTCGTTCAGAGGCTGCAACACATTTCACAGACCGCGGCGTTTATTCTCGCGAGAATCGCACAGCTGGATTTGAAGGAGTGCAGTGGCGTTCTGGCATACACAAACAAGGTGGAAAACGACCGCCGCCAGGCTCTGGCTCACCTTGACGCCGTTGCAACCCTTGATACCACAGTGCCCGACGATACGCGGTGGGTCCGAGCGGCACTGTTTGCTCAGTGTAGTGGCATTCATCACCACTTGATGGTTCTGGCCGTTGTGGAGACTGAGCCAGATGTGCTTGCAATCCACTACAGCGTTCCTCGCGTGGTGAATGCGGAGACTCGACGTGACGGCGCGAAGGCGGCTGAGGCGGAGGATGACCGTCCGTTGACGGTCGATGTCGTTTCCTGCGGCGGTCTGAGGTGGGTCAAGGTCCGCTCTTCCGTTCCGTCCACCACGGACGAACACTCGGCGAGTGAGACGGCTCTTACGGAGGCGGACGAGCGCTATCTGCGCGGCCTGCGCGCGGTGCACTCCCGCGCCTCACATTGCCACATGCCTTTTGGACGTGTTCCGCAGCTCTGCGTGCTATTCGCGCACGACGTCTCTCCCGCGCTGCGACGCTCGCTCAAGGAAGGAGCGGACAGGGGCGGCGTACTGCTGCGGCAACTCTCAGACATCACAAAACTGGGAGATTTCTTTCACGTTGCCGCAGAGGTCCCGCCGCGGCCCGCACCGTTCCAGGGCCTGCGCGTGCTGCCTCCCCTCGCGCTTGGTGTCGAGTTCGTCTGCCTGGACACCACCACACTCGTTGCCTTGTGTGCCGAGTCGTGCTACCCCAGTGCCATCAGCACCGAAGAGCGCCTCGAGGTGCTGCGCCCGTTCAAGGTCCTCTGCGAGCAGCAGCGCCGGGAGCCCGAGGAGCGCGCCGTCGATTTGCACATCGTGCCTGCCATGCGCCGCTACACTGCCTTCGCGCCGGCCTCCACGCATGAAGCAGCACTGCGCTCGCGTCTGGGCGGTGGCGGCGCGGCCGACGCACCAGTGGCGTGGACTCCCGACCTCACATGGATTGAGCCCTTGCTTCAGAGACCGCTGCGGGACAAGGGCACTGTGAGAGCCACGGAGGCTGAGGTCGCAACAAACGCTCTCTTGAACTCCATGGAGGATATCCGTGGTGAGGGGGAGTGCACCAACTGGATTGTCGTGGACGTCGCGTACGACGAATTTCGGTGGATGATCTCCACCATCGCGGGACCCTCCGAGGTGCGCCGCGCGAGAGACCTGCTGAAGAACGTGCTGGTGGTGTCCTCCCACGTTTTTCGTTTTCCGCGCGCGAACGGTGACGGCGATCGGCGGGTTAACACCCCTGTGCAGCGCCTGCGGTGCTCGAAGAACATCTCGCTACGAAATCGCATAGTCTTCGGTGTGGCAGACGCTGTGCACGCTGTTATCCTGAGCTCGAACCGCCGGTTCGTCAACGCTGCGCGGGAGGCAAACGTGACTCTCTTCACGGCCTTGCACCCCGCGCGCTCCCTCACGCAGGAGAAACTTCTCCAACTCCCCCGCGGGGACGGACCTCGGTTCCCCCCTTCCTTCGACTACGACAAGCGCACTGTGGATGAATGAGACCGGAAGCACACCCTGTCGCAACCTGTCCGCTTGTAAAACTTAACTGCTTAGCCACGTTGCGTTATTCTCTTCTCCCCGCTTCCATTCTTTTGCTATCTTTTTTTTTTTCCTTTTCTGTTTGCTGTTGCTGTCGCTGCTAAAGTATGTCTGCTGGCCGCCTCCCTTCCTGTAGTGAGACGGCATCCGCTCCTTTATCATTTTTCGTTCTGCCGTTCTTGTGCTCTTGCTCCTTGAGTGGTTGGACACATGACCATATGACCTCTGTCTGGCTGCTTGGAAGAACAAAACAAAACACATTCACACACACACAGACACAAACAGAAGAAAAAGAAATAACAACGACAATAATAAAAAATACGATATACAACGGGAGTTTTGCTGTCTAATAATACTAAACAAAAAAGTGAGGGTAAAGAGGTGTCAACAATTTAAAGAAAAACTCCCAATAATAAATCAAGAAGAAATCCCTAGTAGCTGCAGTACTACGAAGTAAAACAATCACACATATAAACAGACACACAAAAAAAGAAAAAAAAGGAAAAAAAAAGTGTCTTGTTAATTCTTGCCATTGCTTGCTGTTACGGAAGGAGACGCAACAGTACGGGATGCGCTTTTCGGACTCTGCCGACCTCAACTATTCAGTGGAATGCATTAGTCCAGGGTTGCTGACGCTCTCCTCGCGAGCGCGTCAGCAGCCGTACGATACCCTGCCGACGTCTGTTATCCGGACGCACTGCCACGCTAACAACTACTCGCTGCGCCCGCCCGCTCACGTGTCGCAGCAGGCGCTTATGGACCTGTACCGCGGCCTTGAGGGCGACTATGACGCGCGTGTCGTTTTTGCCGGACGCGACCACGCCTTTGTTGCAAACCCGTCTTGCAGCCGCCCGGACACGGAGGGCGGCGCGCTGTCCTCCCTGGGAGCGTTGTCGGCACCCGCCACGCCGCGGTCCGCCCACAGCAGGGGCTCACCTGTCGCCGAGCCGAAGCGGGCCGGGCAGTCCGACGGACAGGATTTCCGTCTGTCGGCCTTTCGCAACAATGCAAAGCACGCGGACACCTCCACACCCAAAGTCTGCCATGCCTTCAACACCCCGCAAGGCTGTTGGCGCGCCGGAAATTGTCCATTCCTGCACGTCGCGAAGGATGGCACTGTGATGCACCTACCGCTCTATTGATACACGTTAAACGCGGCATGCTACGTTGGAAAGGAGCATATGTACACAAGCTCGATTTGAAACAGCAGCAACAAAAATGCCTTGAATTACATCTGCTCTTTTCTTCCCTTCCACGGACCCGAATATGTTATGCTGACGAGAGTGTGCGTCGCTACATTCCGTTTTTTTTTTCTCTGCTCATTAAAGAAAAAAAATAACTGTAAGTAAATAAGGAAGAAAGAAAGAAGAATACAAAAACAGCAGCCAGCTGAGAAATTGAATCGTATCTTTCATTGCTGTGTGCACCGCTCTGAAATGTAAATAAAGGCGTGAAACAACTGCCTATTCCTCTCACCCTCTTCTTCTCCCTGGCCCTGCACGAATTGCACCTCTGCGTGCCTCGCATAGGTGAGCTTCCCTGATTGCTCTCTCTTCACATGTTCTCATATTCCGCGCCCCATCTCCCTCCCCTCCATCACGGCATGTTTTATTATTATTTTTAAAACTGCAACCGTCGTACTTAGTCACGTATAGAAATTTGGATATACAAAGCCACCACTCTCTCTTTTTTTCTGTTCTCCATTTTGCATTTTCCCGCTGTCAAACGACAGTGATATTAGTATTACTGCTACTTTGTTTACTACATCTAATTCTTCAAAAAGAAAAAGAAACAATAGTGTTTTTTTTTCTCTCTTCCCTCCCATTCCGCTCTTCCCCCTCTTTATCTCCTTTTCAAATTCATTTTTCTCTCTCCTTTTTTTTTCGCAGAGGGGACCACCTTCGTTTGGCAGTAGTTGCCCCCCCCCCCCCCCTCACCCTCTCGTCTACACATACACACACACACACACACACAGAGAGAGAGAGAGAGAGAGAGAGACATAGTACTTCAGTGACGATCAACTCCTTGGCGCTCGACTGAAGGGCTCCACCCCTTCTTTTTCTTTTTTTCTCTAAAAGGTGGGAATCCTTCTGTCCTGTCCCCCCCCCTCCCATCCTCTTCACTTCACCTTCCATCCACACGCAGACTTCTTTCATTCTCTTCCACGTGTTGGTTTCGGACGGTTGTATTGCCGCATTCCACTTTTTCATAATAAGAGTGGCCAAGTGAGAACTGAATCACACACACACACTCACCCAGCCCATTTCACATACACGCTGCTTTCATAGGGAGCACCATCACCGTCGATTTTTGTTTTCTTGCCGAGCTTCTGCATCTCTTCCCTTCCCCCCCCCCTCCCTCCCCCCCTCGTATCTTTGTCTCTTATTGACGCCCGCCATGACTAGTATTGACCGCTACATTCGGGAGATTCCGCTAAAAGAGGCACAGGACAACGTCACTAGTACGTGGACGAGAGTGGAAACGCTGAACACTGAGAAGAAGTCGATCCCGAAGGATTTGTATCTCAACATGACACGCTACAGCGCCCGTATCATTCTCGCGCATCTGGAGAAGGGCGTCACGGAGAGTGATACGTGGACTTCGTACTGTGACTTTTTCCTGCAGGTGATGCTTGCGTGGGGAACGGCAGGGATGTACAACTACATTGTGTTAGTGAAGCGCGTCCTCAACGCGGTGCTGATGTATGTGACGGAGCCGACTAATCTCATCGAGGAGTACCTGCGCTGCACCCTCCAACAGCACAACCAGCGCGAGGAGGCTGTGAAGGCGTTGCAGGCTGGCAAAGGCGATGTGACGAGCGACGGTAAGGACCTCTCGATGGTTGTGGAGACCCCTCCGGACCTCGAGTACGCGGGCGCGGTGAACGCGGTGGTGGAGCTGCACGAGTTCGAGGAGGCGGCCGCGTACGTGTCAGAATTACCGCACCGCTTAACCTTCTCCCACTCGCGCGGCATCATACGCCTGACGCTGTGCAACCCACTGCAGATCCCGCCCTGTAGTTTTGTAACGTGCGGCTACAGCTGTGACACGTGCCACCAGAGAGGCATCCGCGTCGCCTTCCAGGCGATGCTGTACGAAGACGAAGATGAGCAGGAGAAGGAAGAGCCCTCGAAGTGCGCGGCGAGTGGCGCCGGTAGACAAGAAGGGGTGCGCAGTGCTGCGCAACTGTCCAAGTCCAACTACGGCTACGATATGTGCCTCTCCTGCGCCGTTTTCTTTTATCGCAAACACCACCTCCAACTTCGGTCTTGTCTATCTTATCCGTTCAAACCTTGCGTACTCGGCCACGCGTCTGGCATCGCCGTGCACACTGCCCACCACACACGCCATCAAGAACTCTTACTGCGGCACACGGCCGCCGCTGGCGCCACAATCTTCTCGACCGCCACCGTGGCCCCACCACGACGGCACTCTCCACGGAAAGGCATCTCGCCTGCCAGCGCGTCGGCAACTCCCGTGCCGACCGGAAACACCGCGGGGGACCGGCTGCTCCCGGGCGGTGAAGGCTTCGCGCGCACCGCACCGCCGGTGTCTCCCCCCCTCAGCTGGCGCTGCTCCCGCAAGGCAAGCACCGGCAGCGACGGCTCGGCCTCGCCGGTCTCCTCCCGCGGCGCCGTCACGCCGCCGCTCTCGCGCTTCGTCCCCGCCTCGTACGTGGCCGTGCAGATGTCTGTGAGCATCGCGCCGTACGAAGCCCGACCGATCGCGTGGGTGTTACCGCCGGACACTGACGCTGACCGCGAGGCCGGTGCCCCCGATCTGCAGAGATTGCTGCCGCCACCGGATTGGCACCACGAGCTCCGAGCGACGGCACGCCGCACGGCAGATATGCACCTGCCGCACGCACGTCGTCCTAGCATGTGCGACTCGCACGAGGCCTCTTTTGCGTCGGAGGGCCGCGCGTCGCCCGGCAGCAGCGAGGCGGACGAGTGCCCCATCTGCCTGCGGAGCCTCTCGAGTGAAGTGCCCGTCATTGCGACGCGGTGCAAGCATGTTTTTCATGTCGAGTGCATCACCGAGTACGTCGCCCAGGCGGAAAACCGCTGCCCGCTCTGCCGCGTTGAAATGGCACTCCCAGATCGGTCAGTTCAGGCGACTCTCGCAGAAAACGTATACTCCCTTACGCTCCGCGTGCCACCGGAGGCGGCGCAACGTGATGAGATCCGCGTGGCACTCGGCGCGTTTATCAACAAGGGCAGTCGATTTGAGAACATCACGAACCTCTCCGCGGTGACGACCTTCACCATCAAGGCCGACCAGATCTTACAATTCGAAGCAGGAGAGGAACCGCTGCCACACCGTGGCACCACCGCAGCCAGATCACTCTGAAGGTGAGAATCACGACGGCTCAGCAGCTTATTTTTCGATCCAAATACTGACACTAATACTTGCTTTTGTGTATTTCGACTTTTGCATCCTTATCCACGTGAGTCCATTTCTGTGGGCCTGGGGCTATGAATTGTTTTCATTTTTGAATCTATTTACTCTCACTTCGCTCTCTCTCTCTCTTCTCTCTCTCTCTCTCTCTCTCTATCTCTGTCTCTCTCCTTGTTTTTTTTTTTGTTAAGTTTTTTATTCCCCCTGACTGAGCCATTACGCTATCTTGATCTGATTCTAAGTTAGGTGATGCAAATCACCAATATTTACTCTCCGTTTACTATTAGTATTTCTTTTCTGTCTACACTTTTTTTTTTTTGATGTCTAGCACCTCCTCTTCTGCTTCCTCATTTTTTCCTTTATCTTTTGATGTATTCTTAGCTGAGCTGGATTGCCCTTCTTGCTCTTTTGCAGCTTCTCTTTTCTAATTTTTTTTTTACAATTGTTCATTCCCTACATATCTGCTAGATTTTCTCTTCTTTCGCTTCAATTTCTTTCTCTCTCACTCTCTCACTCTATCTCAGTATATATAAGTTTGTTTTTCCTGCTCCCTGTACAGTTCTAGTCTATAGGTAAGAAAAAAAAAATAATACCCTTTGATATTCCTCACGTACTCACTCACTCATTTCATTTTTTTTCTGTATATTATTCTTCATTACTTCCCAATCAATTCATGTCTTACTGTCTCTTTTCATCTCCATTTTGGTTCGTGACCCTGTCGGCTCTTTTGTCCTTTTTTGTGTGTTTTTTTCTTTTTCGTTCCGCTTAGTTTATCCTTCTTGAATAATTAAACAACATCCATTCACCCACAACAACTACTACAATTGCGAACTGTTACCCTCTCTTGCAACGCCCCCACTCCCGCATGCTCATTTCTCTCTATCCACTCTTCCGGAATATACGTGTGTGAGAGTTTCGAATTCAATAATCGTATTTGCTTGCTGCTGCAGGAGGCGGTTATTGCCGTAAAGTTTTTCATTGCGTGCACAGTTTAATATCTGCAGCGTCCTCTCTACTCAGAGGAGGGGGAAAAACTTTATGATACTTCAACCTCTCGAATCTCCACTTTGCCTTCCTTGGCCACCTTGACCTTTCCGACGTTAACTCAAGTTTTTTTTTCTTTTCTAAAATAACTGCCACTAAAGAAGTATCCCCCCCCCCTCTTGCGCATCACGCTCTTTTGTGAAGTATCATTTACCTTTCTCTGTTTTTCTTCCTGTCCACCCTTTCTCATGAATGACTGATAGTACTGTAGGCCCACTGCTATCGTCGCGGACACCCAGCAGGGGCGGAGTGGCCAAAGTAGTCATGTCGCCAAGCCCTCTGTCTCAGAGCGCCTCTGACAGTCCCACCAGTAGCTGCGAGCTTCGTACGGTCTCAGACGCCGCGCCAAGCCCTCCGTCTCATTTTTTTCCGAAGCACGGCGCTGCCGTAGATACAGGAAAATCAGCCCGTGTGATCGCTGCTGACGACCGCGCCACACCTTGCGCCGCGGCACTCCTGCTGCAAATTGAACAGGAGCAAGCCTGGGCGAAGGAGGAGCGCGGTCGCCTCCTTGAGCAGGTCAGACGCCCACGCGTCTTGGAGCTGTCCCCCAGCGCGGACAGGTACGCTCGCAGGATAGAGGAGATTCGCGCCGTCACGGAGGAGGCCGCGCGCGAGCTGCAGTACTGCGACTGCGCCCAATACCCAGGCGCCACGCGAGCACCGCCGCCTCCCCCGCCGCCGCTGGCGACGGCAACACAGACGTCACCACTGTCTTCCCGCGCGGCGCCGCTCTCTGACAGTGTGTGTGCCGACCAACCACCGTTGCTTTCCCCTATTAATCACGTGACAATCTGGGATGACTCGCCGATTGCAACCTCACCGACCCCTCTTCGCCGCGATCGCTTGAGCTTGAGTACTACCCCAGGTGGCTTTCGCAGGGCCTCCGATGCTTCTTTCGTGGAGCGGAAGAAGACACCGCCAAACACGGTGTCCCTCCCCTCCTCTGCTGCTACGGCACTATCCGCGCAGGTGCCCGGCCGGCCAGCGACGCGTCTGCGGGAGCGCATCGCCGGGCTTGAGAGGAGGCTGCAGCTCATTGAGGCGGCCGCACGTGGAGGCATGTCGTCTCTCACTGCGGTCGAGGACGGGACCGCCGCAGACGACCCGCCTACTCACACCGCGCGGACGCTGCTGCGCTGGGACACGGCACGCAGCGCCAACGTGCGAGTGTCGCGCGACGAGGGGACGTGCGTGGGGAGCGCTCGCGAGGCCTTGCGCGACATACAGCGCCACCTGTGCAGCGACGCTGGTGCTGTCGGCCAGGCCGATGACGCGCTGTGCTACTACGTCCCAATCTACGCGATGGGTGGCGGGGGGTGGCGCGCCGGCATCGCCAGCTTCACCGTCACCCTGCGACATGCCGAGACCTTTCTCAATCGCGAGTCTGGATCGATACCTGCTGCTGCTGTGAGGGTAGCGGTTGGCGTGTCCGCGGGCTCGTTTGCTCCAGATAGAGATCAGGATACCCCGGTGTTTCTTTTATCATCTGATGGGTTTCTCATGACAGGCGTTCATACAGTTGGTGTCCCGTTTTGCCCACCGTTTCACGTCCCTGCTGTCGTTACAGTATTCTTAGACATGTCGCGTGGCTACATAGGGTTTCACTTGAACGGTCGAAGTCTGGGGACCGCTTTTCGGCTGTGCTTTGATGATCCGCCGCAGACCTTGTATCCATTCGTTGTCTTTAGCGATAGCGGCATCGCAGCGACCCTGTCAACGCCATAGACGCACATCTTGCCTCACATTTCCAAATAGATAGTTTCATTATTGCTGTGACCCATTGTATCCTTTTTTTTTTCCCCAAGCTGCGACATACACTCTCACACACACACACCTATATATTTATAGTTATATTTTATTTTTCTCTTGTGTCTTGCCACTTCCCCCTCCTACCCCTTCTCCTCCCCCCCCCGTCCACATTATCTGATTCGGTGAAAAGCGCTTGCAAGGTCGTGTATAATACGAGTTCATGAGAAAACATGTCACGATTCGCCAAGTTCAACACACCAACAAAACAACTCGATCTGCAGAGTATGTTAAACTGCGTTTATTATTATTATTATTATTATTATTATTATTATTATTATTATTATTATTTCTTACGTTCTTCTTTCAGATCGCGTCTGGTTTTTCTTTTTTTTTCCCCCTCACGTACTGTCCCCCCTCCGCCCTCTCCCTTTCCCTCCTACCGTTACCACTTGTCTCCCTCACCCACTCTTTAACCATTTAGGAAACCTCTTACCAGGGTCACTCGACTACTACAACCCTGATTTGACCTTTTCACGTGTGTCCACCTATCTCCTTTCGTTTTCCATTCCTTCTTTGTTATTATTGATATTCATAGATTCTTTAGAAAAGGGAACGAACCCTTCTGTCCCGCACAATGGCGGAGCTTCACGTCATCGGGGAAATCGTTGGCGGCCGCGACTTTGGTGGTCACAGCTTCTTCTGTGTATTTGATATCGTCTCGGGTAACTCATGGAAAGTGGTGGAGGGACGCGTGTCTGGCAGCACGCACATCATGAAAGTGGGCGACGACGGCGTCAACTGGGCACACCCGATCGACGTACACTACAGCCTCCACAGCGTTCAGGGTTGGCCCAAAATATCTGTGCAGGTGTGGCAAATCGACAGTTACGGCCGCAAGGACCTCGCGGGATACGGCATGGCGTATCTGCCGATGCCGGGCGCTGCTGACCAAGAGATCGAGATAGCGACGTGGAAGCCGACTTTCTGGCATCCGAGCTTCTTTGTGCGGATCTGGCAGGTCTTCCGGCTGACGGTGATGGGGGGAAATCCGGTTCTACGCGACAACGCTCTCATCCATAGCAACGAGGAGCGCTTCAAGCTACACACCATCGGCAGCGGCATCGTTACTCTTCGCCTCAGTGTCATCTCGCGGGGTATGAAGCAAGCGGGCTTCATGTTTGCGTAATGTGCTGCTGCATCTACTACTGCAACTGCTGAATATGTGTCACGCTTGATTTCGCCGGTCGCTGTGCACACCGTCCTGTCACGAATGTTTTCTCTCTCTCTCTCTCTCTCTCTCTCTCTCTCTCTCTCTTTCTCTCGCTTGACGCTTACGCCTGCGTCGTAGCAGCTGCGAAAGTCATTCCTTTCATAGACTATACATTCTTCAGTAACCCTCATAGATCACCGTACTTCACTTGTTTGCTTCTTCCCACCGTGCATTTCAGGCATCGCTCTTTTTTCCCCTTCCATATATATATTGGCTAGTTATGCTTCCTTTTTACTCTATCTATTCCTCTATTCCTTTCTGCGTTTGCCTCTGTGGTAAAAGATCATTATAGCATACTAAATGGAACGACAACGTGAAGGAAACAAAAAGAAACGCAAAGTCGTCTTAGCGATAATCAGCAGCAACACTCTGTATCGTCGAGACGGCCAGATTTCGTCATTCAGATCTCGGCGTAGTGTCCCACCGTACCCAACGACTAAAGTGTGAAAGCCGTCTGAAGCGAACATGTCGCACGGTTTATTACCCCCTTCCCCCGCAAAGTGTTTCTGTTTTTTTTTCCTGCCGCTCTCTGAACTTATTGCTGTATTCTTTTTCTTTTATATTATTCTACTTGGCACGTTTATGACCAACGTAGATGCACCTCTTCTCTCCTCTTCCCCTTCCTCCTTCCTCCTTCGTCGCGTTGCAACCGAACATCACCGCGTCAAGGACTGTTTGCTGCAGCTGGAGTAAACTGCTAGCACCAAGTCCCTGCTACATCTTTTTTTTTTAATTAATTAATATTTTCATACCTGCATTTTAATAAAGTTCTACAATAATAATAATAATTACACACGTGTCTACATACACATATCTAGTCACTCTGAAATTCATTCTCTCACAAAATAGAATAAACACACACACACACACACACACACACACACACATACACACGTAATACATACATAAAAAAAGGAAGCTCCTCTCGGCGCCCTGCATGAAGCGTGGTAAAGTTACGTTCTATGTGGATATCAGCTGCCTCGTTACATTCGACGACACTTGTGTCTTACCTTCGTCAACGTCTCTTCCTGGTAAACCCGAACAGTACTCAGTGATTGTGGACGCCGTCAGTCATGTTGCAACAACGTATCCTGCCGCCGGGGTTCTCCTGCAAACTTTGAGAGCGACCGGCAACAACGTGGTTCTCTTCAGTAGATGGAGCGTCAAGTCTAGCAAGCAAATTATCGAAGGCGCTTCGTGGGCTGCATACGCTCAAAGTGTGGTGCCCCTGCGGCGCGTTCCCGGCCACGAGCATCGGCACACGCTGCTGTCGCTGGGATGTGCGGCAGACTTGTACGCGAGCGTCTTTGTTCTGAGCTCGCCGAAAACTCGCTGGCACGACTCGATGCGCGGGCAGGTGTACGTGGTGGATCATTCCAGAGAGTTCGAGTGTGCTCATCACAGGAAAGAAACAAACCCTCTACCCAGTGCGACCCACTCCATGGAGCTCCTGTACGCGTTGGCAGCCTGCCTGACGGTTGCCGAGTCGCGGCTACGTTTCCCTTCGACGTCGGTGTCGGCGTGCTACGCGCTGGCCGTTGCGCAACTCTTTGCTGGATGCACTTTTTATTTGCCTCCTGATCGCATCGAAGGCGCTGTTGTTGCGCGTTTGTGCCAACATGGTGCGCACTTTGTCGACAGCATTTCGTCGGCCACGCACGTTCTGTGGGCCGACGGCGCAACGTCCAACGAGCCTCGTCCGGTGGTGCAGGCCTTCCCGCCCGGTGACTTGACCTCCGCAGCAATTCCACGGCTCCCGGTATCGTCGTCGTCGTCGGCGGCGGCATCAACGTCGTCCTCAGCTTCAACGGCATCGGCGTCTTCTTCTTGGACGTCATCGAGCAGTGCGGGCAGCGAAGACGACGAAAACGACGAAACCGACGACGGAGCGGTGCGCCACGGCAGCGCCGCCTCAACGTCCCAGCTGAAAAAGCACGACGCCGCAGCTGCAGCCGCCCGACGCGGTGCCTCTCGACAAGCGCGTGAGTGCGACGTGGATCTCGCGCTGCTGCCGCGCCCTCCGTCTCCTTCCGATAACAAATCTTGACGCCATCAGCCTGACTTCCTCCGAGTCATTGCGCACCACGGGCGCCCTGCTGTGTGCGTTGCTGCCACCAGTGGATGCCAAGTCGATGCTTTCCTTCAGCAGCTTCGTCCAGATGTGTCAGCGGTGGGGCTTTCCGGTGGAATTCCTTACACCCCATCAGACTGCCGCCGAAGTGCAAACGCGTCTCCGCTTCTGGTTTGGATCGCTGGTCGCCTGCCGAAGGCAGTCACCTGCGAAAGATAGCGACGATGTCTATAATGTTAGTAGCAATGAAAATGCGGGCGACAGTGCCTCCAGTGACACTTTGCTGCTCAGCAGGGCAGAGCGCCGCGTGGAGAAGGAGGCGGTGTCGGCACATCTCTCAGCGCTCGCTCGCCGTTACCTCGAGACCATCAATCAAGAGTGGACACACGAGAAACGGCAGCGGCACCGCGATGCGGGTACCCAGATATGCGCGCCGACGTTCGTCTCCGTTGGTGTTGGGTCTGAGGGATCTGTCAATTTCAGCACAGCGACGGTGGGGACCCAAACAATCTTGGCTGCTCCAGAAGTGGAGACGGTTCGGACAGATACGGCGGGCCAACGCGCAGAACCTATGACTGCACCTGCCTTAAGCGCTGCCAAGACAGAGTCACTGCACGTTCCGCCATCTGCTCCTTCGCCAGCACCGCCAACTGCAGTCACTGCCCCTGAGGAGGATCGTGCGGTTCAAGAGTGGGTCGCGCATCTGCGAAATGCCGAGGGGAAAGTCCTCCGTTCCACTTCCCCGAAGCCCTCTGGCACCGCCGGAACCTCCACCTTGGCCGGGCCGGCAGCCAGAGCCGACGCGCCCCAACACGGCACACCGCCTCCCGCCGTCGCGCCAGCCCGCCCCGCGTTAGCACCGCAGGGGACGCGCGAGTGCTTCATCGACGCCTCCTCGCTGACCCAAGCGGAGCGTCAGGAGGCGCTGCAGCACATCGCGGCCTTCCCACTCTTCTCTTCCGGTCCCGAAAACACCATTCAAATGCAGGAACATGGATTCCTGTGCGTCTTTGGGGAGCCGCGCAAAGCTGTCGCCTTCCGCGCCCTGCAGTACGTCGACTTCAACGGCCATCAGCTCCCCATCGCAACGCTGTCAAAGCCCCAGGAGATGGTCTCCGCTCCGATTGCCAAAGCTACCGTGGTAGCCGAGACAGTTGCGAATCCGAGGGAGGGGCCAGCACACACGCACTCACCAGTGCTGCCTCCCCCCGCTCGCCCCAGCAAAGCAGCCCACAAGGTTCCCTCCGCAACCCTGAGGCGACACGATCACTTTTTTCGCGGTCGCAATGACCACCCCCGCGGTGAACCTCCCCGCAGCGAGAGCGCGCGGAGCCGCCGCCGTGCGGCACGGAAACGGCCGCGACCCGGTGGCGATTCCTCTGACAATCCAAACGCGGACCCCAGGCGGCGGCAGTCAAAGTGATTTTCCATCATTCGCGATATGTGGACCTTTTCGATCAAGCCGTTGAGACCCACGTGATTGCCCGCTTCTCGCCCCGGGCGGTCGGAGCGGTCTTCGTTCATCACGACGGCCCAATAGCGTTATTTCCACAACTTCTTTTTTTTTCTTTTTTTCTGCCGTTGTCTACGTCGCCATTCGCTGCCTATTTCGTTTTCTCGTAATGCCAGATTAAAAAAAAAAAAAAGTGCACGCATTAAAAAAAAGAAAAAGAACACCATTAATGAATGAGGTGGAGAGTCACAAACGCTTTGCCCAAAAGTGAAAGAGAATGTTTATATTCTCATAAGCCTGTTCTTCTTTTTTGACTCTTCTCAAGATATACATGTATTTATTTACTAATAATAGAGTCTCTTCAATCGCGCCTCTAGTGTACATGAACCTGACCCCCTCGGCTCATCCACCCACCCATCTTCTTTTTTTTTCTTACTCTGCACTGACGAACTCCCATTTCCCCCTCACCACTCAAAGATTTTTTAGCTATCTTCGTTCTCGAAACACCACAACTCCCTTACCACTTTACTCTACTCGTCAGCACCATGGCCTCCTACAAGCCGCACTACCCCACGGTCCCGACCAACCCCAAGGTCTACTTTGACATTGAGATCGGCGGCGAGAATGCGGGCCGCGTGACCTTCGAGCTCTTCGCCGATGCCGTCCCCAAGACCGCCGAGAACTTTCGCGCCCTCTGCACTGGCGAGAAGGGCTTCGGCTACGCCGGCTCCCCCTTCCACCGCGTGATCACCAACTTCATGTGCCAGGGCGGCGACTTCACCGCCGGAAACGGCACTGGCGGCAAGTCCATCTACGGCGCCAAGTTCGCCGATGAGAGCTTCGCCGGGAAGGCCGGAAAGCACTTCGGTCCCGGCACGCTCTCCATGGCCAACGCGGGCCCCAACACCAACGGCTCGCAGTTCTTCATCTGCGTCGCCCCCACCGACTGGCTCAACGGCAAGCACGTCGTCTTCGGCCAGGTGCTCGAGGGCTACGACGTCGTGCGCGCCATGGAGGCCGTCGGCTCCTCCTCCGGCAAGACCAGCCGCCCGGTCAAGATCTCCGCCTGCGGCGAGCTTCCTGCGTAAGTGTCTTCGAGATGCTGTAGTGTACAAGGAAAAAATAATTTGATACACTTTTCTCCCCAAACTTCCTATTTGATATATAGCAATGAATCAACGACGATGATGAAAAAACCAAAAAACAACAAAACACACACACACAAACAAGCAAACAAAAAAAAAAATAATTCATAGGCGTAAAAGACTGCACACTGAGTTTAACAACAACAGCACAAAAAAAAAAAAAGAATATCACGGAAGGAAATTTGTTTTCTCTTTGTGCTAATTTTATTCTTTTATTTTTCCTTTCTTCCTTTCCTTTCCTTTTTATTTTTAATTATTTTTATTTATTTATCTGAAGAAGAAGAAGAAGAAAAAAAGACGTCGTTCTATTTATCATTTGGGTAATTTTCAAGTTTCATTTTATTTTCCTCAAGTTTTTTTTTATCTTTTTTTTTTTTTTTCAATTTTGAAGTTCTAAAGATGCCCTGAAGTGTAATCACTCGAGAAACGCAGTAAAGTGTGAGAAAGGCTGCACCGTCACCGCTTCGTATTCATCCAACTGTGCCTTTTTCTGAGTTTCTCCCTTCAGTTGAACTCGATGGGATCGACGGACGTGCGACATGCAGACACAGGGTGCGACTAGCAAGATTTCTTTGGGTGTGTTAGTGAAACTCATCGCAATTGGACAACAGTTGTTTGTATTTTCTTCACTTCCTAGAAGAGACGAACGATACACTATCCACGACTTGCCCACATCTCGGCTACCTGTACCACTGCTCCGTCTTAGAAGGACAACAAATACTTGAAAAACGCGAAATGAATAGAATGCAGCAGCGTGCCAAAAAAGGGGACAACAGATCTGTTTCTCTCTACGGAGACTCTTTTTTCTTTTCCCAAGAAGCCGGCGTCCCTCTCTCGCATCTTCAGAGGATATCGAAGGATTTTAGAGATCACGTTCCTTCTCTTGGCAGTTACACACGCGCAGCAGAAGCTTCTTTTTTTTTTTCTCCCAGAATGAGCACTCACTGCTCTTTCCGTATGGGTGGGGCTGAATCAGAGCGCAATGAGCACTCTCATTCGTGTTCGTCGTCATTACTCAACTTTCCTCCTCAACCGTTGCGCCTTTTTCGACACTTCTTCAAAGATACTCTCTTGCCCTCCTGTTTTCCTTAGTTGACGTATTTACTCTCAAGAACGCATTAGGTATTGTCTTTAAAATGGAGGGATCCCCCAGCAGCACTGTGCAGCCGAAGGAGTCGCGCCGTCACAGAAGCAAATCGTCTCTGAGCGAAATAGTGGACACGCTGCGCCCGTCTCCTGTGCAGTGCAGGGGACTTGTCATCATCGCGGCTGTCGCATTCTTTCAGGAGATTGACTACGCCCCTGTTCGTGCCGTCGCGGCTGGCACCCTGGCTACTCTGTGGATTCTCACCAAAGTTGGGGCTATCAAAACATACGCTTGCAAAAGGGGCTCAAAAGAGCCACTCCCAACGGAGGATGTGGGGAAAACTGAAGCTGCCTCTTCAGACGAGACGCGTGCGATTCCTGAAGCGGCTCAGCGTGCGGCGGACCTCACGCAGACGGACGGAATACATGCCTCTGGAAGTGAAGAGGAGCTGTAACGTAGCGTAGCAGGGAGGCTCTAGTGTGCTGCACGAGATACAGCAGAGTTAACCACCCCCTTCACCTCCTCCTCCACTCACTGTTCGTTCCGTTTTCTTTCCGTACTCTCAATGAGTATGACTGCTTCGGATAATACGTTTTTTTTTTCTGGATGTGCTTCCTTTCTTTCGACTGCGATCATATAAATATATATATATTGAACGCAAAACGAACAGAACATTGTCTGAAAAGGAAAGAAACACACACACAAACGCACCTATCACTTGCTGATTTACAGATAGGGTTTTCTTTTTCTAATGTCGGATGCCAGAGCACCACTCGAAGTTCACAAAAGGAAGAAGAAGAAAGAAGAAGTACATGTATATATATTATTTACTTGCGTGTCGCTTTTTGCTTTATTCCAGCAAAGAAGGAGGATACGCAAGTAATATACTGTTGTTCTGCTAGTATTTCATCCACTCCCCCTTCCTTGGTGTCTAATACGAAGTTTCACATGCGCTCACTGGTATGCACGCCTCAGTCTCTCCACGCAACATCCTTCGTCGGGATTCTCGTCTTCTCTACAGGCACCACGAAGGGGTAACTGGGAAAACAACAACAACGACTCCAAAAACAAACAGAATTCACTAACAACTTCTCATCACGCTTAGTAGGACATCTATAATGAAAACCATTGCGTTGATTTCGGGTGGGAAAGACAGTGTTCTTTCGATACTCGCGGCGTGGCGCTTCGGCCACGAGCCGTGTGTATTGCTTAACGTGGCTCCCCAGCAAGAGAGTGCCTGCGCCGGTAGCGGCACTGCCGGCACCGACGCTGACATCGACTCCTACATGTTTCAGACGGTCGGACACGAGGCGGTGGAAGCGATTGCCGAGTGCTTTGGGCTTCCACTCCGGCGGTTTACGGTACGTCGCGGCTCCTCGAAGGATTTATCGATGCGGTACTCCCCGGCGCACCAGACGACTCCTGGCGACGAGGTCGAACAGCTGTTTGAGGCTCTCTCAGCAGTGGTGAAGGAGTTCCCCGACGTCGAGGGCGTCACAAGCGGCGCTATTCTGTCTAACTACCAACGCTACCGTGTCGAGGAGGTGTGCGGGCGGCTGGGGCTGCGCTCGCTGGCGTATCTCTGGCAGCGTCGGGCCTCCGAGGTGCTCGACATGGCGGCGGCGTGGCGTGTGCGAGCGATTCTTGTGAAGACCGCCTCGGTTGGCTTGGAACCGACGAAGCTTCTGGGCAAGTCTCTTGAACAGGCGCGCCCGGTGCTACAGCGGATGGAAAATTTGTACGGCTCGCACATGGCGGGCGAGGGAGGTGAGTTTGAAACCATTGTGCTTGATTGCCCGCTGTTCCGCGAGAAGTGTCTCAGCGTTGTATCATCCAAGTTGGTAATGGTCGATGACAACGACTACGCCCCGTGTGGCTTCAGTGTGCTTTCCGTGCAGACCGTGCCAAAGTCGGCAGAGGATGCTGCCGCTGACGCCGCGGTGCTCGAAAACCTTCGCTCCGAGCACTGTACCTTTCCATCTGACAGCATGATCGCGCTACCTCAGGAAACGCTCTTTATCCACAGCGGAACGCGCGATGCCGTCAGGGAGGTAAAGAGCGTCAGCGCTTTCTCGCAGTTCCTGCTTGATCCCCCACACAGTCTGCTCGTCCATGCGTTGCGTCGCGAGGCTACTTTACCGCTTGTGACCGGGGAAACGGAAACAACTCCGGGCTCGTGGGAGGCTTCACTTCGTGTACTGTTGTCCGAGATGCTTCACGACTTCACTGTGCAGTTACGCGGAACGTCTGGGGCTGGCGACGCCCCTGCCGAGTCGCCGGCGCTGCCTCATTCCCTTCCCGTATTCGTGGTGGTGCAGATCCCCCGGTTGCTGCTCCCGTGCTTTTACTCTTCGTGGGATTCTCTCTTTGTCACCACCACGCCTCCTGCACGGGCTGTCTTTGTCTCCGACGCGGTTGATACATGTTCGCCGTGCGCTGTTCTCGATTTTTTTGCTCCTCTCACTCCTACTGCCGCTTCAGAAAAGGCGGGGACCGAAGGAGCAGACACCACTACCGGCGTGGACAAGTCTGCACCGCTCCAATCCTCCGTGCGACACGACGTGCTGTACTCGCGTAGCGTCAGCCACTGGGCCGCGGGGTCGCCACACACGACCGCGCAGGCGGTGCAGCTGGAAGGCGTCCCCAGTGAAGACATGACCACACCGCCGGCGAATCGGCGGTCGGTCGTTACAGGACTAGTGGCGGGGCTGAATCCGTTGACGTGGAAAGTGGTAGACGAAACGGCCGCCGTATATCAACAGATTCCCACCAGCCTCTCCGCCGCCGACCGCGGTCTGGCCGCTCAGTTCGCCTACGCCTATGCCAACTGTATGGCCTACTTGCGATTCTTTCGTGTCGCGCCGACCGACGTGACCCACGCCGTGTTTGTCTTCGCCCGCGGCGCTAACACTGCCATGCTGCACGATCTGTGGCATTGGTGCGCGGGCACCGCACTTGAGTCCTCTCTTGGCGACGGCGGTCACACTGTCATTCAGTCTGACGCATCTTCCCTGGAGTATCCGGGGAGTGTTGTTCAGATTGCTCTGCAATGCACCACCAGCGTAAGCAACGAGTGAAATCCTCGCACTGCCGTGTAGAAGCTGTGCTTATGCGCGCACGTGGATCTCTCATTATTAATAAGCTCTCTTTTTTTCTCTCTCTCTCTCTTTCTTGCTTGTGCTACCCCCTCCCTCCTCCCACCCGCGACCATCGTTTCCATCTGTTATTGTTTTATTCTTCGTTCTAATTCGTAACCTTACTTTCGCTTACTACGAGCAAGCAAAAAAAAAAAAGTATTCTGTGAATGACATCCCCATACTGTCTCTCTCTCTCTGTGTCTCCCTCCTTTGATTCCCCGAATTGTAAATGTCACCACTTTTGCCCGACTTTTCACCCGACTACTGTTTTCCAACTCTGCTTCACTTGCTGTTTTTAACAAAGGAATTTGAACTACTAGATAATCAACATATCAAGCAACTTGCTATACATTCTCTATATATCCTTCTTTCCACTATTCACTGGCTTCGTTACTGGTGGTGTTGCTGTATCGAATTAGTGGAAAGAAGAGTGAGAGAAAAATAAAACCTCTTTTTTTTTTTTTTTGATCTTTATTAGTGCCAACATTCAAATTATTAATAAAGAGTATCCAACCGAACTGGTGCATTGGCCCGCTACATCATACCAACGTGCAGCAGCGTAAACCAACAGGATTACACTATCGTACAGCATAGACACACGCAAAAAAAGGAAATGACGGAGGCGGCGTATGTGTACGTTAACGGAAGCGAACGGCCTCTGATGGAGGACGGCCGTCTGTTTCTCGAGTTTCAGACTGGTAGCCCCGAACTAGCCCTCTTCGACGGGCGACACGTACCACCAAAGCCCATTGAGTTGGAACGCGAGAGCAGCGGTGGGTACGTGACGAAGCGGCGTCTGCTTCCATGCTCCTACTACCTACTGATGTTTTACGCCCCGGAGAACAAGACTTTCTACCCTATTCCCGTTGAACAAAAGTGCTTCTACGTGTTTGACCTTCCACATCGCACTTCGTCGACGGACTTGGGAGTCAACTTTGAGACAATCAGCCCCATTGAGGAGGCCTCCGTGTGCCCTGCTGGAACGCGCATTTGCGACGGGCGCGGCTGGGTTGTCTTCATCAACGAATACCAGTACAGCCAGATCTACCCCACCATGACGTTCGGCCCCAAGAATCAGTTTATCCGCATTGAATTTAGCGACATCCGGCTGTTTGAGGGAACAGAACCGAATGACCGCACCAAAGCTCGCTACACCGCGGCGCACGGCCCCCATTTGTCGCCACCTCCGCCGGGCCACCCCTCCCCGAGCCGCATGATACCGCACTCTATGGCCGATCCCCGTTCAGGCCCCTCGATGATGGCACGTCAGCCACACATGGGCAAGTCACAGGCTCCGTCCTCGGCCCTTGAGGCTCCCGCCCCCATCGACGCCTCCCTCGGCTCCGGACGGGACGTGAAGTACTGCATCGCACAGGTAAGCGCCGACGAGGCGACCAAGATCGCCGAAACTGGCGCCTACTTCCCCGCGCCAAAAGGCGCGTCGGCACTGTTTGCGCTGGCGCGCGAGTGCTCAACGTTAGTGGTCATCTTTATCACCGACCGCACTGCCATCAATGGCTCTGCCGAGCTTGTGCTTGAGCCTAACCACAAACCAGGGTCCGGCTTCGGCTTGCGCTGGATCGTCCGGAACGTGTGGATCGACAGTCGCTCCCTTGCAGCTATCCCACAACTTCCACCCATTTTTAGCCTAGAAACAGGCCACCCCCTGCACCCTAACGTGGGTGCAGCGGTTTGCAAAACCATTGAGCAGTTTCGGGGAAACAGTCGCGGCAACAGCCATGGTGGCCAGCACCATCACCTACATCACCACCAACACCATCAAAACAGCAGCAGCGGCGGTAATGTGGCGCATAGCCATCACAATGTGGTATTGCTAAATAATGGCACTACCGGTGGAAACACTAACAGTAGTAATGGGGGTGGTGGCCATCACGCCATCGGCGCTAACAATGCCGGCAACGCCAACACCAGTGGCCCCAACTCGAACAATACGAGTGGCATTAACAGCAGCGGCGGTGGAGCCGGTGGCAGCAGCATGACAGGTGGCGGACCACCCAGCCAGTACCGTCAGCGTGGAGGACAGGGATCGGGGTACCCCTCTTCTGGTGGCCGAGGCGGCGGCGGCTCCGGCTATGGCGGCCGCGGCGGAATGGGCGGTCCGTCCGGCAACGGAAACTATCGCGGTGCTGGTAGGGGCAAGCGCACGTACAATCCTCACCCGAAGGATTCCGAACGCTTTTAACCACATCTCCGCTCAGTCCACCTTTATTCGCTCGCGCGTTACTGTCGTCGCAGCGATGTAACCAACATTCACGGCTCTGTCGACTTGCACTCACATTATTGTTTCAATCACTATCTTTTTGTTTTGTGACTGTTTTTCATCCCCATCCTACTCCTTGTTGTAGTTTCCGCTGTTGTGTCTACTCTCTTGTTTAAAATAAACTCACACTATCTAATCATAATTATTAATCTTCACCTTGTTTGCTCTTTTTTTTTCTCCTTCGTAAAATGCGTCAACGGTCAGAAGCGGAGGTAATGCAATGCCGGAAACGGCTTCTACAGACACTAATACATCGGCGTCTTTTCTCTCCCTCTCTCTCACTGTCGCACTTACTCGCTGTACCTTTCGCCTTTCTTTACATGTATGGTTTGATTTACGCGCATGTACAACCGCTTGGTACAATTATTTTTTTTTTTACAAAACCGCAGTAACATGCGTGCTAAAGACAGGTATATGAGTGCAGTATAACCAGTGAATGCAGCGTAGACGCGCGCCTAGCCAGACACACACACACTCTCTCTTTCCCCCTCTCCTACCACAATTCTGTCTTTGCTACAGATATGGTGAAAGTCACCGAAGCGAATTGCGTGGAGAAATGAGGAAATTGCTGACAACTATCAGAAAAAGAGAGTGAATGAAATGAGTATCACCTTTGAATCGTAGCTGAAACTAAGTGTTTTACGATAAATGACAATCCATGACATTCTTGTTTTTGAATGCTAATGCCTATATTTCTCTCAGATAGTCATTTCCCATCCCACCTCTGTTTATATTCCCCTCTCTGCACCTGGTTTTACCCGTAGTAGCCGTCACACACCTCACATCGTATGCTTTAAAAGAAAACAACAACAACAACAACAACACAACATACGACACACACACACACGCGCACGCACTACTCATCGGAAAAGCTAAAGGTATTCTGAGCGACACGCATCACCGTCTATAGAAAACTATTTTTTCTTCTTCTTCCTCCTCTTGTTATTGATAGGTGTTATTCTGTGTCTTATCCCCTCTCTTGTACACGCAGCTGTCATTAATTCAAGTATAGAACACATCCACTTTTCGTCCCATTTCCTTTGACCTTCTTTCTCTACCACCCATGAATCCCAACGACTACTCTGCGCAACCGACGTCCAGTGCACCCGCTCAGCACCCGCCTACGCTGTCGCCGAGCATTTTCGCAAATCAAGACAATACCAAGGACGGCGTTACTCCTATTCGCGTCGGGAACGACGCGCAGAGCCAAGGGTGGTTGAGCAACTCCGACAATCGTAGTGACAGAAAGAGAGTGACGTTCTGCGACGAGGCCCCGGAGCAGGGAAACAGTACGCTGGATATCATGTTCGGCAGCGGCGCCCTACAGTTCGACTCCATACTCAGCTCCACCTCGCCGGTGTTCCGGCAGTCGGTTCCGTCGCCGCCGTCACCGTCGCGTCTGCTGTTTCCTGCCCCTTCCGCGTCCGCCTCCCAAAATGCCTCCGACATTGTTGACACCTGTCGTCGTTGCCAGCAATTTGCTTCGATGAAGGAGAATCTGCGCAGTATAGAACGCTCCTATGTCCGAGAAATCGAGGGTCTGAAGGCGATGGTTACAGAGCTCAGCGCTGACCGCGATAATGCCCTCCAACAGGCGGAGCGTGGCCGCAGAGCCACCGAGGACTTGCGGCAAGCATTGTTGGTACGAGACAGAGAGCTGCAGGCCCAGCGCTCGGACAGCCTGCAAAGCGATGATGAGCTGCAACGAATGAAGCGGGCGTACAACGCACAAACCGAAACACTGACGCGCGAGCGCGAGTATTTTTTCGAGTGCACTCGGTTTTACCTCGAGTCGAGTGAGGCCTCGGCTCGCCGCGAGATTGAATTGCATGACGCCGCTTGGCGAAGTGAGTTGAAGTACCAAGCACAGGCCACGCTCGCCGCACAAGTCCCTTCCTCTTGTTGCGCTTCCCACTCCCAACAGCGCGCAGCGATGGCTGTCCCGCGTGTCGACCTTGGCAGATTGACGGTGAGCGACGACGCCTGCAGTGAGGCCTCCTCCACCCTCATTGACGAAAAACGAGCTCTGTCGCGACTCTGTTCACCACGCAATCCGCGCGGTGGGTCTGTCTCTCGCGGCGACCATCACGCCGCCGAGCAACAGTCGCTTCAGCGCGTCCAGCAGCCGAGTGGTGGCAACAGCGCCGCTCACGTGCCTACAGAACCCACCGCTAACGGCGACAGCAGCGTTACAACGCCGGGCGTGTCGGCGCGCAAGGAGACGCTTTTGGCAGAGGTGGCGGCGGCAAAGGCTCGAGTGGAGGCGGAGCTGCGTGACGCCCAGCAACTCAACGCGACGGTAATTCAGGAGAACGAAATTCTCCGCTACAACGTCGAAGAGCTGCACACGCTCACGGAGGACATGCAAAACGAAATCGACGACCTGATTCTCAACGAGGTGCTTCTGCGAGAGGCCGAAACACGTGCGGTCATCGAGCTGGACTGTCTGCGCGAGCGGGAGGCCTTTTGGGAAACGTGGCGGGCGCTGGACACACCCGTTGCCAGTGATACCACCAGCCACAGGCCCTCTTCTGCCCCGCCGCCCGCGTTGGCTCCCATTACGCCAGTCCCCACCGCTAGTGCCACGGGTGGGAGCCCCACGACACTGCCGCCGTTGAGTCTGGATAAAGGACTGATGGAGTGGAAAAAGCACCGCATGCATGTAGACCCTCTGGCAGATATCCCCAGCAGCTCGGGCAACATCAAGCCAGCGGCAGCGTCTGGGAATGTATCGTCGCTTCCGCCTGGCTGGGAGACACAGCTAAAAACAACGTTTCAAGCACTGCTTCAGCCCCTGCTGGAGGAGTTGCCTAGTAGGTTCGAGAAGATAGAGAAGGGTGTGGCGTTTTCTAACACTCTGCTGCGCTCCGTGGACGCGCGCGTTGCCGAGACGCACGCCATGCTACTGGATGCCAGTGCGTCTGCCCCTATCACGCCCCGATCATCGCTTGCTGAGGACGGCAGGGTGGACGCCGCGGCGCGCGGCGGTGCCACATCAAACAGTACAAGGGAAACACATGTCGGTGGCGGAACAGCGATGAAAAAGGACCGTAACGGACATGGCAAGACTACTCCATCGCTTGACGCTTCCGTTGTGGCAGAACTCCACGCCAAGATGGAGGCGAGTCTTCTGGCGGTTGGTGCATCGCAAGACATGCGGCGCCAACACGGACTTACCGGAAGCCAAGGCTCCAACGAAGGGCACGGCGGAGCGTCCACCAAAGACTCGACGCGTACTAGCTCTCACCGCAAGAGCTCAGTGGATGTGAAACCTCTTTCCGCCGTCACGAGCCCCACTGCGGATGAACAACAACCGCGCTCGTGGACCGAGGGCAGCACGCGTCCCGCATCGCAACTAGCCCCTCTCGCGCTTTCCCGTGAAGACATCAACGGTGGCGGCAATGGCGCACCTCTCTTGTCCCCTGTGAGCTTGCCAACACCGAAGCAGGTACGTTTTGAAAATTGTCTGCCGTCATTTGCCGACGAACGTACGAGCGTGGGGTCCCCTCTAAACAACAACAGCATGAGTGGCAGCAGTAGTCGATTCATGGTGCCTGGCGAGGAGCTGTTTCAGCCGGAAGAGATCAGCTTCTCGGGGGTCGGCTCCCACGAGTGGGACTTGCTTGACAGCGACGACGAGTCGATTCCTCCGGTCCCTGACACTCTGAAGCGCAAGGGGCCGTTTGATCTAACGAGTCCCACAACACGTAAAAAGTAGTGCACACTGCCTAGTGAACATCTTCTTACCTTTTCACTCCTCTCACCCCCCTCCCCCTCCCACGCCCCCACGCCTTTCATCTTAACATTGGCATCCGCACAAATAAATATATAATTTGATGATCTTATCAATCATATTTTACGGGACGCTAGTACTTTTTGTAAGCTGTGCACTTCAACACAAGAATATTTTAGAATGATCAGCCTAACTGTTAGAGCATCCCCTATATATATAGATGAGAAGAGAAGGTGTACTTTATACATGGATAAATATAAATACATATTCTATTTTGGCGTTTCCCCCCTCTTCTTGTTACGACGGTCCGTGCTGTGCATACGTACCGCCAACTCTTTTTCTTTTCCTCTTCGTGCGTGACCTCTTCAAATTACATAGGGCTGAACTTGTTCCCTCCCAAACAAAAACACGCATTCATACACGCACGCCATCTGCTTTGCACTCAAACATGGCCCTGGCATAGATTCTTTTTTTCTTTTTTTTTTCTTCTCCTTCTGTTGCTTTCGACTGCCTTTGTTTTCTATTCCCTAAACGAGTAGAACTTCTAATGCTTTTTCACTCACTCAGCTTGAAGACATTTTTCTTGCTTCGCGTGGACACCGTCCATAATCTTTACGACGTTTTTGATGCGGAGGTATGAACTGGAAGATTTCGTTGATGAAAGGATTAATACGTTCTCCAACTTTTCTCTGTACCTTTTCCATGTACTTTTTTTTTTGAGTGTGTATCATCGTAAATGAGTGAAGTGTCCCAGGGTGTTCTTCTCTCCACCACCTTCTCCCTCTACCTCTCTTTCTGTCTGTCCCTCACCTGTTACTGAATACGGTATCTAAAAGGGAACATTTACACTCTTAGAATCACTCACATCGGTGTCTCGTCATCCTCAAACTCTCGCGAGAGACTGAAGCGACACTCAAGCAGAGGTTTTTCCTTTTTTTTTTTCTAGTTTACCTCTCTTATTTTATTTTGTACTAGGAAAACGAATTTCTGTGTGCTATCTTCTTTTCAACTACGACTCCTGCCCTAAACAGCATATTTGCCTCCCCACCCTTCCCTTCACAAGTGTTGTTCTCGCAGCATGTCCACCCTATTCAGCAAGCGTCCTCGACTAGAGAGCACTACCACTGACAATGAGGGAAAGTCTCTCGATTCAAGTCAGTCCCCTCCAATCTTCTCCGCCGAGGCAGATGGCGTGATGGAAAAGGTGGAGGCGGTGTCGGCCATTAATGACAACGCTGTTCAACTTTTGATGGAGCAATGGAGGAGCACACAAATTGAGAAGGAAGTCTTGTCTAACACGATGCAGCGCATGGAGTCAGACTTGCTGTCGTCCTCGGTTGAGAAGCTCAACGCTAAACTGAACTCACTGGAGTGTCAGAACGTTGTCAACAAAAAGATGCACCTCGTCGAGAACCTTCTGACGCAGCTGAGCACCACAACCTCCATCACCTCTGGCCAGCTCGTGGACAACGTCAGCCGCCGTGTTGAAGAGTGTGCGTCGCAGATCGACTTGCGCCTCGACTCCCAGTTGAATCTCAACGAGGAGCTGACGAGTGCGGTGCAGTCCATGCTGTCCAATCTGCTGGAGGCGTTGCGGGATGTGACCCGCCAGGCGATGCAACTCGAAATTGAGCATCACCAGAAGAACGCCGCGCTCGCTCACCTTCTCGCCCGCAACGAGTTTCTTGCTCTTCGGTCGCAGATCAACAACCGGGAGGTGCGCGCGTTGATGGACATCGTCAACTCGTTGATTGAAAAAGCCGCCAACATGGAAGCGGCACAAAAAGACTTGCGTCGCAGCAAAAGACACGTGCGCATCCTCGAGCGGCATCTTGATCTGCACGGGATTGGCTCTGCGTTCGCTGAAGCACAACTGCAAGAAGAAGAGGAATCGGAGGCGGCCGCCACGGAAGGGGGCGTGTATGGGCTGACCCCACCGCCTGCTCCCGACGCGCGCATCCGCACCGTCGCCCCGCAGTACTATGCTCTTAAATTTTTGGAGCACAAGGAGCTAACCATTTCCGACCTCTTCGACGAGTTGGTCTGCGCAAGACGGGAGTGCGAGGAACACAAGAAGGCCCGAGCCGAAATGATGCAGGCCGTGCGTCAGCTGCAACACGACGCGATGATGGTACACCAGAGTTACCTCGAGGAGAAGCAGCGGCGGGAGAACGCCGACCGACGCATTGTGCAGATGGCGAAGGAGCGCTTGCGCCCCACCACGCGCGCCGCCTTCGACGAGGACATGACGCGCATGCGCGAGAATTACTCAAAGGTGGTGGACGACGCCACACAACTGGCGGTGTCAGTGACCGTCGCTCGAGAAGAACTGCGGGTCGCCCTGGAGGAACGCGACACGCTGCGGGGCAAGATAGAGCAGATGGAACGCGACGCACAGACTGATCGAATCTTTCAGACACTGTCGCACCTCCGCGCACTGTACGACGACAACGTCTCAAGCGTCGAGAACGCCCTCGTGCTGGCAGAGACGCAGCGCAGAGTCGCGACGAATCTCGTGCAGCAGCAGCGCGAGGAGTACTCCGCGAACGTCGCCGCAGCCTCGCGATCCGCCGCTCTCAACCACGCTCTCTCAGAGGAGCTGCATGGTCAGCACGAGCGAGCGGCGTGGCGCGATCCGCAGCGCGGTAGCAGGGGCAGTGGCGGCGACGACGTGGAGTCCTCCGTCAAGGCGTACGAGGCCGCCATCAGCGACCAAACTAGCGCATTGCAGCGCGCGATTGACGGGCTGGAGCAGCGCAGCCGGGACCGCGCCGCCGACATGGGTGCGTCTCTCTCAAAGTACAGTAAGCAAATTGAGCAACTCGTGTCGGTGTTTCAAAAGTTTCAATCCTCCACATCGCCTGCTTCAACGGAGTCAAAACGTGCTGGTGGAGCTCAGGGTTATTCATCGTCACACTCAGGGACAGCGCAGGCCGGACAAGCGGATAGGAAAGACCGGCAGCTCCGCACTATGCGTGGCGTGCTTCAAAAGTGTCTCCAGTACCTCTTCAGTGAGATGAAGACGATGGAAACTCAGCGGGCTCTTCTGCTGGATCGTTCACTGTCCGACAGTGACTTTGTATCCACCCTGCAGAGCGAGCTTCAGTACCGCTACCGGGAAATTGACAGTTTACAGTCACAGTTGCGCGACGCACTGCACATCGTTTCACAGAACAGTCTGACGGTTGCAGAGAGCGCGACACAGCAGCAGCTCTCCGTGGAGGATTCGCTGAATGCAACCGAGGCGAAGGAGAGGATCGACGCGCTCTCTGAAGAGTTAGAGGAACTGCAACTCCAGCTTGCGGAGCAACAGCTCGCGCTGGAGCAGCAGCAGCAGGAGAAGACGCAGCTGACGGAGGAGTTGGAGAACGTGCGTAGGACGGAGCAGCTAGCGGTGGCGGAGAATGCAAAGCTTCGTGCCGCGCTTCAGTCGAGTCACTCGCGGGAGCGCATCGGCGTCGTTGAAATTCTCCGTCTTCAGGATGCCATTCAGAGCCGTCTCTCACAGTCGTTGCCTCTTGCGGCGAGCACTGACACTGAATGCGCGATTGAATCGGAGAGCGGAGAGGGCGAAGACAGCTGCAGCAACAAGCACCACAACGATGCGGCTGGGGAGGGCGCGCAGCTGCACTCCATTAGCAGTGATTTGCACCAGTCCATCAGCGATCTGCAGAATGATGTGTCTGGCATCTTTGCGGCGGCGGAGGCGTCGCGGGCTGCTGTGGAAAAGCAGCGGGAGCAGCACTCCACGACCCTCGATGCGCTGGGCGCGCAGCAGCAACTGGTGCAGGGTAATGTGGCGGCAGTGGCGGCGCATGTGACGTCGATTATCCACAACCTACAGCGTCTCTTCAGCGCCCGCTGGTCGGCGGAGCTAGACCAACTCTCCACCCTGGCCACAACGGCTGCGGAGGGGACCACCACCCCGGCGATGGAAGCCGCCGCTCGACAGCGCGCCGCACAAGAGGCTCGGTCGGCCGCGGAGGCAGAGGCGGCTGCCGTTCAGCGACACATGGAAAGTCGCTTGGCGGAAATGGAGAGTTCCGTGCAACGGGCACAGGAACATAACGGCAAACTGCTGCAGCTGCTGCGAAAGTCCACTTCAGACGCCGATCAAAACCGACGACGAGTGGTCGAACTGGAAAGTGAGCTTGCCGCTTTACGGCAGCAAGCGCATCACGAGCAACCAACACAGGAAAGTGATCAGCCTGAGCACGACGTGGGTGTTGTCAACCAAGTGACTGATGAAAACATTCCCCCTACAAGCGACCACTCTGGTATTCCCGACACATCTACTGACCACGCCTCGACTACACAGGCGCCTGATTCCGAGAATGAAGAGAACACACTGCAATAGTCACCGCAGATTTGTAGTGGGTGGTCCACGTGACACAGGTGCGACCCACCACATATCAGTGGTACTGCCATCGTCATTGGTGCTTTAAAAGAGAAATGTGGGTATGCGTATTTGTAATGCATGATATTTCCTCTTTATATTTTTTTCTATTACGCTTTAAAGTTTGAAAGAAACGAATAACATGCCTTATTGGATTATCTCTCTTTCATTTTTTTTTGTATTTCTTGTTCAAGCAGAGTATGGCGCAACCGAATTTAAATTTTACCAAGAAAGACTACTCGTGATGTTATGTCTGTGCTCTTGTTCTCTGCAGAGTAACACTTCTTTTTTCCCTGGTGTATTGGGGGAGGGGGGGGCGAAGGCCGAGCCTCTGCCAGCGCGTTTGAAGCTCCAAATCTTTTGCACGAGACAGTTAGCCCTTTTGCGTGTCGCGATGATACCACCAGGCCTGCAGTTTCCTTTCTACTCCGGCAAAAAAGAAAAACACAAACAAACACAACAACACACATACACCCTTTTTCCGCATTTCAATACATGCAATCACTTACTACGAAGGTTTTAAAATTTTATTTATAGAATAATAGGAAAAAATAGTAGTGTCTCGATCAAGTTAGTACTGCTGGTATATTTTTTTTTTAATTATCCACTTACTACTTCTCGCGCGTTGTGACTCTTCTTCTTTACATTCTTTCTAGTTGTTGCATTATCCGTCATACGTTTCTCCGAAAGCTCCGTCATAAAGGTACGAGAAGAAACAAACAAACAAGCAAAACAAAAACAACTTACAATACTAATAGAGGTGAAAGGTTCAGTCTAATCATGAGCGAGCGCAAGTCAAATGTCAAGGTGTCGGACATGAGCCCGGAGATGCAGAATGACGCTCTCGAGGTCGCAACAAAGGCCATCAAGGAACATCAAATGGAGAAGGACATCGCGGCGCAGATCAAGAAGGAGTTCGATAAGCGTTACCACCCAACGTGGCAGTGCATCGTCGGCAGGGCATTCGGGGCTGATGTGGTCCACGAGTCGAAAAACTTCATTTACTTCTACGTGGGCCAAATCTCCATTCTTCTGTGGAAGGCGGGCTAAGAGTGAGATGCCCAGTATCGGATGCCCGTAGTTGCGTTACCCGCCCCCCCCCCCTTTTTTAACTGTCGTTTTACATTGTTCCTTATGTTCTCATGTACATAGTCACGATCTCGTGTTGGGGAAGGACACAGTGGTGTAAACTGATGATGAGTGCGACTCTTAGCGTTTGCATTCGTTACCTCTCTCTTTTGTGTTTTCGAATACCAAAACCTTCTAGACTCCAGGGTACTGGAACATGTACACTAATTTGTCAGGGAGATGAAAGTCAATGTGTTTTATGATTTTTCTTAAAGACCCCCCCTAACGCACCGCATTTCCAGCCTGCGATACACTGACAGTACGTAGTCGGTTAGTCTGGCGAAGCGTTTTCAATGGGTGACAACTTTGTCTTACGCCGGAGCGCTGAGTTCATCAGAACTATCACGTGCTTCTACATGATTGCACAAAAACAAACGAACAAACGAACAGGCAAACAAAACAGAAAACGCCCGTTCATCTCTGCTTACCTTATGACGCATAGTTGTCTCTTAACGCTATCACATTATCTCTCTTCTCCTCACTGATACATCTGATACATCTTTTTCTTTTTGGCTTGCAGTTTTTCTGTAAACTGTCTCTGACGGACGTATTACCCTCCCCCCCCCCATCTATATATGTACTGAAGATCTTCTACGTATTAGAGATGCTTGTGTGTCTTCGCCGTATTGCAAGTGAGGAAGTATGCTCGCAGCGTCCCGCGCCCAAAGTAGAAGACCTGTATGTGCTGACAACGTCGCAGGGCCGCTCTGTGGGGGCCGATGGAGAAGGTGGTGCTGTCACGGTGACTGTGGCAGATGTGGCAGATCAGTCCGCGCGAAAAACGGCCCTCTTCGACAAGGTCTGCAGTAGCAGCAGTGAGTTGGGACACGAGATCCTGCTGCCGCTGCTCCGACGTATCACAGACGCGGATCGCTCCGCGTCCCAAGCGGTAATGGTTGTGGACGGCACCCAATTCGCTAGAGAAACTGTGATATTCGGCTGTGATGGATTACTTCAAACTGCTTTCCGAGCACTGATGAGGATGGGGCCGGTCGCGTTCATCTTCGCTGGCTCAACTACCCTGTGCGATGGAGACTGTCTGGAGGACACGCTTGGGCGCTTAGGGGCGCAGGAAGACGGGCAGCAAGGCGCCTCTCCCACTATCATTGAAGACAGCGTCGACCGCTTTACTGCGGTAGAGGACATTGAATATGAGACGGTATCAGAAGACAATCTCGACTCCCTCGTCCGAGCACTCCAATGCGGCAGCCGCCGCTCGCAGCACCAGGTCATCAGCATCATTATTTCCTTCGCGGACGGCTCGCCAAACACCACTCTCCAGATTGTGTCTCTTGCCGTTCAGGAGATTTACACCAGGATGAAGTCTACCCGTCACTCTCTCACCACTGCTGCCGCCTTGATCGAGGCGCGCGCGCCGTTCGTGACGTTTAGCGGCTCGCAGCTCTGTTTCTTGTTGAAGCCGGCTCTCCTTGGTTGGCAACCCGGTGCGTGGATTTCTTGCGCAGTCCCTTCGTCGCCTCCCACCGACGACGCCTGCGAAACATTCCGGGAGGCGTTTTGCATCTTCCAATCCGCCTCACGCATCTACTCTTCTAGAATTAGTGTCACCAACAGTGCTTCCCAACTTGCGACTTGCAGAGACGGCGGTGCGGTTGCTGTGGCCCAGACTAGAGGTGCCAACACCAGCAGCGCCTTCTCGACGCAACAAATGGAGACACCCTGTAAACCGCTGACACGCGGCAGCGCAGAGCACCCGGCTCCTGTGCCCGCAATGCAACACGAGACGGCGACGAACTTCACCTCAGGCGCAGCAGCATCTTGTCTCCACACCACGGCCCGTTCAGGCGGCAGCGGAGGTGGATGCCACGATGAACCAGTTTCTGGAGATGATCAGCTACCATCAGAAAGAGCTTCGCGACTCGAACAAACGCGAGGAAGAGTACAGGCGATGTATTGTGGAGATGGAACGACTCCTCAAGGCAAAGGAGAATGTGATTGCGGAGCTGCGGCAGCAACTCGAACGGCAGAGCAGCGTGGAGCGTGCAGCACCTGCTGCGGCCCGGCCGTCAGCGTCTTCTCGACCTGGCATTTCTTCGCCCACTGTCGATGCGGTGCCCGAGAGCAGCAGGCATCAACGAGAGATGGAAGAGATGATCCGCTCACTGCAGCGTCGCATCCAGGAGAGGGACGCGGAGATGCACCGCATGCGTGACGAGCAGGAGTCCCGCCTCCGCACGCTGACCAACGACGTGGAGCGGCTACGACACCGCCTGGCGGCCCAAGGAACTGAGAGCTCTGTTAACGTAGGTACAGGCGCCACATCGTCGCATCTTCATTCCCGTGCCGGCCGTGATAGTGCGGAGAGACGGGATGGTGGCCCTCGCGTGCTCATTTCGCCGTCCCGAGGCGACGGCGACGTCACCGCCCCTGACGTATCCGCAGACTCCTCATCTCACGGGAGACTGCGTGATAGTGACAGAGTATCTCCGGGACGGGATATAAGTTTCGAGCCCACTCCTTCATTGGTAGAGACACTGCATCCGTCGCCTGTGCGCCAACGACCTCAGCCTCAGCGTCGTATGTCTTTTGAAGAATATATGGGGTTGAATCCATCGTACAAACTGGGCAGCTCACTTCATCTTGAATAGATTCCTGGGAGAAGAACTTGAGGGCGCTGACTTACTCTGTTTGTTTTCTTCCCCCCTTGTTGCTCTCTTCGTTGTCGGTATTTTCTGACATTACGTTCTCCTGCCTTCTGTTTCCTTTTCTTCTTATTTTTATCCCCCCCCCCTTTGTGCTCCACTCCATGTACTTATTGTCCTGTACCAATATGTCGTGTTCTTTTTTTTGCCCCTTCTTCGTTGTTGTTGTCTTTTTTTTTCTTTTACACTTTTTTTTTTGCTTGCTGCATTCCTGCATCTTGCTCAGCTGATAGTCGTACCTGTGCAAAGCGGATAACAACAATTAAAAAAAAATATTGGAAACGAGTGCATTCTCTACGCCACACTGAAGTTCTTATCACTGGCAGCAGCCACGTCGTCAACTTGTCCGCGGAGCGCTTGCAGTGTAGAGCGGAATAACAAGCGAACAAGAAAACTGTGAGCCAGACAATTATTTTTTTTCATCAAGGAGGTGGAGAATAATAACAAATGGCAAACAGTCTTTCGTTGCGTGCGTCCACACGTATGATCTTGGCAGTTTTCTTGTTGACGAATCCCTACCTATGCCAATACTGTGCTTTACCATGCAGTCTACACAGGTTTCTTGTGTTTATTTACCGATGCTTGTTTTCGGAATTGTTACATTCCTTATATATCTAAAGACCCCACAGTATCTTCCCATTTTCTGCATCTTCAACCCCCACTTACCCGCCTCCTCCCTCGCATGACGTCTCTTCTCACTGATTAAACTCTCTTCACGGTTGTTATATCTACCGGTCCACCCTGGAGTGCCTTCCCATTTTTCACTTCTCGCTGTCGGAGTCCTGACGGGGCCTCTCTACAGTAGCGAAAGCGTCAAGCATTCTGTCCCGTGCTCCATGAAACGGCAACGCTTTGACAGCGACGACGATGATGACGATTATGATCTCGTTGTGAATGACGGCGACAGCTCCCGTTTTGTAAAGCAGAGTCCTGTTTACGCTGATTCAAATTTACAGGTCTCAGGTGGGGACGCGAGGACGGACGATATTGGGAGCGACTGTCTCAGACGTGAAACTCTGCGGGAGCGCGGCGTCAGTGTGTCCTCTTCGTCGTCATCTCGCGAATCCTCTCCCAAGCACGCCCCCACGTTGTCAACTTTGTCTGCGCTTAATAGCGGTGCCACACCAAGATGTGCTGCTGCTGCTGCTGCAACAAACGCGCTGGACGACACCGCGCACGACGCTCTCGCAGCTACCAGGTTACCCGAGCGATTCTTCCTACCAGACGATCGCGACATCGCGCCGCACTTGGCGCCGTTCTTTGACAAGGCGCTCTACAGTATGTACGCTATTCCCCTGCAGTACCTGGAGCGCCAAGACCCTGTCGATGACACACTCCTCGCGCACTACACAGGCGATACGCAGTGCCCCGAACAAGAGGGAAGCCCACGACAGGGTGTATCGCCTGGCTGGCGCTGGGATGGCGTCGTGCGAGGACGCCGGCTTCCTACTAGTGATGTTCTCTTTTCTTGATTGTCACGATGACTCTCAAAGATGCGTTGTGCGGTACCAAATCATTATTATTATTTTTTAATCATATAGGTATGTGTTGTGTGTGTGTCAGCGTCCTAGTCCTTCTCGCCTGTCCTCGTTTTCGTCGGTGATATCTTTTTTTCCCCCTTTTTTTTTTTGCATAGTTGTGTATTTCTCGATAAAAGTATGTAGCCCAGTGCCTGTGGATAGTGTCTCTTTACTGCCGCGCACGTTGGTCAAGAACAGTTATGCAAAAGGACGACAACATCAAAAAATGTGTCCTCTACTTACTACTTTTCGCATTTCTCTCTGTAAAAAGTACAAGCGCCGTCATCCTGAATTGATTGATGACTTTTTCAGAAGAAATCACTTTATCAAAAACGAAGATCCGAGCCGTTCCGTGCTCTCTTTACTAGGCACGCACTTTCAGCAAGATACCATGTCTGAGGATGATGCGGTACTATTCACCCGGGAGGAGGAGAATCGCATGCAAACGCTTGAAAAACAAGAATCTCTCACAGAGGCAGAGAGTGTAGAACTTGCCCGAATCAAGCAGAGGTACCACGCTTTCCTGGAGGAGGGCGAAGCACGACTGCGTGCAGGGGCACCAAAAGAAGTTCAGCAGCGTCGGGATGGTTTTCTGACTTCGGCCTCCAAGGCTGCGTATTTCTGGGGCTCGTTGGTGGCGACGGCGCTTCCTGGGTATGTGGGGCGTCAGGCTGGTGTGACTCCCGACTACCACCACTGGAACTTTATCGATGACCACCTCATCCTTGGGGCACTACCCGTCATCACGGCAGTCGGCTCAAGCGGGAATCATCTGCAGCAGCTCGCGTCGCAACTTGAGGAGGCGAACAAGAGTCTGGGTCTCGTTGTGGCAGCGTTGGAGACGTCAGAGATGAATGGTTTTGGCCTTGGTGTGATGCAGTTCGCACAAGAGAGAGATTGGAAGGCGCAGTTTGGCGACACTCTGCACTACATTCAACTGTCTATTGAGGACAACTACGCGGCGGTCCCTGTGGAGGATGCCGTCAACGCAGTTGAAGCGATTCAAGACACGATTGTGGGTGCAAGGTGCGTGTACATTCATTGCAAAGCAGGAAAGGGTCGCAGCTGGATGATTGTCATGTGCTACTTGACGGCTATCGCTGGTATGGGCTACGTAGATGCGCTGGAATTGATTCGGAGGCGTCGCCCACAAGTGAATCCGTCCAAAGATCAGCAGCACTTTGCGTTTAATTTCAAACGCCTGTATGATGACTACAGATTGACCCACCCTCGTGCGGCATAGTATGTCTTGCCCCTTCACTTCTTCTTGTTCTTGTTCTTGTTCTTCTCCCTTTTCTTTTTTTTTTTACTCGATCATGCTGTGTAATATCTGCTTAGGAAATATATGATGACAACGGATATACTGCATCTGTACGGGTGACAACACAGATCCATGAAGCTTGAAAAAAAAGAATCGAAAAGGAAGAAAACCAGACTGAACTTGGTATGCTTCTTTTTCCCTTATGTCTTGTTCCTTTTCAATGTGTGTCCTCTGTGCTTCTATGAGTTATCGTTATCAGTAATGTATCGTTACCCCGTAATGAATAAAAGCATATTGTTTTCTGTACGCATACATACACACTTTGCCTTTTTTTTCTTGTACACATTAGCTCCTCTCATATCGAATGTAAAACACGTCCGTCATCACTTTCATTCTCAACAATCCGAAACCTTCTCAACGATTTCCTTTTTAAAGTGGGTCATTACTTCTCGATTGGCAGACTGCGCCTAGAGACGCAGACACTCTTAATATCGGCGCTATCTAATTGTGGTGTTTCGACGAACTCACGAAGCATCACTTTAAATATCACAAGGTGTGAGCCTCTCCATCAATAAAAGTGAAAAAAAAATAAGAAACACATTCATTACTAATTATTAAAAAAAAAAAAAACACGTTCTTTTTTCCTTTTTGTTAGTCATGTCTTCTTCGGTGTCAGCCGTGTGCGATCGAATTGGCGAAATTAGTGCGGAGACCACACAACCGCAGTTGGTGAAACTAGCAAGTGAATGCGAAGCTCATCTGGGCAAGACGTCGACTATACTCGATGCGGTGGAGAATAGCCTGAGCGTTTCCACGCCGACACAGCGCTTAGTACTGTGGTACTTTGTCGACAGACTTGCAAAGCAGCACGAGATGTTCCTAGACGCTATTCGCTCAAAAATTATACTGTGGGGTACCAAATTCGCACCTCCTACAGGCACGCGCGAGTGCGACGAGTTTGTCAATCTGCTTCGGGTTTCGTTCACTCCTATTTATGGCGACGCCGTCGTCACACTGATTCTGACGCAACTGGGCCTTCTTCCGCGTGAGCAGACCTCGATGGGGGCGGGCACCGCAGTGCTGGCGGCGCCAACCGCTGGTCTTCGGCGCACAGAGCAGGCGCTGGTAAAACAGCAAGCTGCCCTGCGCACGTTCGGCTCCTTTGTCACCAAGGGGGTGACGGTCGCGCGACCGCAGGAGCTGCGACACAAGCTACTCGTCAAGAAGAACGACAGCGAGATGGCCATGGCGGTGGCGAGCAGCTACGCTCCCGCGCGCCCGGTGGAGCTGGCTGTCCCCCAGCGCCACGCGGACGCCGACGCACCGCGAGGCCACATGAAGGCGTTACCGGCAGACCACATGGCACGACACATTGAGGAACGCCGCAAGCGGCTGCGGGACGTGATGGAGCACGACCGCGCCGCACAGGAGCAACGCGACCAAGAAGAACTGCTCCGCAAAGTCCGCAAGGCTGACAGGACCGACACAGACAACGACACTGGTTTACAGACGGCAGGCACGGCCGCTGGCGCTGTAACGGCTGCCGACTACTCGGATGTTATCATGCCTCGTGATTTACCGCGAGACGAGTACGGTGTACGCATGTACAACTTTCCGCGTGGCGTCCGCTTCCTGAAGCGCGCAATTGAGAGCTGCGGCGGGGCGGTGGAGCTGGAGGTGCTCGTGAACCGCGTCGCCTCCCTGGCGGACCGAACGGCGGTGTCGCAATTTGGGCAGTTGCGCGAGTTTCTGCTGGTGCACTCACCGACGTTCGCCCTGGAGCGTGAGGAGGGGACGTGGGTGGTGCGCCTGCGTGACGACAAGGGTGAGGCGGCCGCCAAGGAACCCACGTGGAAGCGGATGGTGTGCCCTCTCTGCTCCAAGGTTGTCCGCGGCCGCAACTTTGCACGTCACCTGAATTGTCGGACCTGCATCAAAGCACAGATCTCAGCGGGCTTGCATGGTGAGTTCGCCGACAAGGGCCCCATCGCAGAGTTGGCGGCGAATGCCAAGTCGATCATTGTGAAAGGTGACAAAATAGATGACTGGGACCTTGACGTGTTCACCGATAGCATCGGCGAGAGTGCCCAGGTGCGGCGCTTCCGTCTGGCGTCACCCAAGTCGTTTGCGCCGGTGTTGAAGGCTCTTCGCACGGTTCGCGACGTCTGGCTGCGCCGCAAGAATGCAAGTTGCATGAATGACGTTGTGGTCGATGCGACCGATGCCTCGTTTGCCGCTTGCTTTCGCGTCTTTGGGGAAAGCATTCACCGCCTGCCGATTCTTTGGATTGAAATGGGCGATGTGATCGACATGTGTCACCGCTTCTCCACACACACGCTGCCACCTTTCCACCCACCACCTCGTCCGGCAGATCCGCGCATCAATTTGGACAACGAGTACGCTGGCTTCCTCTTGTGCGAGAGCGAGATTGACGAGGAAGACTTCTCGAGTGATGCGGAGGGGGCGTTTTCAGACGATGAGGCCCCCACCTTCACCTTCGCGCCGCCAGTGGAAACGGCAGAGACGCTGTTTACCGCGGGATTCCCCCGCGACACGAAACGTTTGCAACACCGCATGCGCACTGCACCTCCGATGCCACTTCAGAGCGTTTTGCACGGGGACGGTAACCAAACTCAGATGCAGATGTTTGCGGACATCTCCCGCGCTCAGAACTCTGCCCCGCGATGATGATCGCTCTACTCATGACTCTTTTTGTTGTTGTTGTTGTTGCTGTTGTTTGCACTGTGTGGTGTGCAACTAGAAATGTCTCATTATCTTGAGCATCTGTAGCGTACAAGATTGCACAACACAACGGTACGTTTTGGGTGTTCGTCTCGCCAAATCTGGAGCGAATCAAGAAGCACAGCTGATACCTCTCTCCGAGCGGCACTGAAGTGACAATGATAGCACTGACTTCTTCACGACGGGGCACTCCCTCCTCCTCCCATGCTTGTTCTGTTTCCCTCTTTTGTCGTATTAAGTCAGTAAGTTGCGCATAGCATTTTCAATGACGATAGTATATTTGTGGGTACAGACTCACCAATAGAGAGACACGATGGGGGTTTCACGCCTTGAAAAGTTAAGCTGCTCACGATTATTTATGACCGATTTTCGTCCTGCAGCATTTTCGTGTTTTGAACCATCTTTTTTTTTTTCTCGTGTGTGTGTGTGTGTGTGTCTGTGTGTCTGTGTGTTTGTGTGCCCGCGCGTATTGCTGATGCGTCAAAGTAATAAAGATGTGGACATCACGTCTTCTTCCTTCTACCCATCACCCACTTCACTTCTCGACTTTGCCCCCATCTCCCTTTCTCATACATGATTCAGGGTTACCATCGGTATTATCACAGAGTCATAGCCTTGTTTTTCTTTTTTTTTTTAATTCCCCTCCCATTTTACTCCTATTTTAACTCCCCATCGGTGTTCTATCTCTGCTAGTGTTAACGTTTTTGAATTCTTTCCTCATTGTCCTCTTTCTCTATACATATTTTTATAGTGTAATTTTCTAACGTAATTCAACTCAAAAACTTTTCTGTTTCAACCACCATTTCACTCACTTTCGTTATCCCGCACAGGGTAGTGGCACACATTTCGTCACTACGACAGTGGTCATTTTGTTCGCGCGCTGTGAAAACAGCGGGGATATCCTGTCCCCCCACTCCTCTTCTTTTTTCTTCTCCTGCCTCCCGTTTGTTATTTTCGCGATGGACTACGATGACTATCGCGAAATGCTTGCGGGATCATTGGGAGGAGCGAGCGCCACCGTGATCGAGTACCCATTGGACACTATTAAAGTTCGCCTTCAGGATGGCGGGAAGCACCGCAGTGTTTTCGAGTGCGTTCGCGGCATCGCTAGAGAAGAAGGTTTAGTCAACGGTTTTTTTAGGGGTCTTCCAGCACCCGTGCTCGGTGCAGCGGTGGAGAACGCCGTTCTGTTCCTTTCCTACCGCTCAGCCATGACAAGAATCGAAGAGACCATCTACGGCCGCGTGTCGGATCCGGACACGGAGCCCTACCCTGCAGTGGCGTGTGCTGCTGCATTTGGTGGTATCGTGGTGTCGCAGGTGCTCACCCCGGCAGAGTTAATCAAGTGCAAGATGCAGGTTCAAAATACCCTGCCCCCTAGCGAACGCGTGTATAAGAACTCGATCGCGTGCATGACTCAAACGTTTCATCGCCGAGGCATTAGCGGACTATATCGCGGTCATGTCGCAATGATGCTGCGCGAGGCCATCGGCTGCGCGTTTTATTTTCTTGCCTTTCAGAGTGTGATTCGCGCCTTCTTGGACCAAAACCAAAGCTTTCATGATGTGTCGCCCATGGTACACTTTCTCGGCGGCGGTTGCGCCGGTGTCGCTTTCTGGAGCAGCACCTATCCTATAGACGCCGTCAAAACGAAACAGCAGACGATGAAGACCGACTACTTGAAACTGAACTTCCGTCAGTGCTGCGCACGCCTGTATCGCACGGAAGGGCTACGAGGGCTGTTTCGCGGATATGGCGTAACCGCCATTCGTGCATTTCCAGGCAACGCGGTTCTCATTGCCGTGTACGAACAGGTGAACTACATCTGGAACAAGCACCTTCCTAGCTCGGGGCACCACTAGGAGTATGGCCATGAATCAAGTTCCATTAAAAAAAAAAAAAAAGAAAGGTTCTCCTTACTCGTTTCTCTTTACAGATGCTTTCTCTTTTGCTCTACAATTTTGCTTCTATCTTTTCTCTCTCTCTCTCTCTCTCTCAATCACAGAGCCATTTATGCTCCATTTTCCCTCCGCCCTTCCCTCCTCACCTTTCAGCCCTTTTCCTATTGTCTTCTTTCTTTCTTGTCGCTCACGCGCCATCGATTAATTGCCACCTTTCAGATTCCGTGTATATTACCGCTAATGCTTAAAAGCAACGTATCTAAAACACTTTCACTTCTTTTTCGTCTGCACTGAGGTACTCCATCCCTAAATCCGCGTTGTGATGAGCACCCGGAGAGGTGTTCTATTCTCGTGAAGTGCTCACGTAAAAGAGAAGGAAAAAAAAATAAGTGAAATAGAAATGTGCAACGTAAATATGCTTTTTTTTTCCTTGGGTGATTTTTCTTTGCGGTGCCCTGAAAGTATATTCTGCAATTGGGTAATGTTTTAGCTCACATATTGTCAAGTAAAATGAATAAATGACCTCTGTCCCTGCCTTACGGGTCGCAGACACGTGTGCAAAAGTGGACTGTCGTATTGAGTCTCCCGTGAGTTTTTTCTTTTTGTAATCCTTCTGTTGACACTCCTCTCCCTTTTTTCCCTCTTCTCTCTTATTTTCACTGCTTTTTTCTTCTTAATATCTCTATGAAAAGGAAAAAATCATTTTTTTTTTGTTTTTGTTATTATTATTTTTCTTATTTTTATTTTATTTTCATTATTAGAATTACATAGTCTCAAAGGGGGAAAAAAGAAACTCTGCCATCTAGCTATCGGGAGCAGCGCCTAACACTTTTTTTTGTTTTGCTTTGCGTGTGCCCGGATCTAGTTCTCCTCCCTTTCCCATTTCCCCCCCCCCCCTCTCTGTTTCTTCTTCTATTGTTGGTACAGAGCTTGCTCCTTCTAGTGCCTTCTTCGTGACTTTCTTCGCACTGGGCACTTTAGTCTGCATTTAGCCAGTTTCGCTTGGTCTATAAATTATTGGATTATCAGAACGAAAAAGAAAAAGAAAAGCCGAAGTAGAACGCTCACCCCGGAAAAATAATACTACACACCCATACAGACACACACACACACACACACGCACACGCACAAATAACCAAACATGCCGCTGAAGAAGCAGGTTCAGATCCCTGGCAATGACATTGGGGCGGGCACTGTCATTCTGTCGTGGAACTTTTCAAGCACTAACTTCGCAGTAGTGGGCCCCAAGGGGAAAGTCCTCATTCTACACCGCACCGGAAAGCTGGAGCACCAGTTTTCGAGCCCCAACACGGTTGACATGCAGTGGGACATGAACTCAGATACCCTGGCCCTCGTCACTGAAAAATCCAGTTCACTGCAAATGTACACGCACCGCGAGCGCAAAGTCGAAAACATCGACCTCGGTGTCAAGGATCTCTGCATTGTGACTTTCTCCAAGAACGGCATGCATGTCTGTGTGGGCTCGCACAGTGGGACGGTGGTGCTGTACAATCGCAACAGTCGCCGCAAAACAGATGCCGTCAACACTCACGGCGCCGCGGTCGTCGGTATTGTCTGGACATACGACCAAAAGGTTGCTACCATCGGCAAGGACAAGGTCCTCTCTCTCATGGATGTCGAGGGAAACACCCTGCAAACCCACAATCTGAACGGCGTTCCGTTGGAGCTGATTCTTCTGGAGTCGACCCCTAGCAATCTTCACCCCGCTTCCAGCATTGCCGTCGCCAACTTGGGCAACTCCGTGCAGCTGGTCAACTTTATCACTAAGGAAACCACCGCCTCGCAGTTCGACACGTCGTTTGGCAGCATTACCCACATCACCGCATCCTCAGAGCAGTCGTTTATCGCGGGCTTTTCCAGCGGCGTCGTCGGCCTCGCACTTTTCCGGGACGGCGTGCTCACGATGACCAGCAACGTCAAGACTTTTTCCGGTCCTGTGTCGTGCCTGTCGTTCGGCAAAGGCAGTGGCCTCTGCGCCGGCACCAGCGGCAGTGACACCCGCATGTTCAACAAGATCGGAGAGACTATCGGCGAGTCAAAGGAGTCGGCCATTCAGATGGAGGCCGACATGGGCGCTGTAACCTCAACACGCTGGAGCCCTGATGGGCAACACATTGCGCTGTGTACTGACAAGGGGAACATTACTACCTATACGCTGAACGCGCTCAGCGTCAGCGCGTCGTGTGGCTCCCTTGTCTTCTACTTTGTGTCGTCGCGTGTGGTCGCCGTCAAGAACATCCACGAAGGCAAGGTGATGTGCACCATTCCCATCGATATCGATCCGACCTTTATGAGTGCTGGCATGGGTGTACTTGCGGTGGGGACGGCCAACAAGGTGCTCTACTACGAGTACTACATCCCGGACTCGCTGCCGCCCACCGTGGAGACGCCGCAGGCCATGCAGAAGCAATCGTCCTCGGAGCCGTACTCGCGACTGCTGCGCACCATGGAGTACGCTGGCACGGTGCAGGAGGTACGCGTGAGCTTTCGTTTCGCCGGCGTCTTGGTCGACGGCGCCATCAAGCTTCACTCGATCCGCGAAAACGACGACAACAACGCCAATTTGACGCTTCCGGAGAGCGGTGAGGGTCGCGCGGTTTCGATGGGGATCTCGGAGCACCTCTTTATCTACGCCACCACAAACAAGGTGGTGGTGCTCGCCACGGAAAACATGCAGGTCGTGGCCGAGTACAACTGCTCGACTGGTCTGAAGAAGGCCTTTCCGAACCCCGCGTGCACACGCGTCGCTTTTGTAGACAACTCCAATGCCTTGTATGTGCTGAACCCCATCACCGCCATCGCGTGCCAGGCCGAGGGCTATGAGCCGTCGCACAAGGCGGTGCTGTGGGACCAGGTCGAGTCGACCGTCTTCGTCACGTACGACGAGCAGCAGTTCATCACGTACGTGTGCTGCCCGTACAGCCGCCACGGTGCCACCTGCGAGTCCTTCCTCGCACAGACCAAAGACAAGAACGGCGGGGAACTCAACTGCTACACACCGCTACCCCCTCAGCAGACCCCGATCACGCTCTTCCGCGGTGTTGTCTTCACGCAGACCGCCAACGGCACTCTCGACTCGGTTCCGCTGGTGACCCACAAGGACATCTTCTCACGAATGCCCGACCCGCAGGCGTTTTATAACAACTTCACGTTGAACCGCCTCAAGTGGTCGTCGCAAAACATCACGACGCCCGTGGAGGCGGAAGACCTCGCGATGAAGGCGCTGCACATGCTCGATATTGAGCTTGCTATCCGGGTGTACCGCCAGCTGTCGCAGCCTGGTCTGGTGCTGTGCCTGGAAAAGATCAAGCACATTCACGAGAAAAACCTTCTCATTGGACATGTCTCGATGATCATGAGTTTCTACAAGGACGCCCAAAAGTTTTTCTTGCACTCCTCTCAGCCGCTCTGCGCTTTAGCGATGCACCGCGACCTGATGCAGTGGGAGCCTGCCCTCGCCCTCGCCAAGGACCTCGATCCCGCCCAGGTACCCATCATTTCGAAGGAGTACGCTCAGCAACTGGAGTACCGCGGGGAGTACGTCAAGGCACTCGAGATGTACCGCAACGGCCGACGCGAGATGCCAACGGGGCACAGCGGCACCGTCCTGACCGCCGCCAAGGAGGAGGTGGAGGACCACAACGTGGCGTGCCAGGAGGGCGTGGCGCGTTGCCTCATCCGCACCGGCAACGTCAAGGAAGGCGTCGAGATCGCGACCATCTCGGACAATTTTACCTTCGTCACGGAGTGCGCAGCGCTGTGCCAGGAGAACAAAAAGTACGAGGAAGCCGCCCGCCTGTACGAGAAGACCGGTGACGCCGAGACGGCGGCATCGCTCTACATCGAGAAGGCACACAACCTCAAGGCAGCCGCGCGTCTGTTGCCGCAGATCCGCTCACGCAACATCATCAGCATGTACGCCAAAGCGAAGGAGGCCGAGGGTGCCTTCGCGGAGGCGGAGGAGGCCTTCAAGCAGGCCGAAGATTGGGATAACGTGGTGCGCATCAAGGTGGAGAAGCTCAACGACCTCCACGGAGCGTACGTCATTGTACGGGAGACACGGTCTGCGGAGGCAGCCTCCATGGTCGCCAAGATGTGCCAGAAGAAGGGCAACAACGCAACTGCCGTGGAGTTTCTCGTCTTGGCCAAGTCGACCGCCGAGGCGTTCGAGCTTGCCAAGTCCAGCAACTGCATGTCCAAGTACGAAAGCGCGCTCATCAGTCAGGTGCAGCTCAAGGACGGTGTCGCCCCGCTTCAGAGTCAGAACGACTTTGCCATGATTGCTGCCTACTACGAGGAGGAAGGCCAGACCGGCCAGGCAGCACTCTTCTACCACATCGCCGGCAACTACCCCATGGCGTTGCAAAAGTACCTCGAGTCGGGGGAGCCAGAAGACATTGAGAAGGCTGTCGAGGTTGTGGGCAAGGCACGTAGCGATAGCTTGACGAACAAACTCATCGACTTTCTCATGGGCGAGGCAGACGGCGAACCCAAGGACCCCTCGTACATCTTCAAGCTGTACATGGCCCTCGGAAGCTACGAGAAGGCCGCCAAGACGTCGGTCATTATCGCAACCAAGGAGCAGGAGCTCGGCAACTACAAGAGTGCCCACAAGACCCTCGTCGAGACGTGCAAGATTTTGACGGAAAAGAAGATGCGTACCCCCAACGACCTAAAGCGGTCGTTGATGCTGCTGCATTCGTACATCCTTGTGAAGGATCTCATCAAGGTGATGAACGACGAGCAGACGGCGTGCCGCATGTTGATTCGTGTGTCACGTAATATTCAGAAATTCCCCAAGCACATCACCACCATCATCACATCCACCGTGATGCAGTGCGTCAAGTCCGGCTTCTCCAAGTCGGCCTTTGAGTTTGCGTGTATTCTCATTCAGAACGAAAAGTACCGCACCGAGCTCAGCGATAAGAACCGCAAGAAAATTGAATCGATCGTGAGGAAACGCGGCCGCGATGACATGGAAGACCCACCTGAGACGACTACGCCGTGCCCGTTCTGCAGCGCGCCGGTGCCTGAAACGGAACTCGATTGTGGAGCTTGCAAGAATGCGCTACCGTTCTGTCGTAATCACTGGTAAACACATATTGAAGGAGGACTTTTCCTACACACCATGCTGCCACTTTCCAGTCATTCACTCGGCACTGCATCTGCGCGTACGAGACAATCCCAATTGCCCCATGTGCGACGCGATGATAGACCTCAACAAGGTCCAAAAAGATTCTGACCCTGATCTCAAGGTTTTTCTCTAGTGTGCTTTTTTTTTGTCTCACTCAAATGGCCTTATTACTGTCCCCCTCCCCACCCTCCCCCACCCTCTCTCACACAAACACACACACACACACACAAAGCATGCAACGTTGCACCTTACTTTAATGGCTTCGTGTTCCGACGCGTCATTCGACGTTCTTCTTCTTCCCGGCTCTTTTCCAACTCTTTTGTCTCCCATTGCTGTTATAGTTGGTTTGTTGCGATGACCTTTTCTTTGCGTCGTTGCCCGCTTACACATGTATAATAAAGAGCCATCATATTTTGATGTAGTACTGATCTATTCAACTTCATCCCTTATACGCTTGCGACCATCACAATCAGCGTCTCTGGTCTGGGAAGCATCCGACACAGCTCCGCATGGTCCAATGCGTCTGCTTTTCCTCTCTGTTGTTTTTTTTTTTTATTTCACCGCTATGCGTGAAGTAAGTCTAGATGGAGAGATAGGCAACAAAGGTGAGAGCTGCGACCCTTAGGCCTTTCTCTTCTTTTTTTTCTTTTGTATATATACACTCATGTACAAAGCGTACTTGTTGGTGCGCATCAACAAGTACAAGGCATCTGATTTCAAGCTAACACCGTCGTATAGTGAATTGTCTACCATGCCTAAACTTTTACACTTATTAGATTTCTTTCCTTTGCTTCCACGTCTTTTTCTTTTTCTATCCTGATACAATGCCTTCATAATATCTCCCCCCCCCCTCTCTCTCTCTCTTTATTGCATACCGCATAAAAATTACATCAGTTGTTCCAAGTATACGTAACTAACGAAGTTGTCGTAGCGTTCCCCGAGCTGAAATGGTGGGGGAACTCCCGTCCTCCATTCTTTCTTCACTACTTTTTTATGTATTCTATTTACATGTGTTTCATGATTTTTCACGTACTCTGACTGTTGACACTCATTTTATCTTTTTTTTTTGCTTCTTGACGACTAATAGTTTCATGTATTATCCAAAGCCAAAGCGCCCTTTGTTTACGTCATTACATTGCAGTCCCTCGTTGTTACCGTTCAACTCAACGCCTCAAGAGCTATCCCCGCGTTCTACCTTTTCTCTAGTTTTCAAAAAAGAAGAAGATAATATCCTGTGCCACACAAGGAGCTGCAGCGAAAGTAAAATTCTCAAGGTTATCATCCTCAACGCGGACTCAGCGCATTCTTTTTGTAGTTGCCGCTTTTTTTGCCATCTCATTCCGTAACATCCATTAAAAAGTTCATCATGTGGCTCCCCCTCGAAAGCAACCCCGAGGTGATGAACCGTTACATGCGGAAGCTGGGCGTTGGAGCAGAAGAGAGCGAGGAAATCGCGGAAGACAATGCCGAGGCCTATTTCACCGATGTCTTTGGTGTCGACGACGAGCTGCTTGCTATGGTCCCTGAGACGGTCCTCGCGGTACTGCTGGTCTTCCCTGTCACGGATCAGAGCGAGGCCGATTCTGCCGCGTTGCGCGCGACACAGACCGAGGCCGTCGCGGCCCTTCAAGGAAAGAACCCCCTCTTTTATATGAAACAACACATCCCCAATGCGTGTGGCACGATTGGTATGCTCCACGCGCTGGTGAACAACTACAGCAAACTAGGGCCGGTGCGCGCCGGTAGCCTGCTTGAAAAACTTCGCAATCTTGGCGAGGGCTCCACCTCCGAGGCTATCGAGCAGTTTGTCAACACCTCTTCGGAGCTCCGCGAGGCGCACTCCGAGTCAGCGGCGACGGGTGACACCAAGGCTGAGGCGACTCCAGTTGATCTCCACTTCACCTGTTATATCCACTGCGGGGGACAGTGCGTTGAGCTGGATGGTCGCCAGGGAGGCCCCATTCTACACGGCGAGTGCGAACCTGGGACGCGCCTTCTGTACAAGGCTGCCGAGTGCATCAAACACAAGATGAGCCTGGCCCCGGATCGTATCGAGTACAGCATGACAGCTCTCTGCGGCAAGTAACGCAGGTAGGTGCCCTCAGCACCCCGTTCCCCTCTCCCCTCCCCGATACTTCACCATTTTCTTTTTTTTTCCCTCTCTCTTCTGTGAGCAAAGACACCGTTGTTTTTACTTTTCATTACTCCCCGTCTTGTTTTTATTTTGTAGTCCTTCTTCCGCATATTTTATGTCTCCATCACTGCCCACACTTCCATGTAAAACTGAAAACAAACTTATCATACGTACTTGGAATGGTAGGTTCAAAAGTGTAGAGCAATGCTCTCATATCCAAAGTAGTAACTTACGTTAAGTTTCGTTCACGCCATGAATAAATTAACTAGTGCTTCCCCTCTTCACAACTCCATAAACTCTACCTGACTGTCTACTCTTTCCCTAAATGGAACCATATAACGAAGTAGAAACACGAAAATTTAACCCCTTCTCTTTCCGAACACACTTGCTTCTGCATAGCCATGCTGCGAACGTCGTCTGAGACGATAACAGTGACACCCGTCTACGCACAACAGCGTCACGGTGCAGAGGGTGTGGTGTATGGGCCCTACTCTTTTTTCCTACAGATTGATAACTTCGGGATTCTTCTCGACTGCGGCTGGGATGCCGCCTTCAGCGAGTCGTACCTTCTTCAACTGCTTCCGTTTCTGCGCCGCACAGATGCTGTGCTGCTCTCCTCACCCCACCTTCACGCGTGTGGCGCACTCCCATTTGTGCTCGAGCATCTGCGGCCTGGGGTGTGCGTCAGCGCAATGGCCTCCACCACGAAAATGGGTCTCAACGGTCTCCTTCACCCTTTTGTCTATCAACACTCTAAGCCTCTCAGCTTTGAGCTGCCAGCCGCCGGGGTGGACGCCGGTGGCGTCCGTGGTGGTGGTGGCGGCAGTGGTGCTTCAACAACACTTCGTTTTGAGCTTTCCGTTGACAGCATCTACGCCGCCTTTCGCCGCATTAAAGAGCCCTTTGGCGGCCGAGTGCACGTCAGCAAGATGAACGGGCGTGGTGCTGGTGGTGCTGTGGGTGCAGCCGCGTTGGTCTCCGTCGTCGACGTGGACGACTCACTGACGGCAGCCACGGCGGACGCGGAGCACTCCACTGCTCCTCTGGACCGTGATAACGGTGCCACCGGCGCCGCCCCAATCGTCTGCAACGCCTTCTATACGGCGCGAAATCTGGGCTCGTACGGGTGGCTCGTGCAACACCAGCTGGATGAGATCTTCTACTGCCCCGACTACGCCACTCTCCCGTCGACCATCTTCAAACCCTTCACGTTTCCGTCGTCGACCAAGATCGCTCTGATTAACACCTGCCTTGCCGCCGTGTCCAGTACCGCTGGCCCGTCCGCAGCCTTCCCCAAGTCGACGATCCGCCTCGCGTACAGCCACGCCTCGAGTCTCTCAGGCGCCGGCGGCGGCGCTACTTCTTTTTCTTCCGCTTCACCGCTCACAGGTAGTGGTAGTAGTAGTGGTCTCCCGCATGCCTTGCGTTCCGCCTCCGCCGCCGCGCTCGCGGCCCGCAAAGGGATGGAGACGCTGCTGAACCAGCTGTTTCCTGAAATGCAGAAGACGCTGCGCGGTGGCGGCAGTGTGCTGGTTCCGGTGGATGTCAGCACGCAGGGGCTGGAGGTGCTGCATCTCGTGTCGACGATGCTCACGGAGAAGAGCGGGGATTCGTACAAGCTGCTGTTTGTCTCTCTCCAGTCTGAGGAAATACTCCAAAAGGCAGTGACAACGACGGAGGTGCTGCGTCCGGAGGTGAACAGTGACGAGAAGCGCGCGCTTTTCCACAACGTTCGCTGTCTGCGCAGTGCCGGGGAGGTAGACCTCAACAAGGGCCCGTTTGTCTGCGTTGCCGACGGCGGGACGCTCGACTACGGCGTCGCGGCGGAACTGCTGCCCGAATTTCTTCAGCAGTCAGACCTCGGTGGCTCTCACATGGTGCTGTTAACAGGGCCGGTGGCGCCGTCAACGAACGCGGGCAGACTGGCACGCACCGCACGCGGCAAGGAGGCCGTCCTGTCGTACTACATCCGCACGGAGCTGAGCGGGGAAGAGCTGGAGCGCTTCTTGCTGGCCGAGGAGCACGCGCGCGAAGAGGAACGACGGCGCCTCCGGGACGAGTTGCTGGCACGGCCCGCTGGGGCCGCCACCTTCTCGTCAAGCGACGACGATGACGACGAGAATGACGAACATGACGGTCGGGATGCAGAGGGTACGGGAAAGACCGGCGGTGCCGCGGGCGCCCAGGGCGTCGTGGGGTCCCGTTCGCACCACCCCACGACCGGAAAGCGTGCCGGGGAGTATTTCCCCACCTACGTCGCCCCCTTTCCGCATCGGCACTTCTGTTTTCCTGTTGTGCAGTCGCAACGGGCGGTCCTGATGTCCACCGCTGCCAAGGACGTCGCAGCGGCGGCGTACGGCGTTCCGATAAGCGCTGGCGAGATCAGCCTTCTGCGCCGCTCCGCACCGGCACAGCAGAGGCAGACCGACGAGGGCCCCGAGGCGCAAACGTACAAGAACAACGCGCAGGCGGAGGCCAAGAAGCCTGCAAAAATTACCCTGTCCACGTTCACTGGTGAGTGCCGCTGCCGCGTTGTGATGTGCGACTTGTCCTGCCCGTTCGAGTCGCAGCAGTCGCTTCTTGTGGGGTTTCTCCGCCCCTACTGTCGCAACGTACGGAAGGTGGTGTGCCTGCGTTCCTTCTTCGCGGACGCTCTAGCCGCCGGGGATGACCACGGCAGCGCCAGTGACGCGTTTCGCGAGCTGGCCATGCTGTGCCGCGCGGACCAGTCGCTCTCCTGCGGCGGCAACGTCTACAACCTCTGCCAGCAGCCGTCCCCACAGCTGGCGACGCACGTCTTCTCGTACATGGTGCGGCTGGCTCCCGCGATGGAGCGGCTGGCGAAGCGGCAGCTGAAGAGAGTGCGGCAAGATTCCAGCGAGGGGGACGACGGCAGCGGCAGCGGTGCGGACTGGGAGCTCGGGTGGCTCAACGGCGAGCTGCATCGGGCCGCTAAGCGACAAAAGTCTGGTGAGGAGTGGCGGCCTCAGTCCAGCGCCGACACCGACGCTCCCTCGTTGGGGGAGGACAGGAAGGGCCGAGGTGACGAGGCGGCTGATGCGCTTGACCGCAACGAAGACGAAGAGGAAGCGCGGCGAACGCGAGAGGCCGCTGCTCAGTTTGAGCTGAAGCCTGTGTCGAGTCACCGAGTCAGCGCCTGCGCGGAGCAGCGCGCCCGCGACGGCCTTCACCAGGGATCCTTTTTCGTTGGTGACTTCAATCTGCGAGAGCTGCGCGAACGGGGCTTTTCCAGTGGGATGGGCAGTGAGTTCTATCGAAAGTCGCCGCTGCTGGTGCACGACGCCGACGGGGCGTGCGTGCGCCGTAGCGCGGACGGCTCAGTCACCATGTGCTCCGTTATATCGCCCAGCGTGTACCGAGTGCGCGACAGCGTGTACAAGCAGTTCGCGGCGCAGCTGTAAGCAACATGAGCGTACACACTGCGCTAAAGGTGTCTGCAACTATATGCATGCTGCTGACGTGGATTTCGATGGAGGAGGGTGAGGTAGTGACAGTCGGGCATTCCCATTAAACATTCCCATTAAACCATTCAAGACGGACTGTGTCATACGTTTACTGACCTTGCACCTTGAAGTGCTATTTGTTTGTTTGTGTGCGTGTGCGTATACGTCGAATACATATAATTGGATTCCTACAATTATCAAGACTCTGTTATTGTTTACGAACCGGTAACTTTTTGCAGTTGTTTTTTTTTCCCTCCAACTTCTTGATCTTCCTTTGTGTCTCAACCAGTTGAAGATGGCAGCGAGTCGGAAGTAAAAAGTGTAACGGCATTCATCGAAAACTGCTCTGTGTCTCTCTTATCCATCCGATCATTCATTTCCCCATCTCCGCTCTTTGTACCCTGAAAGAGATTACCAACGCTAGAATTACACTTTATTCCAACAACCCCACAAATCAATTTTCACAAATATAAGAAAAACGAACAAGAAAACAAAAACAAAAAACGCATTCTTATTGTGTTCAAGTCTGTGCTGTTTTTTTTTTTCTCGCTGCTCTCCTCTTATTTTTCATCATTATCATTCTTTTTTCACCATTAATAACTATTTCCTCGTTTTACTGCTTTTACTTTTTGTTTCCCACTCATCATCTTTTCTGTACAGATTACGTGCCTCTTTTCTCCCTGTTCTCTTTCAGTCGTATTTTTCTCCGCAAGTTGCCGTTTAAAAGAAAGAATCCAGGAACACTAACCTCAACACTTACTTCCAGAGCCTTTTTTTTTTTTACTTTGTTAGTCAGCTTCTTTTACTTTCATTTTTGACTTCTCCCGCTTCACAAGCCAACCCAGAATCGGTATCGACAACAACATCAACAACAAAAAACAAAAGCACTTTTCCCTCACAACGTATACGTCATTAAAAAAAAAAAGAACTTCAATAATTAAATTTTTCCGTGCACCTTTTATTATTCTTCAGAATTCCTTTTTTGCACGCAACCTTTTTTTCTTTGCCCCTCAGAAAGACTGATTTTATCTCATCTTATATTCTCCACCTTTTTTTTTTTTTGCTCTTCACATTTTGAAACCTTAATAATGTTCTCGCTCCGCCGCCTCCTGCCTTCCTGCGCCGCCGCACGTTTCGCCGTGCAGATCCCACTGTGGACTACCCCTCGGTGGAAGTACACAGCCACGACGGGATCCCAAGGCGCTCGAGTCGTCCCGCAACTCTGTGCAATGGATTTTGCACACTACAAGAAGCACGTTGACAAAATCGTCTGGAAAGTGCCCACCGCGGAGGAGAAGAAGGCGCTGGCCCAGTTTCGCGCCAATGTTAGGGAAGACCTTCAAGAGTTCTGCGACAGGGTGGAGGCTGTGGACCCTGCTATTTTGCGAAATCAGTGGGATACGGCTGTGCGAGGCGCCTCCGACTTAGAGGGGGCATTGCTTAAATTCTTGCGTGCGATGAACTTTGAGCTGGAAACAAATTTGCGAAAAGAAGATCTGGAAGATCCTTCCCTCTTCCAGTGGTGCCGCGCATTTGTGGCGGCGCGCTTTATGATTGGTATTTTCCTCGAGTATGCCCCTTTCATAGAGAAGCTGAAAAGCACAATGACGCAGAATAAAACTGATTATAATTCCGCTGTGCTAACGACCGATATCGATCAGCTGAAGGGCCTTTCACCAGACGACAGAAACGCCAATCAAAATCTCTACGACCTGTTCTTCACAGTATCTAACCCGCGACTGCGCGTGTTTGAAAAGCTGCACTTTATTTGCGGCGACAGCGGGTCTGGCAAAACACACTTTGCCGTCAACGCCCCCTCGCGGTTGCCACTGGAGGAAGCTTCGACTGATATTGTGTTTTACTTGAATGCGGGGGAAATACCTGACAGGGGCGCGTATGCAACTGTGGTTGAACAAAACGAGGTGGTAAAAAAGGAAGGGGCTGACGCCGATAGTGCGCGGGCTAAAAGGAACGAAACAGCCTGCAAGATTCTTTCCGACTGGATGGTCGGTGCCATGAACCCGTACAGACTGAAGGCACTGCCCGATAGCCAAGAAAAAAGGAACCTATCTCGTGCGTTTCTTATTTTCGACGAAGCTACCACAAAAGTCCCGATGATTCGCGCCTTGACATCGAAAAAGGATAATTCCGCCTTGAAGAGGCTCAACAGCGAGTTCAAAGGAATTTTTCGGTGTGTCTACGTTTTCGCTGCGTCGACCGCGTCTAGCGAGTATGTGCGACTGCTTGGCAGCTCAAAAACCGAGATGATTGTGTTTGACATGATTCCGAATCGCTCGCTTATTGAGTCGGGACTCAGTACTTTGACTGAGTTCAACACACTTTGGGCGAAAGACATTTTCTTTTTCTTTCTGACCCACAATATGCGGTGCACCGCTGAGGTGCTGCACGTCATCGAGTTTAACAGAAGCGCTTTTAAGACCTTGCACAACGTTGCCGAAAAGTTTGAAGCTTCTAAAACAACAAAAGTTAAAGACGGAAAAAGTAATGTGGTGTATCCACCAATCGATGTAGAGGAGTTTAACTTGCCAACGTTGATGCTGCGTGTGCCTCGAACGTCACGTGGCATCGTTCCTTTTGCGGTCTTAACAGCGGGGGAGGAGATTCAGCGTCAGCAGTTTAATGATATTATGTTCGAAGTATCGTCCTGGCTGAGTATGCAGGCGATCATTTATTATAGGCAGCAGAATGGGTTGAGCGACAAGTCTGTCACGCAGTGTAGAGATATCGTCATGAGGGCTGTGTTTCTCTGCATTACGGGGATGACTGCACAGCTGAAGAAAGCTCTGCCTAAGAACGACAAGGCTGGCGCCGATCACGGGGTTCAGGAGGACGCCAAGGCAACTCCGGACGATCCCATTACGAAGGGAGTCGTCGCTGTCAGGTACCGTCGACTCAGCGACAATAAAAAGGTCATAACCTACACCTTAGGCGTGCATCACATCGTTATGGCAATGCTAAACTATGGTGAGGGCATGCAACTTGACATTGATGAAAGCCACAGCACGAAAAGTAAAGACAAAGGCGAGGATGGTGCAGCGCCGCAGCCGGCGTCGGCAACAGACGGTCAAAGTACCGCAGCAACTGCTGCGGAGGGCGTTCAACGGACCATTGGGGAAACGGCACTGGAAAGGCGACAGGAGCTTCAGGACCTTGTAACTGCCGACGGCAATAAAGTCGAGACCTTTCTTTTGTTCTATCTGCACTTTCTATGTGAGAGTGTTCTTGCCGCAAGAGGCCGTGGAGACAAGCTCTCTCTCAAGGAGATTCTCTGCCATTTCAGGTATCCGGAGCCTTCTGTGCAGGAGTGCCCCACGGAAAAGGAGGTCTGGGAGGCGATAGATGAAGGTGAAAGGGAAATGGCTGTGGTTGGCAAATGTAAGCTGCATAGTCAGTACCCTTTTTATCCTCAGAAGCCTCCTAAACAGCCCATTAAGGAACGCAGCAAGGAAGATATACTTATGAGGGCTTTGCACAAAAAAAGACTCGATGCGCTCTGCGATGATTGCTCGAAATTCCCAATTGAGGCGAAACCTGTGCACATTATTAAAAATGCTCCAAGAGCACGTTACGCGGATGTTATTGTTATATGTGGCAAGGTGCTTCTGCTTGTGTCTGTTAAAAAGAAGAATAGGTACGGCTTGGATGCGGACGAGGTGCGAAACGATACAGCTACATTGGGATTTTATTTACATAACGAGCAAACACCCAATGACCCTCAGCAAAGTGCCGTGACAGACTCACAGAGCACTGACGGCAATCAACAGAAGACTAAAACCGTGTCTCTTGACGATTATCACGTTGAAAGCACGAAAAATCTGGCACGGAGGTTCGGATGCAATCTTGCCGTGCCTGTGTTCGCCCTTTTTGAAGAGCCAGCAGCTGAACTCACTGACGCTCTTCCCTTTGTTGACGTCAGCGTCTCGCGTGAAAATTCAACATCCGAGCCCAAGTTGATGAAACCCATCACTCTGTATGTTAGGCCATACTTGCAGAAGGACGTTACTAACTAGACGGGCCGATGTTTCAGGGTGTTTGCGCCCGGCACCGCGAAGAAGAGCTATAACTAAAGCGGTATTAATACCGATGCTGTGTGCTTCTAGGTTAACCTCATTAGAACACCTCTCCACTGTCCTTCGTTTTTACGAACTTTTTCTTTTTGTGATTTTGCGGACCTTCGAGATCACCTGTATTGCTATTGCTTTCCCCCTCCGCTCTACCATACCATAGATATTGCTGGACAGTATATTTTGCGTTCCTTCTGGGCAGTGCACCGACTGCACATGTTTGCTCTTTCATTGGCCGTAAGGGAGCAACATTGTTCAGGTGTGTTTTCTGCTTCACTCTGTAACCTTCACTGCTAAAGCAGCGATGTGGATGTCTATCGCCTCAGGATGGGCACCGGCTGAGTGTAGCTCTCCTAGTAGTGTGCTACGGTGACCCTATCGTGTTATGTATCTTCGGCCCTCGTTATTGTACTCACCTGCCAGTCTTTTTGAGTGCTCTACATTCTGCTCAAGTTTCATTTATTAAATAAATAGGTATAAAACGTATGAAGTATCGACAATGTACTGATACTAATCAAGAGGGTATCGTAGTACTGGTTGTGATAAGAAGGGAGTATAATACTCTCAGCTTCTCCGCTTACCGGTTTGCAAGTGTTCAAAAAACTTTTGTTCGATAAATGAGACTGGAATAATAATAGTAGTTATAATAATGCTAAGCGTCTGTTTTAATGTTCTTACCACTAACTCCCCGTGCTCTTCAGAAAACTACTGTAGAACTATTAACTCCGCTCAAACCGTTTTCAACCCCCCAGCATCAACAGTATTATCCTCAACTTTTTTTTTTTTGCTCCCTGCTCTCTTTTGTTTCACTTCCCCACCCTTTTTTGCTACCGCTTTTTTTTTTTTCAATACTTCCCCTTCTTTTTTGGTATTTCCCAATCAGAGAAAGGAAAAAGAATAAATAAAAAAATCGAGTAATATATATATATATTTATAGTTTTCCTTTTTGTGTCAGACTAATCCCAGTATTTTTCGTCACATACTTTTTTTTCTTCGTCACATTTTCGCGCTTCAGTTTAGTTGAAAGCTGAACAAAAACAAACCAGAACCACCACTGTCTTCCCGCAGCTAATCATCTTTTTTTTCCCTTTCGCGTACAGACATTTGTTCTGTCAAACAGTACTAACGACATGTTTTCTTTCCGCCGCCTCTTCGTCTCCCGCGCTCTCACCTGTCTGTCGGCGTGGGGTCCGCTGCGCGCCGGGTTTCGGTGAAACTCGTCCACCCCCACCACCACAGGGTCGCAGGGCCTTCCTATCGTTCCGCGTCTGGACGCGAAGGATTTCGCGTTCTACAAGGAGGATATGGACAAAATCATTATCAGGAAACCCACGGCGGAGGAGAAGGAGGCGCTGGAGAAGTGGAGCGAAGCGGTCCCCGCTAACTGCCGTGTCTTCGTCGATAAAGTTTTGCAGACTAAAAGTGAAACACTGCTCGGCTACTGGCGCATCAGTGTGCGGAGTTGCTCCTCCGTGGACAGCGCAGTACGCGATTTTTTTCGCTTTGTGAATTTCACTCTGGAGACAAATTTATCAAAAGAAGATCTTGACGACGTCTCCCTCCTCGAGTAGGGCAGCGCGTTTGTGGAAGTCAGATTTAGAAGCACACTTCTCCTCACCTACTGTGAACTCATTCTGCAGCTTCGAAGCGTAATAGGAACGTTCAAGAGGTGCGCGGCCCTGTCGTGGGATTATTCCCAGTTGGCAGGTTTGCTACCCAACAACAGATCTGCCGATGAAGAACGCTACAAGGAATTCAGTCAACTGCTGGACCGCACCGATCGCACCTCGGGAATCCTACACTTCATTTGCGGGGACAGCCGAATTTCTTCAGCAGTCAGACCTCGGCGGCTCTCACATGGTGCTGTTAACAGGGCCGGTGGCGCCGTCAACGAACGCGGGCAGACTGGCACGCACCGCACGCGGCAAGGAGGCCGTCCTGTCGTACTACATCCGCACGGAGCTGAGCGGGGAAGAGCTGGAGCGCTTCTTGCTGGCCGAGGAGCACGCGCGCGAAGAGGAACGACGGCGCCTCCGGGACGAGTTGCTGGCACGGCCCGCTGGGGCCGCCACCTTCTCGTCAAGCGACGACGACGACGACGAGAATGACGAACACGACGGTCGGGATGCAGAGGGTATGGGAAAAAACGGCGGTGCCGCGGGCGCCCAGGGCGTCGTGGGGTCCCGTTCGCACCACCCCACGACCGGAAAGCGTGCCGGGGAGTATTTCCCCACCTACGTCGCCCCCTTTCCGCATCGGCACTTCTGTTTTCCTGTTGTGCAGTCGCAACGGGCGGTCCTGATGTCCACCGCTGCCAAGGACGTCGCAGCGGCGGCGTACGGCGTTCCGATAAGCGCTGGCGAGATCAGCCTTCTGCGCCGCTCCGCACCGGCACAGCAGAGGCAGACCGACGAGGGCCCCGAGGCGCAAACGTACAAGAACAACGCGCAGGCGGAGGCCAAGAAGCCTGCAAAAATTACCCTGTCCACGTTCACTGGTGAGTGCCGCTGCCGCGTTGTGATGTGCGACTTGTCCTGCCCGTTCGAGTCGCAGCAGTCGCTTCTTGTGGGGTTTCTCCGCCCCTACTGTCGCAACGTACGGAAGGTGGTGTGCCTGCGTTCCTTCTTCGCGGACGCTCTAGCCGCCGGGGATGACCACGGCAGCGCCAGTGACGCGTTTCGCGAGCTGGCCATGCTGTGCCGCGCGGACCAGTCGCTCTCCTGCGGCGGCAACGTCTACAACCTCTGCCAGCAGCCGTCCCCACAGCTGGCGACGCACGTCTTCTCGTACATGGTGCGGCTGGCTCCCGCGATGGAGCGGCTGGCGAAGCGGCAGCTGAAGAGAGTGCGGCAAGATTCCAGCGAGGGGGACGACGGCAGCGGCAGCGGTGCGGACTGGGAGCTCGGGTGGCTCAACGGCGAGCTGCATCGGGCCGCTAAGCGACAAAAGTCTGGTGAGGAGTGGCGGCCTCAGTCCAGCGCCGACACCGACGCTCCCTCGTTGGGGGAGGACAGGAAGGGCCGAGGTGACGAGGCGGCTGATGCGCTTGACCGCAACGAAGACGAAGAGGAAGCGCGGCGAACGCGAGAGGCCGCTGCTCAGTTTGAGCTGAAGCCTGTGTCGAGTCACCGAGTCAGCGCCTGCGCGGAGCAGCGCGCCCGCGACGGCCTTCACCAGGGATCCTTTTTCGTTGGTGACTTCAATCTGCGAGAGCTGCGCGAACGGGGCTTTTCCAGTGGGATGGGCAGTGAGTTCTATCGAAAGTCGCCGCTGCTGGTGCACGACGCCGACGGGGCGTGCGTGCGCCGTAGCGCGGACGGCTCAGTCACCATGTGCTCCGTTATATCGCCCAGCGTGTACCGAGTGCGCGACAGCGTGTACAAGCAGTTCGCGGCGCAGCTGTAAGCAACATGAGCGTACACACTGCGCTAAAGGTGTCTGCAACTATATGCATGCTGCTGACGTTGATTTTGATGGAGGAGGGTGAGGTAGTGACAGTCGGGCATTCCCATTAAACATTCCCATTAAACCATTCAAGACGGACTGTGTCATACGTTTACTGACCTTGCACCTTGAAGTGCTATTTGTTTGTTTGTGTGCGTGTGCGTATACGTCGAATACATATAATTGGATTCCTACAATTATCAAAACTCTGTTATTGTTTACGAACCGGTAACTTTTTGCAGTTGTTTTTTTTTTCCTCCAACTTCTTGATCTTCCTTTGTGTCTCAACCAGTTGAAGATGGCAGCGAGTCGGAAGTAAAAAGTGTAACGGCATTCATCGAAAACTGCTCTGTGTCTCTCTTATCCATCCGATCATTCATTTCCCCATCTCCGCTCTTTGTACCCTGAAAGAGATTACCAACGCTAGAATTACACTTTATTCCAACAACCCCACAAATCAATTTTCACAAATATAAGAAAAACGAACAAGAAAACAAAAACAAAAAACGCATTCTTATTGTGTTCAAGTCTGTGCTGTTTTTTTTTTCTCGCTGCTCTCCTCTTATTTTTCATCATTATCATTCTTTTTTCACCATTAATAACTATTTCCTCGTTTTACTGCTTTTACTTTTTGTTTCCCACTCATCATCTTTTCTGTACAGATTACGTGCCTCTTTTCTCCCTGTTCTCTTTCAGTCGTATTTTTCTCCGCAAGTTGCCGTTTAAAAGAAAGAATCCAGGAACACTAACCTCAACACTTACTTCCAGAGCCTTTTTTTTTTTTTTTTTACTTTGTTAGGCAGCTTCTTTTACTTTCATTTTTGACTTCTCCCGCTTCACAAGCCAACCCAGAATCGGTATCGACAACAACATCAACAACAAAAAACAAAAGCACTTTTCCCTCACAACGTATACGTCATTAAAAAAAAAAAGAACTTCAATAATTAAATTTTTCCGTGCACCTTTTATTATTCTTCAGAATTCCTTTTTTGCACGCAACCTTTTTTTCTTTGCCCCTCAGAAAGACTGATTTTATCTCATCTTATATTCTCCACCTTTTTTTTTTTTTTGCTCTTCACATTTTGAAACCTTAATAATGTTCTCGCTCCGCCGCCTCCTGCCTTCCTGCGCCGCCGCACGTTTCGCCGTGCAGATCCCACTGTGGACTACCCCTCGGTGGAAGTACACAGCCACGACGGGATCCCAAGGCGCTCGAGTCGTCCCGCAACTCTGTGCAATGGATTTTGCACACTACAAGAAGCACGTTGACAAAATCGTCTGGAAAGTGCCCACCGCGGAGGAGAAGAAGGCGCTGGCCCAGTTTCGCGCCAATGTTAGGGAAGACCTTCAAGAGTTCTGCGACAGGGTGGAGGCTGTGGACCCTGCTATTTTGCGAAATCAGTGGGATACGGCTGTGCGAGGCGCCTCCGACTTAGAGGGGGCATTGCTTAAATTCTTGCGTGCGATGAACTTTGAGCTGGAAACAAATTTGCGAAAAGAAGATCTGGAAGATCCTTCCCTCTTCCAGTGGTGCCGCGCATTTGTGGCGGCGCGCTTTATGATTGGTATTTTCCTCGAGTATGCCCCTTTCATAGAGAAGCTGAAAAGCACAATGACGCAGAATAAAACTGATTATAATTCCGCTGTGCTAACGACCGATATCGATCAGCTGAAGGGCCTTTCACCAGACGACAGAAACGCCAATCAAAATCTCTACGACCTGTTCTTCACAGTATCTAACCCGCGACTGCGCGTGTTTGAAAAGCTGCACTTTATTTGCGGCGACAGCGGGTCTGGCAAAACACACTTTGCCGTCAACGCCCCCTCGCGGTTGCCACTGGAGGAAGCTTCGACTGATATTGTGTTTTACTTGAATGCGGGGGAAATACCTGACAGGGGCGCGTATGCAACTGTGGTTGAACAAAACGAGGTGGTAAAAAAGGAAGGGGCTGACGCCGATAGTGCGCGGGCTAAAAGGAACGAAACAGCCTGCAAGATTCTTTCCGACTGGATGGTCGGTGCCATGAACCCGTACAGACTGAAGGCACTGCCCGATAGCCAAGAAAAAAGGAACCTATCTCGTGCGTTTCTTATTTTCGACGAAGCTACCACAAAAGTCCCGATGATTCGCGCCTTGACATCGAAAAAGGATAATTCCGCCTTGAAGAGGCTCAACAGCGAGTTCAAAGGAATTTTTCGGTGTGTCTACGTTTTCGCTGCGTCGACCGCGTCTAGCGAGTATGTGCGACTGCTTGGCAGCTCAAAAACCGAGATGATTGTGTTTGACATGATTCCGAATCGCTCGCTTATTGAGTCGGGACTCAGTACTTTGACTGAGTTCAACACACTTTGGGCGAAAGACATTTTCTTTTTCTTTCTGACCCACAATATGCGGTGCACCGCTGAGGTGCTGCACGTCATCGAGTTTAACAGAAGCGCTTTTAAGACCTTGCACAACGTTGCCGAAAAGTTTGAAGCTTCTAAAACAACAAAAGTTAAAGACGGAAAAAGTAATGTGGTGTATCCACCAATCGATGTAGAGGAGTTTAACTTGCCAACGTTGATGCTGCGTGTGCCTCGAACGTCACGTGGCATCGTTCCTTTTGCGGTCTTAACAGCGGGGGAGGAGATTCAGCGTCAGCAGTTTAATGATATTATGTTCGAAGTATCGTCCTGGCTGAGTATGCAGGCGATCATTTATTATAGGCAGCAGAATGGGTTGAGCGACAAGTCTGTCACGCAGTGTAGAGATATCGTCATGAGGGCTGTGTTTCTCTGCATTACGGGGATGACTGCACAGCTGAAGAAAGCTCTGCCTAAGAACGACAAGGCTGGCGCCGATCACGGGGTTCAGGAGGACGCCAAGGCAACTCCGGACGATCCCATTACGAAGGGAGTCGTCGCTGTCAGGTACCGTCGACTCAGCGACAATAAAAAGGTCATAACCTACACCTTAGGCGTGCATCACATCGTTATGGCAATGCTAAACTATGGTGAGGGCATGCAACTTGACATTGATGAAAGCCACAGCACGAAAAGTAAAGACAAAGGCGAGGATGGTGCAGCGCCGCAGCCGGCGTCGGCAACAGACGGTCAAAGTACCGCAGCAACTGCTGCGGAGGGCGTTCAACGGACCATTGGGGAAACGGCACTGGAAAGGCGACAGGAGCTTCAGGACCTTGTAACTGCCGACGGCAATAAAGTCGAGACCTTTCTTTTGTTCTATCTGCACTTTCTATGTGAGAGTGTTCTTGCCGCAAGAGGCCGTGGAGACAAGCTCTCTCTCAAGGAGATTCTCTGCCATTTCAGGTATCCGGAGCCTTCTGTGCAGGAGTGCCCCACGGAAAAGGAGGTCTGGGAGGCGATAGATGAAGGTGAAAGGGAAATGGCTGTGGTTGGCAAATGTAAGCTGCATAGTCAGTACCCTTTTTATCCTCAGAAGCCTCCTAAACAGCCCATTAAGGAACGCAGCAAGGAAGATATACTTATGAGGGCTTTGCACAAAAAAAGACTCGATGCGCTCTGCGATGATTGCTCGAAATTCCCAATTGAGGCGAAACCTGTGCACATTATTAAAAATGCTCCAAGAGCACGTTACGCGGATGTTATTGTTATATGTGGCAAGGTGCTTCTGCTTGTGTCTGTTAAAAAGAAGAATAGGTACGGCTTGGATGCGGACGAGGTGCGAAACGATACAGCTACATTGGGATTTTATTTACATAACGAGCAAACACCCAATGACCCTCAGCAAAGTGCCGTGACAGACTCACAGAGCACTGACGGCAATCAACAGAAGACTAAAACCGTGTCTCTTGACGATTATCACGTTGAAAGCACGAAAAATCTGGCACGGAGGTTCGGATGCAATCTTGCCGTGCCTGTGTTCGCCCTTTTTGAAGAGCCAGCAGCTGAACTCACTGACGCTCTTCCCTTTGTTGACGTCAGCGTCTCGCGTGAAAATTCAACATCCGAGCCCAAGTTGATGAAACCCATCACTCTGTATGTTAGGCCATACTTGCAGAAGGACGTTACTAACTAGACGGGCCGATGTTTCAGGGTGTTTGCGCCCGGCACCGCGAAGAAGAGCTATAACTAAAGCGGTATTAATACCGATGCTGTGTGCTTCTAGGTTAACCTCATTAGAACACCTCTCCACTGTCCTTCGTTTTTACGAACTTTTTCTTTTTGTGATTTTGCGGACCTTCGAGATCACCTGTATTGCTATTGCTTTCCCCCTCCGCTCTACCATACCATAGATATTGCTGGACAGTATATTTTGCGTTCCTTCTGGGCAGTGCACCGACTGCACATGTTTGCTCTTTCATTGGCCGTAAGGGAGCAACATTGTTCAGGTGTGTTTTCTGCTTCACTCTGTAACCTTCACTGCTAAAGCAGCGATGTGGATGTCTATCGCCTCAGGATGGGCACCGGCTGAGTGTAGCTCTCCTAGTAGTGTGCTACGGTGACCCTATCGTGTTATGTATCTTCGGCCCTCGTTATTGTACTCACCTGCCAGTCTTTTTGAGTGCTCTACATTCTGCTCAAGTTTCATTTATTAAATAAATAGGTATAAAACGTATGAAGTATCGACAATGTACTGATACTAATCAAGAGGGTATCGTAGTACTGGTTGTGATAAGAAGGGAGTATAATACTCTCAGCTTCTCCGCTTACCGGTTTGCAAGTGTTCAAAAAACTTTTGTTCGATAAATGAGACTGGAATAATAATAGTAGTTATAATAATGCTAAGCGTCTGTTTTAATGTTCTTACCACTAACTCCCCGTGCTCTTCAGAAAACTACTGTAGAACTATTAACTCCGCTCAAACCGTTTTCAACCCCCCAGCATCAACAGTATTATCCTCAACTTTTTTTTTTTGCTCCCTGCTCTCTTTTGTTTCACTTCCCCACCCTTTTTTGCTACCGCTTTTTTTTTTTCAATACTTCCCCTTCTTTTTTGGTATTTCCCAATCAGAGAAAGGAAAAAGAATAAATAAAAAAATCGAGTAATATATATATATATTTATAGTTTTCCTTTTTGTGTCAGACTAATCCCAGTATTTTTCGTCACATACTTTTTTTTCTTCGTCACATTTTCGCGCTTCAGTTTAGTTGAAAGCTGAACAAAAACAAACCAGAACCACCACTGTCTTCCCGCAGCTAATCATCTTTTTTTTCCCTTTCGCGTACAGACATTTGTTCTGTCAAACAGTACTAACGACATGTTTTCTTTCCGCCGCCTCTTCGTCTCCCGCGCTCTCACCTGTCTGTCGGCGTGGGGTCCGCTGCGCGCCGGGTTTCGGTGAAACTCGTCCACCCCCACCACCACAGGGTCGCAGGGCCTTCCTATCGTTCCGCGTCTGGACGCGAAGGATTTCGCGTTCTACAAGGAGGATATGGACAAAATCATTATCAGGAAACCCACGGCGGAGGAGAAGGAGGCGCTGGAGAAGTGGAGCGAAGCGGTCCCCGCTAACTGCCGTGTCTTCGTCGATAAAGTTTTGCAGACTAAAAGTGAAACACTGCTCGGCTACTGGCGCATCAGTGTGCGGAGTTGCTCCTCCGTGGACAGCGCAGTACGCGATTTTTTTCGCTTTGTGAATTTCACTCTGGAGACAAATTTATCAAAAGAAGATCTTGACGACGTCTCCCTCCTCGAGTAGGGCAGCGCGTTTGTGGAAGTCAGATTTAGAAGCACACTTCTCCTCACCTACTGTGAACTCATTCTGCAGCTTCGAAGCGTAATAGGAACGTTCAAGAGGTGCGCGGCCCTGTCGTGGGATTATTCCCAGTTGGCAGGTTTGCTACCCAACAACAGATCTGCCGATGAAGAACGCTACAAGGAATTCAGTCAACTGCTGGACCGCACCGATCGCACCTCGGGAATCCTACACTTCATTTGCGGGGACAGCCGAATTTCTTCAGCAGTCAGACCTCGGCGGCTCTCACATGGTGCTGTTAACAGGGCCGGTGGCGCCGTCAACGAACGCGGGCAGACTGGCACGCACCGCACGCGGCAAGGAGGCCGTCCTGTCGTACTACATCCGCACGGAGCTGAGCGGGGAAGAGCTGGAGCGCTTCTTGCTGGCCGAGGAGCACGCGCGCGAAGAGGAACGACGGCGCCTCCGGGACGAGTTGCTGGCACGGCCCGCTGGGGCCGCCACCTTCTCGTCAAGCGACGACGACGACGACGAGAATGACGAACACGACGGTCGGGATGCAGAGGGTATGGGAAAAAACGGCGGTGCCGCGGGCGCCCAGGGCGTCGTGGGGTCCCGTTCGCACCACCCCACGACCGGAAAGCGTGCCGGGGAGTATTTCCCCACCTACGTCGCCCCCTTTCCGCATCGGCACTTCTGTTTTCCTGTTGTGCAGTCGCAACGGGCGGTCCTGATGTCCACCGCTGCCAAGGACGTCGCAGCGGCGGCGTACGGCGTTCCGATAAGCGCTGGCGAGATCAGCCTTCTGCGCCGCTCCGCACCGGCACAGCAGAGGCAGACCGACGAGGGCCCCGAGGCGCAAACGTACAAGAACAACGCGCAGGCGGAGGCCAAGAAGCCTGCAAAAATTACCCTGTCCACGTTCACTGGTGAGTGCCGCTGCCGCGTTGTGATGTGCGACTTGTCCTGCCCGTTCGAGTCGCAGCAGTCGCTTCTTGTGGGGTTTCTCCGCCCCTACTGTCGCAACGTACGGAAGGTGGTGTGCCTGCGTTCCTTCTTCGCGGACGCTCTAGCCGCCGGGGATGACCACGGCAGCGCCAGTGACGCGTTTCGCGAGCTGGCCATGCTGTGCCGCGCGGACCAGTCGCTCTCCTGCGGCGGCAACGTCTACAACCTCTGCCAGCAGCCGTCCCCACAGCTGGCGACGCACGTCTTCTCGTACATGGTGCGGCTGGCTCCCGCGATGGAGCGGCTGGCGAAGCGGCAGCTGAAGAGAGTGCGGCAAGATTCCAGCGAGGGGGACGACGGCAGCGGCAGCGGTGCGGACTGGGAGCTCGGGTGGCTCAACGGCGAGCTGCATCGGGCCGCTAAGCGACAAAAGTCTGGTGAGGAGTGGCGGCCTCAGTCCAGCGCCGACACCGACGCTCCCTCGTTGGGGGAGGACAGGAAGGGCCGAGGTGACGAGGCGGCTGATGCGCTTGACCGCAACGAAGACGAAGAGGAAGCGCGGCGAACGCGAGAGGCCGCTGCTCAGTTTGAGCTGAAGCCTGTGTCGAGTCACCGAGTCAGCGCCTGCGCGGAGCAGCGCGCCCGCGACGGCCTTCACCAGGGATC